>JACYXH010000659.1:13770000-13912500 GCA_026745465.1 Lota lota | reverse complement strand
ATTCAAAATATAACGGTTGACATAAAGATTGCAGATTCCTCTCTCTCGCTCTCGCTCTCACTCTCTTTCTCTCTCTCTCTCTCTCTCGCTCTCTGTCTCTCTCTCTCTCTGTGTCTCTCTCTCTCTCTCTCTCTCGCCCTCTCTGACATACAACCTACTTCCTGAAGGAGGCCTAGCTGGACCGTGTCACCTCCCTTCTCAGCATGCTTGAAACACTACAAAGCAGAGCCCCATTGAAATGGTTTCATACTCATCGTTAGAGTGACCAGTTACTATGCCCCTCTCCCATGATATTGCTGAAACAGTAACTATGGTGTAAAAATAGATATTTGATGACTGTTTGCGCAGTGACCCGTGCATGTCAAGCTTCTGCCGGTTCATTGTGCTGTCTTCTGCCCACACTAATGACCGTATACAGGCCTTATTCTCGGCTTCACCTGACCACCGCTCACTAAGCCAGGTTTCTGGAGCTGACAGGCAGAACGGAAATCACATCGACCTACCTCCCACCAACACAGCACATTAATGGACACAGCGAGCACAAAACAACTGCATTTCCACACTTTCTTTCCACTTTCCTTCATCAGCACAATGAGCACGCTTTGAGTCTTTGTTGTTCTTCGATGCTGCCATGAAGGCAGTTAGCACCCTATACCTGCTTCTAAAGGACAGCAGCACTCACCTTGTAAGGACAGTGGCTTGTTGATTGCAAAAACAATGACGTTAATGACATGTCATGGAATGATTTACCATTTCTGATTAGAATGGTAATTTTTATTCTGGTCTGATCTCTAGACTAGACTATACTGTACAGACAAATGGTTTGATGTAGCACTGCCAATGGCCTTGATTTTTTTTCTTTCCAATTGAATATGTATGCAGTTTGCATGTCATAGACATTAGAGAATTATTTGAAATTATTTGAGAAATTCTAACTAATTTTTGACATCAGTCCATTTCCGTGAGGCCTGGTTTTAGTCTGCCATGCCGTTGCTGTGTGGCCATCACGGTTCAGGGCAATGCAATGCAGCGCAGTTCAATTTCAATTTCACTGCTATCATAACCGCGCAATTTGATTTTCATTCCAACATCATTGGCTGCAGTTGCAGGCACTTTTGATGGAGGAAAGTTTAATTTCTTAACACTTACAAGTTTGCTTTGGGCCACACCACATGCCCCGACATAGGGGTATTTTATCATGATTATAGAGGTCTCAGATCCAGAATACTATGATCAATTGAATCATGCTGTGGTCTCCATCAATTCATGCCTGGATGCCATAGAGATCACCAGTGGCTATGTGCATATCAGCCAGATAGATGTCTGTCCCCATGTCTAGTGGAAATCTAGGCCCCATGGAGCCCAATGTGGCCTACCTGTGGGCTCCTGGAAGGTAAATTAATGCTGAACTTGTTATCATAGCCATCATCTTGTGACGTCCCATATTTTCTCTTGTCAACGCTGTACTTGAGTAGTGTTGGTCGAGTCTCCGTTTTCTCTCTCCTTTCATCCACATTCAGTCCTGTGTCCAGGAGGCATCTATATTCATTTCCAGCATACCCTTCACGTTGCACCACATCATAACTTGCCCCTCACATCCACAATGCTTTGGAGACTAAACTGGCCATATTTCAGCACTGGCACTCCCTACTCAATCCCATCCCCTTCAGAGGTGTGGGGGGGGGGCTCAGGAACCCTAGCAGTTTGTTGTTTTTAGGTAATGTGTTCCTACCTCCTTGTCATATTTCATTCTCTTTAATTGATGCCCAGGTTGGTGCTGGTGCCCAGTGCACCATTGCGAGGAGGCTCGCTCCAAACAAGCCCTTATCTTGCTCTAATGGGCCCCGGCCCTCCTCTGAGGCCTTCAGCTGTGTCAGGCCACCACTGCCCCTCCCCCCCCCCCCACATTTGAACTGTTGCTGTGTAGCCCATTAGTTCTCTCTCCAGGCCTTACAATTTCCCCCATACTCATCTCTCTGCCACTGACCCCCCCCAAGCCTCCCCAGTCAAATCTTTCACCTCTCCCAACTCTGCTCAGCCTCCCAGCTACTCCAATGTTTCATCAGCCACAATATGAGCATGCTTTCACAATAAGCATTTTTCATCTCATTTTTTTCTCCATCTGCAGTTCATCTTTTCGCTGGCCTGGGACTGTGAACGAGGTCATTTGTGTGTGTGTTTTTTGGAGGTTATGCAGGCCTTGTCTCACCCATCATTTCCTGTCCTGTGCTGGGGACCCTCTCTGTGGCTCTGCCGTTGTCACGGCAAAGTGTGGTATCTGTTCATCTGTTTGCATTTGCAGAGCTGCGTATATCATGTGTCATGTTATGTTGTTGTAAATGGTGTGAGTGTCTTTAAACATGCTGTATGCAGTGCATTAGTTGATAGTCCAATGTACCCTCTTAACCCCTTCAGAAGAAAGTTGAAGAGAGTAGTATAGCCTCTAACACCTTAAAGGCACAGTCTTTAAGGTTGGCCATTTTTTTTAACAGCTCCTGTGCACACATTGATAGATTGGCAAAGCAGTTTGCTCTACTAAATTTAACAATGATATATCATTCTCACAACTTTGGGGGGACCTTTTTCAAATCAATGGGTGTACTGGTGGAGCAGGATTAGTATGACTAACATGCTGAGAGGGTGTTAAAGTGGCCGAGTATGGATCCCAGGCGTGCCTCAGATCAATGGCATTTGTGGACACTAAAGCTCAATAACAAGCCTTCCAAGAATTGGTTAGAAGAAGAAAGAAATAGATGTGAAAAGCACATTTGCCGGTGGAGAAGCTAATATCATGTGCGCGTGGCCGGCTGAACATGAGCCGTGGCGGGCGCTGAGGGTAGACACAGAGTAGATTCCTCTGCTGAAACGATACAGATACAACATTTAGCTGTCGTTATTGATATCTTTCCATCATTGATATTGGCAGACATGAGTTTGGAGAATTTGAAACAGATTGATCTCAAAGGGTTGTGAAAATGTATTAAGTGACTTCAATGGATTTTTTTTCATGCAATAGGGGGAGGGTGATTACGGCAAATGTGTGTGCCTATGTTTAACTTTTATCAATGGAGTGCTCCTTAACATTGTGAATATAATCATCTTCATCAGCCGCTTATGACTGTGAATCATATGTAGAACATGAGGGCTTTGCATTAGTGGCTACAGGCCAGGCAAAAGGACATGGGGAATTACATCAGAAAAAGTAAAATATCCTGTTTGATTTTAAGGTCTTGACAAAAGATTGTGTTTTTGAAGGATGTGTTTGATAGCGTTCTTTCATAAGAACAATCATCTGTCAATCCGAACCACATATTGCTGTAAACACTCACAAAATGTGAATCTTATCTTATCTCTGCTATGCAAACATGGACAAAATAAATTGTTATTTTAATATTTTTAAACTCTGGGACAATACATTAGTAGTATATATAGTAGTATAGTGCAATACCTTGTGACAGTGATGTTCCTTTCATTCTGTATTCATTATGAATTTTACATTAGTATTGATAGCATATATTACACCACACACACAGGCCCACACCCGCATAGACACACACACATACACACACACACACACACACATACACAAACACAAACACACTCCAATGTAGTTCTTATTTGGAGAGAAAATTCATTTTCCATCTGCAAGCGCATTGAGAAATGTACATGGAGACAGGGCATTTACTTTCTGTCGGTGAGTCAGATTGTATATGTTGTTTGTTGTCTGTTGGACCTGTGATTCTACATCCAATAATGTCTGACTGTGGCTCCAAAAGTAGCTGTCTGGAAAGGTAGCCAGTGAACTATGGTCAAACAACATCACTTTCCAGGGAACATTACCGGGCAATCTATACTACGTTGCGACGATGCCTCCAAGACAACAATGACAACACTCATTGGAGTAGAGAAAAGTAGGACAAAAGGAAAGATTGCTTGAGAAAGGAGGGAAGTCAGAAGATGGTGTCCTGGTAGATGGGAAAAGTCACAAGACAGGGCGGTTAGGTGAAGTAAGTATGAATGCAGGGAGGGAATGAGGCCCTCTCAGTGCAGTGAATGACGCCAGTCCATTTTCATCTAGATCTTCACAATTACAGAGTGGGGGAGATGGGTGGAAATTGAACATAATTAAACTGTTTAATGAGTTGCTGGTTTTTTTAGGGGGAGTCTTTGACACCTGTTTTTTATTTTAATGCAAGCTTGTTTGTGTTTTCTTTTTTGGTGGGGGGGAGGATTTTCTCGTTTTGCGCTTTAAAATAAGTTCCTGCCTGGGCGATTATCACAGCATGTCAAATTGCTCCTGCTCAAGAAATAATTTTGATTTTCTTTTTATCTGTTTGTAGAGCACTGTGAAACAAAAGCACCTCCCTCCGCCAACCCCCACAGTTTAATTTCCCTTGGCAAGGTACCTCTGAGTGGGGGGTCTGCATGGACAGAAAGGGCCCTGTCTTCTTGCAGGAGGATTCTTGTGTGCATGTGTGTGTGTGTGTGTGTGTGTGTGTGTGTGTGTGTGTGTCTGCGTGTGTACACGTGCACACGTATGCGTGTTAGTTGGGTGGTACCACCATAAATTTTACCCAAAATGCTGCAATTGTCCCTAAGATTGAACAGTACAGAGTGGTTATGTTCGTCTTCCTTTCTATTCATTGTGTCTTCTTTATTTACTCATTTTTGTCTCAAAAGACAAAAAGATTATCTGGGTTGAAATATACCATTTAATGTGTGAAAGTTTTTAAGGGAGCACTTTCCTCTGACATGATTGCAACGAAACCATAGTTAGGTTAAGAAAGTAGTATGAAGCTAATGACTGCTTTTCTAGAAGTCATTGACATTTCATACACACTGAGGTAGATATCTTTGAACTACATTTACCTTTGTTTTCCTTTTCTTTTATTCAAATCGGGATTTTCTAGTGAAAATAAATTGCCACTCTTCTCTGGTGCACATATAGTAAGGAACAATTGTATCATATTTTGTCTGGCATGTGCCAGAGAACATTACTTTTATTTCATATTTCTATTAGAATCATCATAAATGATTAATTTTGGCAACAGGGGGCTATACAACTTGATGATTTGTATATACAAGCTAAAGACATTTCTCTCTTCTATTTACTATACAATAAAACATATTTTATTGCCCCATTCATAACAGTCACCATTGTAGCTTAATATCTTTATTCGCTTTAGTAAATTGACACACTGACTTCACATTCATGGCTTTTTCTGTGTAACTTCACTTTTGAAACCTCTCTCAAAACCTTCAAGGTTGTTTGAATGGTATTCAGTGAATTAATAATACTCAACTTAAAATGAATTAACACTTTTACATTAGATAATTTAGTTGTTGACCTTCAAAAGTAATTATATAATAATAGAGGATTCCTATGTCTTAAGATTCCTTTCACACGACGGTTATCTAGTTCTTCTTCACTTGGAATACCTGTGAAAAAAACTTGACTAAAATATCCCCTTTAATGTGTAAAATAAAGATTTATTTTAATTTCATGTTCATATTACAGTTGTTATTCCTGGCAGTAAAAAGGGTAAAGTGATCCTTGAAATTAAATAGCCTTTTCGAAGAAAGGCAATCACAATGATAAAATGGCCGATGATCTTTAAATTATAAGAACAAGATAAACAAAAACATTTTGGAGAATAAAACACGTTAGTGAAAGATCTTGTTAACACCAAGCCGTGCCATTTCCTTGAGATACTTCAGACAGGAAGTTACCATGTTCCAATTCAACCTACCCTCTGCTCTTTTTTCTTAAATGTGAATGAAAAGGAATGGTTTAACTGTGCTTTTCAGTACAGTCAGCTGGTGACGTCCTAGTAAGTATTCAGCATTTAAATGCACTTATTTGTGCAAAGACACTCACCAGGACTTGACTCAGTGTCACAGGGGGGCTGGTAACACAGTCAAGCTATCACAGCTGCCTGCCCAGATACATGATAGTATTTGATGGAAATAACTACAGAAACTATCCTTCAGGGCAACCTCCAACAGCTCCCAATCAGGCCTTCTGCCAAACACAGTCCTATGAAGAATGATCAAACAATACGTTTTTTTGTACCTCTCCAAATTATAGCAACTTAATTACAGACATCGCTCTAAAAATGTGTGTGTGTGTGTGTGTGTGTGTGTGTGTGTGTGTGTGTGTGTGTGTGTGTGTGTGTGTGTGTGCGTGTGATTTGAGGAAGATAATGAGTTGAGATATTGGGGTGGGCCCCTCAGGGCCCCCAGCGTGGATCAGGGGGACAGGGAGATGAGAGGAGGCCAGCATCCTCTCAAAATTATTCTGGAGGTCTGCGACTCCCTAGCAGCTCATGCAGCTCAGGCCCGGTAATTAAATTATAATTTCACCTGCAGAGTGCCGAGCGGCATATATACGGCTGGACCAGGCTAGGGGACGTAGAGCGCTGACAGGATTTACACTTAATGAAATAATAAAGCAACAGCAGCCACATATATCTGGCAGTCAGGCGACACACACACACACACACACACACACACACACACACACACACACACACACACACACACACACACACACACACACACACACACACACACACACACACCTCTGCTCTGCTCTGTGTATAGTATATTCAACCCCTCCTCCTCAGTGCAAGGGGGAGATTTCAACCTGTTTAATAGTTCTCTGTGACGTCTCTCTGTCTCTTTTTCTGTGGGTCTGTCTGTCTGGGTGTCTGGGTGCCTCACACCGTGTCTGTGCACATAGTCGTTCATTAGTTATTGCTCCACTGCATTTCCTGCTCCGACATCCTTATTCTTATATGTTGTTCAATGTCGGATTATTCTGGAATGAACTGAATAAACGGACACTAAAAAACCAACAACTGCAATGACAATTGATTGCAGTAAAAAAAAAAGTAGAGAAAGGTTGAATGTATTATTCAATACTTATAGACAAGTTATATGAAATTAAATTATGTTAAAGTATTGCACTGTGTACACAGATTTTCTGCTGCGACAATTGATTAAAGCATCAGTACCAGTATAGTGAGAAAGAGAGAGAAGAAAATGCTTTTTTCCATGTTATTGCCTCAGTTCAAAATAAGCGGCTGGATAGTCCGTCATACTGGTTAATCATGTAAACATTTAAATATTAATTCTAGTTTTAACTATATTATAATGTGCATGTCATTTAGAGTCTCAATAACTCAATGAGTTTGATGCACATAATGAATCAAAGAAGCATCACATCGGCAGCAGCCAGCATGCTACAAATAATCATTTTTTATATATTTCATTGAACAAATGTCAGAAGTTGCAATAAATGTAAAGTATACAAGCCAAGAAAGGTATAAAAGCACCATGTCTGAATTTCTGAAATTATTATTGACTTTATGATTATTTGTGATTTTATATATATTCTTTTTTCCTTTTTTCCTTTCTTTCTTGCCTACTCTCCTTCTTCCATCACCGCGGCTGTTAAGATGGATGCCTCACAGTGGAGGGAAGAACCATGCAGTGTTTCAATAGCCCTGCATTGCCGCAAGCAGACCCCCCCACCCCCTCCAAAATCACTACCGCCTCCACCCCCCCCACCCACCATCCACCACTCACCCCCAGTCTCATTCTGCCCCCTCCCCAGCCCCAGCCCCAGATCCAGCCAGCCCAGCCAACATGACAGACAGGCCCGGTTAACAGTCCCTGTAAGCGGGGGAAAGAAAGCCGAGCGGAGAGGTAAAATGACTGGACCGCAAATGACAGGTGTAGTTAAAATAGTGAGGCGCAGAAGGGCTTGAGGACAGAGAGAGTCGGGACAGCGCTGTAATAAGCAGGATGAAGGAGCTCAAGCATTGCTCCAGCTTTCCTCTCTCTTTCGCTAACATCCTTCCTCAGGCAAACAAAAGAAAAATAGGAAAATAAAAGTTTACTTTTCACTAGAAAGTTAGGCAATTCATTACAATATTTCTTACAAGTCAGTTGTTTCTTTTCCACTCCATGCCAAAAATGCACGGTTGATCTAATGATGTGATTGCAATTGATTGACATACAAATGACTTATTCCGTGCAATATGAAATCCAAATAAAATGCGATAGAGATGCTTTAATTATAAACAGACTAAAAGAGCAGCTGAAAGTGTTTTTTCTTAGATCTTGTTGCTGATCCGCATTTGTGTCAATCATATAATTGTCCATTTGCCCGTTCTCATCAGATCCTGTTCAATCTTGTTTTTTTTACAAAATTTTCCGCTGGCCAGAGTAAAGCGAGGGAGGTTGAAGACAGGGTGGGAGAGATTCAGATGGGAAGAGCTGCTGTTTCTGAATTGGACCGAGACCCAGTATACGGGCCTTGGGCTTCTCACACTTATCCTGTGTTGGGAATAACAATGTGTTTTATTTTAAATTAAATGATTGTAGGGCAATGTTCCCTGGACCAAACTGAATTTGTTAAGACAAAATACAAAATGTTTTTCGCCTCATCTTCACAAGCAAACAATTGTATATGTAATGAAAATAAAAAAGAAACGGTTTTCAGTATTAGAACTTCATATTAGAGCCAATACTCATACTAGTGAAGGGTTAGGTTAGTATTATGTTGCTATATTTATGCATTCATGGTTTCAACATATTATCAGCATATTTTGTTTTCTCACTCTATACTTAAACTCCCATTGCCTCACACAATT
This sequence comes from Lota lota, assembly GCA_026745465.1. Lineage (NCBI taxonomy): Eukaryota > Metazoa > Chordata > Actinopteri > Gadiformes > Lotidae > Lota > Lota lota. The sequence goes on along the minus strand of JACYXH010000659.1, from coordinate 13,903,840 downwards.
TGGACATCCATTTTGTCTGCCCACCTCCTCCTCTTAACATAAACGCCTCTGCTTATCAGATGAGTATTAAAGGGATTATCAACGCTGCTGCCATAATTAGCACAAACGCAGCACAATTACAGATATTGATCAGGACGGATTAAACCTCTTATGTAAGGTTTTCTCTCAGGTCAAAACATAATCATAAGAATTATACTGAAGAAACCTAAACCATCTGTGAATGATTCGGTATACTAAGAACTTGTAAATGAAAAATGCATTATACATTTGCAAATTAAATAGACCTCAAGCTGATGATTATCAGCTGAAACAATGACAATGTACACACACATTATTGTGTAGTATCTGGGCTGGAATTGCGTTTTTAGTGGAATAGAATATAATCCTATAACATACGGGCAGTATGGCGTCCATAGCCACAACCTTTAGGAACACTGAAGATGTTGAACAACTTGTCCCTACACAACACAATGCAACCCGCATTGGCTCTCTCACGGCCTTTAGGAAATTAGTATCCGACTTAATTGGTGGTGGTTGACTTGAAAACCCAGCAGCAGATACGAATGCATGTCCCATTTAGAGGACAGGGGTGGTCAAAGCGCTCTGCTGGGGATGGGAACGGGTCTCTGTTGCACAGGCCTACTGAGAGGTGGTCCTGATGTGGAGGAAGAGAGAGAGAAAGAGAGAGAGAGAGAGAGAGTCCTTCACTGTCAGTGCACAAGGATGACGTGCTTTCGTTCTCCGCATTGTGCGTCACCATTACACTTGTGACTGAAATAAAGATATGACATACTATTCACCCAGTTGTTCCTGAACTCCTATTGACAGACGTCCGTCTGTCAATAGGAGTTAAGGAAAAACTGGATGGATATAGTTAGCATTATTGAGATACCAAAACCATAGGGGATGATTCAGAACATGCTTTGCATTATTTTCCTGGGTGAGGTCTCTGTCTCAGGGCAAATACGAAGCTAAAGTCTGTAATATAGGCAGTTATCGAACCAATCCAAATGTGGGTTTGATCTAATGTTGCACAATGTTGCACTCACAGCTGTATAGCACACAAATTAACCTCTCAAGACGCTGAAAAGTATCCTGAAAAGTTCATGTGATACTGTGATTGTTATTGCTGTGCTAGGAGAAACAGTCACCATTCAGCTGATGCTAATCTTAGAAAGGCTGCAGAGCTGTGTTTGATGCAAGGCATCTGATAGATGGAGAAAGATTTTCTCCATCTCTATCTTCTGCCTAGGAAATTGAATGAATAACATTAGCACCATAGACATTTTTGCAACACAAACAAGCTACAATTGAAACAAAAATAAAGAAAATAATTATCATACATTTCTTTATATGCTTTATTCCAAGAAAATGTAGTATTGTATTTTTTGGTGGTGTTCATCCATGTTTGCTGTTTTTTCTTTGAGAGTATATTGAGAGCACTCTTTTTTTTTCTCCCAATGGCTGCTAAACCTTCTCCAACATAATTCCTACAAAGTAAATAAAAAATAACTGCCTTTTTTTCCTTAGGATTGTTTTGCATTTCACTGGCCCTCAGACACACAATAGTCAGAGCCAAACACACAGAACATTCCCCTGAATTCGCTAATCATACGGACACACCAACAAGTTCAGAAATGGAATAAACTAAAATGGGTGAATGAATCAGCCCACCAAAACTTCAGCCCCTCCCTCTTTCTTAAATGTATCAAATGTAACCACAACTAATTACCACAACTATGCTAATTACAATAACTATGCACTCATTTAGATGACAATGTGGTATAAGTTACACCTCAAGCCCTGCCCTGTGATTGGTTCCATTAGCCTGTTTCACTTCACATTTTCCTGTAGAGGATTTTCCCAGTTATCTTCATAGGAGCATTGCCATCATTTCAAGCCTTTCTATTCAGAATTGTGGCTCTTACGTCTAGAACAGAAGGTAGAAGTTGTGCTTCTTCTTTAGCTCTATATCTCATGGGTCGTTAACCTGTAAAAACATTGGGCATATTTTGCCAAAACCAAGGAGAGACTAGCCGAAGGCTAGCCATTATTCAAAACAGTAGACCGTATGTGTCCATTAGGCTTACACTCTCTTTACCTTACACTGCTTAGATAATGGAAGACATGGAATACCTCAAGCAAGCTGCTGATTTGTGAAATATTTGAGAACTTGTGAATAAATGTGCTTTGATTTTAGGGGATAAAGGGCCCTAATACGAAAAGAACACAGACACAAGCGTATACACACCCAGACAGATACAGTCACACACAGGCACACACACCAACACACACACACCAACACACACACATACACACACTTTTTCGCCGGCCTTGAAATGACAAAATATAAATAGCCTGCCCTTCATGCTCAGCGACTGATATCTGATATTTCATCCCTGTTGTTGTTTTATTAAAGACTTAAACAGTTTTGCATCTCTGACAAATGCATTGGCCAAATTCTGTGATGCCACTCTCCTCTAATAGTGCAGATATCGAGAACAAAAGGATATACAGTTAGAGGAAACCTGAAACCAAAATTGTAATAATATTGTACGTTTCTACTTTGTAATACATATTTATAGTGATCAGACCTCAGAGGAATTTTTGTGAGTATGAATGAAGAACAAAATGTAGTGCCCTTGAATATTAATTTATACTCAAGCAACCAAACTCAACACATTATGTGACCTTATTAATATTGATTATAATGACACAATGGCAGTACATTTAGTCATTGGTCAATTCACCATGAATTAACAGGTGCTCATAGGAGTGGCTCTTGTAATTCTTACATAGTTAATATCCTGTATTGTACATGTTTTTTGTTCACATCCCATTTCATAAATGTTTTCGTTCCTTTATTTTTGTTCCTCCTCTTCTGGATCCTCAAAGTCAATCGATGAGGTGCATGGCCAATGTTCCAGCTCTCATCTGACGCATTGGATATCTATGGCTGTCTCTCTGACCTGGACGGACCCCTTCCTTCACTCCCTGGCTCCATCCAAACGGATGGCAGCATCCGTATCCATGTCACCCGGCTGACACTGTCCGCCCTGCATCGATAAACATTTTGGGAGGGCAGATTTATTCGAGAGTTGAATAATTTATACTGCATGATTAGAAACTCTATCCTCGGTGTAGGATCTGGTTGCTTGTATGTTTGTCTTGGATCTTTACAATAAAACATGACCCAGTCTGATTAGAAAGACTGGCTGCATTCAGACCGTGTGTGTGTGTGTGTGTGCGTGCGTCTTTGTGTAAGTGTGTGTGTGTGTCTGCATGTCTTGCATACAAAGGGCGGTTTGAAGAAGACAACTTTGCTGTTTTACACACACTCGTGCACACACAAACTGCCTATTGTATTGTACAACGTAGATAAGAATGTAATGGCACAAAAAAAAACATATTTGTCTGTCTCCTGTAGCCCGTGTTGTTACTCTGTCGCTCGCTTCTTTTCAGAAAATACATCATGGAGTTCTCATCAGGCAGCAGCCACGAAAGTGTGTTTAGTGCAGTAGGGAGGTAGGGCCGGGCTGTTGCTACGTTCATTAGCACAGTCAAAATGCCTTGAGGCATAAGCATGGAGAACAAGCAGAGGTGTGTGTGTGTGTGTGTGTGTGTGTGTGTGTGTGTGTGTGTGTGTGTGTGTGTGTGTGTGTGTGTGTGTGTGTGTGTGTGTGTGTGTGTGTGTGTGTGTGTGTGTGTGGGGGGGGGGGGGGGGGGGGGGGTTGCTTGTATGGAAATTGACCATTGGTCTGGTAGGGCCTTTGAAGTGTGCCGCTCCACACTGTAGCCGGCCTTGTTCTTGGTAATTGCCTAAATGATCTCCATGGAGCGAGGGGGTGGTATTACAATTGGACTAATCCAGGGGCGAACCACTGATTTGACAGAGCGCTCCTCTCCACATCACCCCCACCTCCCTTGCCCCTCAACACCAGAAAACAACACTATATCTTGGAGTTCTGTTTTTGTCTCTTTATTAGCCTAACACAGTAGGGTAGGGTGTTACACTGTGTGTATGGAAGAGTGTGTTTCTGTTTGTGTGTGTGTGTGTGTGTGTGTGTGTTGGGGGGGGGGGGGGGGGGGGGGGGGGGGGGGCTCAGACACGTGCTTAAGCCTGCTCCTTGACATGGTGCCCTCCATTTCCTCCATTGACATGTAAATTAGCAGCGGCTCCATTTGCAAATGAGGGTGGAATAATTAGTCGGGAGCACTTAGCAACAATAATACATGCTGATCTAATCCTAGCAGCGGGTCCCTTTTTGTCATTGAACCGTTCCTGATTGAACCCCCCCCCCCCCCCTTCATAGAGCCTTTTTGTTGTACTCAGGAATCTAGGCACACACAAGGTATGGTTTCTCATATTATTTTACCATTTCTCTAATTGGTCGTTCGAAATAATGTCCAAGAAATACAGAGCAAATACCTGCTTAAAATGAGACTAAAAGAAATACAACATACTCATTGCTAGAGGGTAGCTGGTTACAACTCAAGGAGTCATAATCTGTTTGATAAAAAGCCACAAGACATGACAGAGTTAGCGTTGAGTGTCAGGCTCTTTTGCTCAGCCAGGGGGAGAGGGCAACTACGAGCTACCATAGGCTGTAATAGCGGGAGCCTGTACGACCGCCAAGGTTTCTGGGTAGTGTAGTTATGTCTCTCGAAATGCGGTAAATAAACGTTATGAATTCATTTGAAATGCATTGGTGTGTGTATATTATACAATTTGTATCACACATATACATATATATCAACGTTTAATTCCTAAAATGCATTATATCCTCATTAAAGGTGAGTGACATTTTCTTTATGGGTATTTGAACGTCTTCTGGGATTATATATCTCGGATAAACGAGCGAAAGAAAGGGGCGTGACTACCGAGCCTTATGGTGCACAATGAGGGCTTCAAAGAGACACGTGTCATGTTAGTGCTCTGGTACCAGCCGTAATGAAGAGCTGACCCCCCCCCCCCCCCCCCCCCCCCCCTTCCACTGTCCTAGGACAGGACCAGTGGCAGGGTATCAGGTAGACTAAGGTCCCATATAAAAGCGGCCCCTATGAATTATAAATCAGAGGCCACTGAAGCCACCGCCTGTGGGATGCAGAGGGGCTGAGACGGACAGTATTCCCGGAACAAAGGACAACACTGTGGGGGAGGGGGGTCAGGTGAATGGGGTTTTTGGTTGGTGGCTGATGGGAACTGTCGTAGAGTAAAGGGATAAAGGGAGACGGCAGACTATGTTGTCTGTTTTCAGTTATTAGAGTACAATCTTTAAGATTTAAGCTCTAGGAAACAACATGCTATATTAAGCAGGTTTTTTGTTAAGAAAGTGCAACGCAGACCAGGGTAATTCATTTGTGCACACTTCACCAATGCGACCCTTATCATCCTGCACTATATTTTTAGAGTGTGCTCAAAAGTCTGTGTGTGTCTATGCATGTGTGTGTGTGGGGTCGGTTTGAATGTAAGTGCATGAGTACACATAGGGTGCTGGCTTGCTCTTGTATTCATATGAAAAGGTTGGTTTTTGACCCAGCTGGAGATGGCTAGTCCTCCTATTGGTCAGTGGGATGTAGACCGGGTCCAGTTTGAGCCGATTGAATGGAAATATTGTTTTTTTTTGGGAGGCATGCTGATGAAAGGTTGATTGATATGGTGTCAGGCGCTCTGTGATGGATTAAATTGTGTGTGCATACGGCTGTGGCCCCGGCCAGTCATGGCTGTTGCTGCCTTTTCCGCCAGCCACTGCCGCGGCAGCTTTAAGAAAATTTGATTTCTGCAGCTCAGAAACACACGGCAGCCCCTTTCTCTCCGCTGCCTGACTTCCATTTAGTTTGAGAGTGCACAAGTGATTCTTTATTGGATGAAATCTGCGCCGGATTGGATAAAGTGTTAGAGCGCTGAGCCATCTATCACTATCACCGCTCAGCTCCAGTTTCGTTTTAAAAGAAAAGAATGAAAGCAAGAAAAAAAAAAACAGAAAAGAGGAAGAAGAAAAACAGACAGCCATAGGATGTTGGAGATTTGAAAATGAACTGTGGCAAGAATAAAATATCTATTGTTCAACCGCTAAGCCTGTTTCTCCAGTTTGAAGATACCACGGGCTGGTCACAGTAGAGACGGCTCTTTGAAACCTCTCCATTCATAATGTTCACTTGCTGGCCACACCCTACACACATACATAGCCTACCCTGCTCCATGGAGACTGCGTGGAGTGACCGGATTGCGGTCAAGCTGTTCTCTTTAGCCTCTGACATGGAACATACAGAAAACAAGGGTCAAGACAATTCTTTACCGAAAAAGAGGGAACCTCAAGTCTTTGCGTTGAAACTGTATTTCAGTATCAGCCTAACTTGATGGTTCACTCACAGAAACCCCCAAAACGTGTATTATCCAGAACTTTTTGTGTCTTTGTTTTGTTTCTTGCCATCTGTCTCCGGCGCAGTGGAAATGCCAAAAAGCCATCTTCTATCAACCAAAAGACTGGTACCTCTAACCTCGCCTACGGTACTTTAACAGAGTTAAGATAACCTACAAACCCACTTTCCCTTTCAGCTAAACGAACAAGCTTGCCAGTCTTGTTTGTTTGTTTGGCCGGTCAGAGATGTGACCATCTTTTTTCCATCCATTTTTAAACACTAACCCTTCTGTTTCTCCATCTGCACATTACCGTGATGCTCCATAGTGCAAATGTCCATGAATTTAGCTCAGGGTGATGGAGATACTCTAAGCACTTCCGAAAGGAACGTCAGAGATGGAGGGAATAACAGGGGAAATGGTGGAAGGAGGAAATGCGGTGGAAATCATGAAACTCCTATGTATTTCATTTAGTCTTACATAATTTATTTTCAAATGGGCGTCAGATGATGTAAATCAGTTCACAGCCGCCCTTTTTTCCAAGCCTTTACCCTTAAATGTCTCTATGGCTGAAGTGTCCTCAGGCTCTTTGGACCTGCCAGACGCCTCCCCCAAACCTTAATAAATCATTATGGAGCAGGGCAGCACTTACAGGGCTGGTCAGAGACCTCTAATGAGCACAGGGACCACGACTCTGCACACCCCTAGAAATGTTTTATTGAGAGCACATTTAAACACACTACATCCCGCTTAGGATGTATGACCACACTGCCTAGCCAACCCCCCCCCCCCCTCGCACCCCCCACTCCACATCATATCTGCATGGCGTGTGTCTCTGACAGCCTATGATTTACAGCTATCTACGGTGACCCGGCTAACTTAATTTCTGACTGATTCGACTGGCTCGGGGGCCAATGCTGAATGCCCTCCATGGTATGCTTCCGCAGCCAGGAGGGCTCAGGATGGCTCCTATGGGGGCTCGTGACCTCTGATGTCTGGAGCTCTGGCTATATGATGGACCTTTATAGGACAGAACATACTCAAAGCTGACTTCACCCTTTGTCTACCTCCTTTTTAGTCATACACACATGCATTTGACAGCTAGTGTAGCTAGTGTTGTTGTCAGAAATGCATACTATAAACAAGGAAAACGAAAACAAAACATGTATAATTTTGTCATGAATGAATACAATAAATTGTTGGGGTTTCAAATAATAAGCTGCTATATCATTGTATATTAGCTGGTATCTTATTCAGAACTTCCAAAGAAAAGAGACAGATTTCTTTGACTCTCAGGTATGAGTCCTCTAGTGTCCAACGTCTGACTCGGGAGCATGTACATTCTTAATGCATCTTCATTTTCTTTTTTTATATTTTAAGAATTGTTCAGACCACTGGACAAAAGCAGAGTGCAAGGTCTCACTGACAGTAATAATTAAATCTAAGAAAGTTTTTTTTCCCCCCAATTCCTTTTAAGTTTCCAAAGAATCCAAGACTCAAGGTAACTGGTGAAAAAAAATGAAAGAAAATCATTATGTGTGTGCTTCATCTGACTCGTTCCTCTCCAGTACAGAAACACTGGACTGATTAAAGGTGACTAAAATCGGAGTACCTACTGAGCTACTTCTGTCTTCTCCTCCGCTTTTATTTTTAATGACGAATTGGCCCTTAGCTCGTTTACTCAGGAACAGAGAGGTATAAATGTTTTAAATTGTAACTGAAAAGAAAAAGAAAGGAGAGAAAATGGAAGGAAAGGAGGAAAGGATAGGTAATCTGAGAAAGATTTTAATCTTAATAATTCATAACGCAGCCCCTCAATCCCCTTTTTTCACTCTCTGTTGAATGGTGTTTGATGAAGATACAGGCTTTGTCTCTGCTGCCCGCTATCTAGGTAAATGTAGCCACAGTGCTGTTCAGATAGCCCCAGATAAGGCCTATATGAGACATTAAACAGGGGCTGTGGGAAACAGCATTAAGAACAAGAGGGATAGAGGGGAGCAGAGCAGAGAGGAGCAGAGCAGAACCAGAAACAAGGTTAGATTGGTAAGAGAGGCCCCAGGGAAACCAGGCTAGGCATCAACTCAGATTCTACACTGATTGTACGCCTAAGGTCACAGGGTTAGTGGTGTGGTTGGACCTGAATGCTTTCAGCCCAGAGCCTGTCCTATATAGCCAGTGGTCATTCACTTGAAAAGTTGCTGTTTAATTACAATAAACAAATAATTAGAGCTTGATGTTAATAGTTCCAATATGAATAAAAAGATCACAAAACATAAATAAACGTGCTTTCAACTCCACGATGGTGGCTTTCTAAGGGTGGAGATTACAGAGGGAGGGTGGTGCAAGGGTGTTCTGTAATGCAGACACTCAAACCTTTAGCCCCTCAGGGTGCAACGTCTTTCTCCAAGTGATGCTCCTCTCTGAGCCCTTTCCCGTTTATCCAGCAGGCTTTTTCCACGTCAGCGATCACACACACACACACACACACACACACACACACCCCCGCGACCACCACTCGGATGTTGACTCTGTCAGAGGATGTGTTCTGTGATAATGTCCCGGTATTGATCAGGTAACTGTGGTGATAGCTGTTGGGGAATGAGGCGGCTAGTCAATCCCCTATTGACTGAATGTCAATGCCAGACACGGGATAGTTAGCTGAGTCCTCTCGCGATATTCTTAGGTTTTACATTGTGGAATGAGGTTTGGTGGTGGTGCTGTGTGTGTGTGTGTGTGTGTGTGTGTGTGTGTGTGTGTGTGTGTGTGTGTGTGTGTGTGTGTGTGGAGGGGTTGAATGAGGTTTGATGGTGATGCTCTGTATGTATGTGTGGAGGGGGTTGGGATGTGTGTATCGGAGGGTGGGGGATGTCCATCGGGTGAATGGATCTAGGGTTCACCAAAGGTGAGAGGCCCTCCTATCCATCTGCAGTCATGGGAGTCAAGTTCAACCGGGGGAGGGGGGAATGGCAGGCTGGACAGCGTGTCCATCTGGAGCAGAATGTACACACAGGCCAGCTGACTTCCACACCCATTCCCGGTTAATGACAGAAGACGATAGCTAAAGGGAAAAGCATGATTTGTGAAAATTGATTTTGAGTAAATAGTAGAGAGCTTGAGTGCTGGCCATTATATTCAGTTAAAGCAATGAGATTAGATTTTTCTTAAATATTGTGATCAGTTCTTATATTACTGGTTCATGTTTATTTGCCTTTAGTTGTCTACCATGACAAAACAAACATTGCAGCATTGAGCGTTTACAGACAAATCTGTTTTTAAAATAAAATAATGAAAGCCTATAGGCTTTGTTTTGACCCAGATACAATTGCTTAGCCAATACTGAACAAAGATGAACATTAAATAAACCGGAATTTCCATGCTTATTTCATCAGATTTCCCAGTAGGGTGATATGGCATTGAGTTCATAGATATATTTTTGTCAGATACAGAATTGGGAGCTTTTGTCTCTGTGTGTAAAGCATTCATGCGACTAGTGAGCGCACTGGCCTCCCTAAAGGTGCTGAGGCCAGGCTGCTGCCCCTATGAATCTCTTTTATATTCTATTGTGTGTAATCACGGCCCTCTGGCTCCTCAGTGCTACACTTTTGACCCTTTTTATTTTGCTGTCCATTTTCAGCTGCCCTCAATCTAACGGACATTACAATACCCGGCAGCTGTGCAGGGGGGCAGCAAGAAAATGCAAATGAGAGCCTCTACTAAAATACAAAATCTAATCATTTTCAGTATGAAAAACTAAAAGGAAGGGAAAAAAACATTTGATAACATAAAAACTTTAAAAACATTTTATCCGAGTCCTCATATGTTCGATGTGATGGGTTGGATCTTTTTTTTTGTTGCATACATGCATGCATGTATGGATGCAAATTGTGCATGTGGTGTGTGTGAGTGTGTTTGCGTGTGTGTGTGCGTGCGTGTGGTTTTGTGTGTGTGTGCATGTGAGTGTGTGCCGGTGCTTTATGTGGGTGTGTATGTATGTGCATACCCTGGGCTGCTCCTTGGCAGTTCCCGCTGTCACTGCAGAGGCCTGAGTGTGTGACAGTGTGATCAATCTCACGTGGCCCAGTCATGGTGTCAGAGTAGCAGTGCATCTGACTCATGCTCTGTCTCGCTCTCTCTCTCTCTCTCTCTCTCTCTCTCTCTCTCTCTCTCTCTCTCTCTCTCTCTCTCTCGCTCTCTCTTGCTCTCTCTCGCTCTCGTTCTCCTCCTCCTCCTCTCCCATTTCTCTGTGTTTTGGCTGTGGGACAGTAGGAGCGTTGGGTCAGAATCCAGGCCAAGAGCAGCCCTCCTCCACAGGATAACTAATGCAGGAGCAGCAGCTGGGAGGTGGATGAATGCAGCCCCTGGACTCTAGACAGGTAGGCTGTCTGTGCTGCAGGCTTCAGTCTTTAGCACTACTGCTACTCTCTTGTCAACTGAGCTCTGCTGACGGATCTGATGACAAGCACTCTCACTCACTCACCCACTCACCCACTCTCGTTCTCTCTCTCTCTCCCTCTTGCTCTCTGTCTCTGTCTCTCTCTCTCTCTGTCTCTCTCCTCTCTCTCTCTCTCTCTGTCTCTCTCCTCTCTTTCTTTCTCTCTCTTACTCTTTCTCCCTTGCCCATTCACTCTCTTACTTACACACACAAGCTCACAAACTCTCACAAACACATACACACACACACACACACACACACACACACACACACACACACACACACACACACACACACACTTAAATACTCCTACTTTACCCAAGCCATTTTAATATAGCTTCCTCTTAAAGTATGTGTTTACTTTGAGTTATTTTTCAGAGAACATTTGTTTTGTAGCTACACCATGTGGGTTTACAGGTGTAGCGCTAGAGAGGCAAATGCCATGCTTTTTTAAGCTGAGGTGGGTTTGTCTTTGCTGCTTTGGGCTGTACAAGGTGCTTCTACACCCCTGATCGCCTCTGATCGACTTTCTCAAATGTTACAGCTATTCCTTTGCAGTGATTTTATGTATTTGATGTGCTGTATCTGTCGTGGACAAAACAGTGTTGATTTGGAAGCAGTTTATTTTGATTGTTTTGCAATACTTTGAATTGTCCTTTGACTTTTCTCTCTGGCAAAGATACATTTATTTACTGACTTTTATAATAGATTATATGTGTGTTGCTTTTACACATTGTATTAAATATATAGAAAGTACTTAGTAGTAGTCCAAATACATGCAATTTGCTTTCTTGTTTTTCTAGTTACTTATGAATGCTTCGTGGGATTTACAATATTGAAATATGTTGACTTTCTTAATGGAAAGATATTAGTAGGATATGATACATTTAACAGTAAATGAGGAACATACTGATTTAGATGTATAAATCTTTGTGTATAACCAATTACCTCAATCTCAGTGACATTAAAATATGGAGTAGCCTTTTATTTGTAGGCATTTGGTGGTTTTAAAGTAAGAAGGCAAGGCTTTTTTTGGAAGATAAGTTTCACTGGGCTTACTACAAGGGTGTTGCTGTGAAGAGTTGCTGGGAAGCTTGTGGTATCAGTCATTTTAAGATTGTGACGTGTTTCTTTGAACTTTTACAACTTTCTGCTGCTTTTCTAATAGCCGCCAGCCTTATGTCTTCATTAACATGTTCAACATGTATCGATAACATGTCATTGCATGATGTATGTACTTGAGGGCAACTGTTATGAACATTAGCCTCTAAGGAAGGAAGGGTTACTCAACTCTGTTTTTTTTTTACTCAATTTGCACTTACATCTTACCTCTCCCAGTCCAAAAGGTTAATGGTTAACAAATTAACCCTTGTAATGTACTCTCTCAAATAGCCTGTACCATATGATAACCTATAATCAATATTACCAATTATGTGTCAGAGCAGGGCTAGTGGCATGACCTGTCTCTCATAAAGAGACGTTCTGCTGAAACTAGATCTCTGCCACTATGCAGATGCAGGATCTCTGTCATAATGATGTCACCCTTTCCCCAAACTACTGATACACAAATATAGTCTTCCTCTTCCTAGTCTTCATCCCCTTTTTTACCAAACAATGCATCATTACAATTATTTCTTTTTCAAGATTTAAAATGATACTCTGTAGTTAATTTGTGGCTAATTATTACAAAGAGTTATAATAAAATTTGTTTATCATTCATTCAATATAGAATATTTTATGTTGTATTAACCCAATTGTATATTAACAATAACTGTTGTATTATAAACTAACGAGAACATTCTTATTTGCATAGTTTCAAAGGAAAGAATTAACGAAATTCACTTATAGAAATACAACACAGGCCTATAACACCACATCATTCTTTGTTTCTTTCTGTTTCTTTCATTCTTTCGTTCTTTCTGCTCAGGTTTGTGATTATATATATATATATTCATTCCCTTGTACAAATATAGATAGACCATTTGCAAATTGTAGGCCTTAAATAAATGTATAAATAAATCCATAGAATAATACATTTAATAACTACACCAATAGTCTACTAACAATGAAAATGCTTATAACAACAACAATTATAATTATCATCATAATTACTATAATCATTTGTATGAATTATTATTATTATTATTATTATTGGCCTATTTGTATTTGTAATCTTATTATTCGTTATATTATGAGTTGTATTATTATTATTATTATTATGCTAATATTGTATCATTCATAATAATTTAAAGAATAATGACAAGAAGAAGAATAGATTAAGAACAGGCATCAGAATCAGATACAATTATTTGGAGAAAATACAACTTATTGCACAAATCCCTTTCGCCTGGCGCTGGAGATTTGTGTGCGCGTTTGTCTAGCCACGAGGTTGTTCCTCTTGGCTTGTGTAATGGTCACTGGCCTTCGAGACCTTGAACTTCACCGTTGGCTGGCTGGGAATTCAAATGCTGCGGCATCTGGTCTTTCTTTCTCTGCACAGCAAGAGCCATATGCCTGGGTGTGATTGTAACCGTTGGACTCATATTATTGTTAGCAGCAGGGATTTCTTGCTGGTTTTCATATGGGCCTACTTCGGCGCTGAGCTGACCTGATCAGCTAGAATTAAGCACTGTCATCACATAACCAGTGGATTGGCTAATGACTAATTCTAAACAATATAAATAGGCTACAACAGAAAAAGATATATTTTTTTAGTGTGGTTTTTTTATTTATGTGATCCTGGATGTCCTGCTATGACTGGCTTTGCTCGTGTGTGTGTGTGTGTGTGTGTGTGTGTGTGTGTGTGTATGTGTGTTTTTTTTTTTGTTTGTAAGATGGGCTATTTGGTTTCATAAATGTTAATTGATTATCAAACCTGTGTGTGAGTTGATAGCATATTTCCTCCATTGATGTTTGAGGTTTCTATTTAAGGATCGTCTCAATTCGCGCAATATTATACTGCGGATGACCCGCAGTCAATTTCTTGTTGGTAGGCCAATATTTCTACTGTTACAAAGCCCAATATGTTTTGTCTTTGGAAAGCCCTTTCTTATACGTCAATAGGCTTTCAGTAATAATCATTTAACATATATATATATAATTATTATCATCATCATCATCATTATTATTATTATTATAATAATAATAATTATTATTATTATTAGTAGTATATATTATATATAATAAACGTTGTCAGTTTACCAGTGGTATTCAACTGTAGTAGCCTAACGTACAAAGGTTATACGGTGCAGACCTAACCACTTGTTTAGGTTACATTATTTCCAATGATTATTGCTGCCAAAAAAATTGCCACTAAACATATGCCTTTGATTTACTGGCGAGGTTGAGTGCAAAGGCTTATGCTTGTCATTTTCAATTGGTTCAATTGATAAATTCCTGAGCGTTTGGCCCTCTGGCTAATTAATACAAGCAATTTCCCAGCGATAAAGGCTAATTAGCCCCAATTACTTTAAATGAGATCCTAATTGAAACCCCTTACAGAAGGGGTCTGTGTGTAGGCTACCAGACCCATGCCTCTCAGAAGCCGCTCTCAGTGGTAAACACTATTCACATTCAAATGAGAGTGACCAACATTGACACGGAAACGGGCACGCGCCCGCCTCCCGGCCTCCCAGCCTCCCATTAAAGCGATTCGCTTTTGTTATCCAGTGATGTATTAACCTGACACGTGCTGAGAACGTCTTTGGTTTATTCGGAAGATGGCATGGTGCCAAACAGCTTAGAATGGCGTCTTTCGCGGAAACAACCCAAATGATGGGCATATAGTGACAAAAAAGAACAAAATATAGAATTTAGTAACACACACACACACACACACGCACGCACGCAGACGCACCCCCCCCCCCCCCCCCCCACACACACACACACACACACACACACACACACACACACACACGCACACACACACACGCATACGCACGCATGATACAATAACAACATCGCATAAATAAGAGGAATAATGTGTAATATAAGCGAATTTTAAATGCATAATGTAAGCCTACAGTTGACCGGCGCCTTGCACCTGCCTCCCTGGAGCTGCAGAGTGTGCCCCCCCCCCCCCCCCCCCCCCCCCCCGTGCAGTCCGTATTGTGGAGTAGCCCAGCGGACCGTAATTGGCGATGCGTGTCTTTTCTTTTTAAAACGCGCAAACGGAGGGTAGTGCACGCGCGTCCTGTGAGGATATGTGACCAAAACCCAATAATATTGTTTGTTATCCGACGTAGACATGCAGAGTAGGCGTGAGAATAGTGATGTTGCTTATTTTTTCTGCTGTTTTTCTAAAGCATAGCATTCTTTGATTATTTTGATATAAACATGTTAGTGACAGCTAAAATACAATATCTCTACCTGACTGAGCAAAAGTTCTGTGATACTGAAATTAATGTAATACTAATGAATGCAGGGCTGGCTCTTATCAGAAGAGATCTTTCCGAAATTGTCACCCACAGGGACTCTCTTACAGTAAAACATAAAGCAGGCTATGCCCAACTATCACATTTACTGTTGCTAAAAATTAAGAATGAATGAATGCAAACAATCCATATGCAATATTTAAAAAAATTGGAGTGTTTCAATATATATATATTATACACACACATATATATATATAAATTATATATATATATATATATATGTATACATCTATATATAAATTGAGTGTACTTTTTTTATTAAGATGGCCTTCACAATTAAATATGCAAGCATATGGGATAATAGTCCCTCAGAAGAAAATAATACACATTTAAATAAACAAATATTAAAACTAAATAGTAAAGTTCAAACATTTCAGGATATCAAAGGCGTAAACAAAAACAAGCAGTGACGTGTTTGCTCTGAACTGTGCCACACAGTGAACAGAAGAAGATAATGATGCATAATGTGGCCTCAGACAGGGCCTCCGGTGGAATAAATCCTAATTTACACACCAACGTGAATGCTCTCCTGGTGGCTCACGAGGTCAAGTCCATGACCTATGACCCCCTTGGAGAGGGTCTGTCTGGAGAAGGGATGCTGCCTATGCGGGATAAGGGGGAGCGTCTGGGACCCTCTCATTGTCTGTGGCTTGTTGTCCTGGGCCCTGCTCCTCCTAGCTTGAGTTTAGCCTGCACTCCCCATCTATTATTTAATGGACTTATTAAAAGTTATGTTACAGCCGGCAGGTCCTGCCAGATGACCTGAGAAACAGGGCCACTCCTCCTGAGTGGCCAGGCAGACTGTATAATCCAAATGGACACAGTGGAACTGCTCAAAATCACAAGCTCCAAGCAAACAGAAAACAATGGCTGCATTATTCAGAGGGGCATTCACTATAGGAGCAGTAAGAGCTCTTCAATATTTCACAAGCAGAACATCCACTGCCAATGCATGTTCATTTCAGGCCAAATTCAGCAATATAATACACAAATACAAAATACATCAAATAGATGTATGCATATGGAATTATTATCATTTCTTTGTAAAAACAGATTTTGTCCCGTTGAACCGCTAAAAAACAGTAACAGCTCAGTTTTGAAATAATCAAGCAGAAAACAATAAACCGAGTGAAATATCAAAAAGTAATCTTATAGTAAAATGAGTAAAACTGTTGCAGCTTCATTTAACTAGTTTTTCTACTTGACCATCTACAAATGTAAACTGTAAAATGTCAAATGTAAACCAAAGTAAGTAAAACCAAACAAGCGTCTAATCTCCTTTCAACCTGTGTCCGGACACACCTCTTGCGCCGCTCCGTGCTTCAGTTTGAATATTCATATCTTTATGGGAAAAAGCTTGACACAACCTCCACCCTCCCTCCCCCCCCACCCCCCCCACCCCCACCCCCTCCCCCCGCCCCTAATGTGATGTGTGTGCACATGCACTTCCCAGCTGTGTCCGGAGAGGGCTGGTCCATCGGGGAAGGGAAGGGAGGGGAGGGGAGGGGACGGGAGGAGGAGAGACCGGGAGACGTATAGCGGCGCGTGAGTGGGCCGAGCCGGAAAGGTCAGGGGGAGGCAGGAGACAGGCGGCCCGGCCGGCTGCTCGGGCTTTGAACCTAACAGATGGTGAAGGTTAGGTGACGTCCTCCCGCGTGGCCTTTCCCCAGTAATTGAGGATAATTTGAGCAGCAAAAGAAAGCAGGCCTGTCCACTGTCAGGCCCAGAGAAGAGAAAGCAAGGTTAACATGAAAATGATTTTGCATTACGGCCGGATTTGTGAGGGGGTCGGGGCCCGCAATCCTAATCCTGGCCTAAGGCGGTGGGGGATGAAAAGTGTCACCCTGGGTCCAGAAGCTCGCTGCGTGCACATGGATTCATCCTCAACCCACAGCCCATAATGTGCCCTTCCATTAACCAGCACTCTGCCAGGACCGATTACACACTCCCACTCAGCAGGCCCCCCCCTGGCTTTAGGGGGCATTTCTGGAGGGTTTGAGGGGGAACTATCACTCCTTAGAATGCAAGAACAAAAGAGGTGCATGACCCAGAACAGGGAGGTTTCACCTGCACTTGCAGCTCCTCTAGTCGACTGGATCAATTCTTTCCGCTCAAACGTTGTCTTTGAATGGTCTGATTGATGATTTGAATCTTAAAAAAAAAATGCGACGGATCACGGCCAATTATCTATTTCCATGCATTTCTGTTGAAAATTAGTATATTTGTCAAATAGCTGGAGTGGACAGAGTCATTCCTTGTCACTGGGTTATCACTTGTAACCGTTAGACCAATTCCATCCAGAGGGGCAATGAAGTCATTTACACCTATTGATCTGATAGTCGAAATGGATATGTTAACCTGAAGTGCCTGGGAGGGAGTTTGTGGCAAAAAGCAGGGGCGCTAGGGCCTACTAAAAGGACCACAATGGAAATAAGTCCTGTGTTTCTTTGTGCTATCTTTGATTCTCTTTTAATTGTTCATGATCATTGGTGTTGCTACCATGTATTTGTCGTGTTAAAGTGAGTTGTCAAATAAATAAACTCAACTAAAGACCCTTCCATGAGTGAACACAACTGACAAACCTTTGCTTTTCACATAACTCGTAGATTGATGGTTTGATGAATGCAATGAAATTGCATTGAATTGTTTGAATAAATGTATGATTTGTAATGGTTTAACTGTAACATTAACATTATAATGACCTCGTTAAGCAACCTGATAATTTCTCACAAACATTACAAATTAAACAATTATACCCCATTAATCAAATAGTTGATCGAAGTTTAAATGCTGTTATTAATGTGTTTACAGAAGTAAAACCAAAGTAAGTAAAACCAAACAAATAATACAATAAATTGTGCTAAATTCATTAACCAAATAATTTGTGATAAAGTCTGTTTCAAGGAATATATAGTATAAAATAAATATGTAATCAAATAAAAAAAATACCATTAATTGAAGCACATTTATAAATGACATGGTATAGATGTATCAATAAAATATTAATGATTTCATATCTGCATTTCTTTGGTCAGAAAATAATCAGTGTAAAATTTACTATTATGGGTCAAACCTTAATCAAATCTGTGTGTGTGTGTGTGTGTTTGTGTGTGTGTCTGTGTGTGTGCGTGTGTGCATGCGTGTGTGCATGCATGTGTGTGTTTTACTGTGTGTCTGTGTGTGTGTTTAAGCAAGCAACTGTATAGGTGTGTGTATAAGTGTCTGTGAGAGTAGGTGTACGCGTGACCATGTATAGGCACTACACACATACACACATACACACATACACACACACACACACACACACACACACACACACACACACACTCACACACACACAGAGACTAAGGTGTGTGTGTGTGTGGGGGGGGGGGGGTTGCCGCTCAGCCAGTCCTGTGCAGGGCAGCCTGTGGGCTCCCCCAGGTGTAGTGTAGATGAACGGGTCTTTACCGAGACGTCCATACTGTTGTTGCCGCTTCGCCTTTGGTCCCTCTTGTTGCCATGAACAGCCAGGTTTACAGCAGCTTCATTGCCAGTGACCTGCTCTCTGAGCATTGGCCTGAATCTGGCCAGAAAAATGGAAATACCCCACAACCCTGATGGGCATTCCCTCCCAGCACTCTCTCTTGTCCCCAGAAGTACACAGTAGTAGTAGTAGTAGTAATAGAAGTGAAGAACGACGTGGGCAAAATGTGGAGATTTATGTTGTGTTTTTCTCTTTGCTCACACCACATTCTTTATTTTAAATAACGATGAGTAGGAGGCCAGGATAAGATGGCTTAAATAATTCTTACTTTTGTCCTGTCTTTATCTTGTTTTAATTGTTTTATGCTCTCCTTTATAATCACTGGTTTCTGTTAAGTCAGCTCTAGTCAAGGTGACTAACTGAAATGCACAGAACTGCTGTTTGCAGTAGTTGGATACGTAATTTGTGTGTGCTTTCCTTTTTTTTCCAAGTAGGTTATAACATTAATATCTTCCGATTATTTCTCTTTTTTCCAATTCAGAAAAAAAGGCATTTAGCATTCTTTTAACCTACAAGATCACAAGAAAAAGTATGTCTTTGAAAAGTAAAAAAATCTACTTTTAAATAAGATCAATTGTAAACAAACCCAGGCCAACCCTTTGAAAGGCTTCACCAAGAGATTTACCTCGCCCTGTGGCAAATAATATTTCTTGAACTGGGTTTAAATTTCAAGTGTCTTGGGTTTATAAAACTTGGAACAAAAGAATACAGTCTCTGAACAGCAAATATTATCTGCTGCTTGGGCAAGATGTCAAGATTGCCTTTTTGTTGTTTCAAATACTAGGGGCATGGCTGGTGTCTCACAATTCCCAGAATGGAGCCCAGCATAAAGTATATCCTTATCTATTCTCATTTATATCCTTATTTATTTGAATATACCAGAATCACTACAAAGACACATCTGTTTGGGCCAAGCAAGTGAAGACATTTGTGTTTGTATTTTCTTTGATTTAGCTCCATTCCACGATGTGAAGAAACATTTTATTTTGACGATGAGTTTAGTTTACAGGGTGTATTTTTCCCCCAACAAAGAAATTATTTTGACTAGGCTTCTTTTTTTGTAATAGAATAATCAGGAATTAAATTCACTCAGTAATATATTCTGCTGATGTTTGTTACTATTATTTAGGGGTAAAACACACAAAGATAAAAGGAAATTAAGTTGTCTCATCTTTATCATGGCTATCTTTCAGCATGATAACAATAACAATACATATGAACTGTTTCGTTGCAATAACAGTACTGGGGAACCAAGTAATGACCTTTTCCCTTGATCATTCTCATAGAGTCATGATGAAAGCTTTTTGGAATTTGTTACAAGGTTCTGTTGTGACTTCCGTGCCTCCTTAATATCCTGCAATCTTCATCTCTCTTTTCTTCTCTACCTCCAAAATCCCCAACTCTAAGAATGTAATAACACACATTCCTACTGCCCCATTTTGCCTGTCTGGGTGCTTTTTGTATTTATCTTTTTGTCTTATGTTTGTTGATGTAATAGTATATATTTTTTAAGAACACACCCGAGGAGGACGGGTAAGTAATCATGAAAGAAGCCCCGCCGCACCCCCGACTCACTTTTTTTGTTTGTTTTAATTGGCCACAGTTTTTAAGTGAACCTCAGTAGTAGGTCTGAACCAGGAGCAGTGCTGGCTGTAATTTGGATTCCCTTTGTAGTGAGCCCTTGTCAAAGCCAAATAAAGCCAACCCTGCTCACTGGGCAGGCAATCTCCAGCCCCCCCCCCCCCCCCCCCCCCCCCCCCCCCCGCTCCCCCCCAGCAAACCACAGCATCCCAAACATCCTGTATTTTACACTCATATGATGTCCCACTCTACTTAAAGCAGAGCACAAGCGAAAGGGGGTTGGGGGGTGGGGGCGGTGGGGGGGTGGTGGATTGGGCTGGCGGGGACCCCTGTCCTCGCTATCTTCATTTTATTTTATTTTTTATTATTTCTTCTCCCCGTCCCATTCTTATCTTTAATCCCACTGATGAAGTCTGGACAGGCGGAGGCATGCTCTCAGAGACAGCAATTTCACCTCGCCATATGTGCCTCACACGTAGGATCCTCCGGAGGAGGAGCGGCTCTGTGGGGAGAAACGCCAAGGAATAGGAGCGGAGGAGAAAATAGACAGCATGAAATGCCAAAAAAAAAGAGAAAAGGGCTGCGGTTGCGGTGCGTTGTCCTCCCTTTCCTAAAGGGATGCAGCATCCATCTATGTTCTCTCTCTCTACGACGCTGTGTATCTTACGAGGCGTAGAGCCGGTGAGAGTAAATGAATTGAAAGGCATTTTGTTTTTTTTAAACACACATGAGAAGGTAAACAAACAAACAAACAAACAAACCAGGTACTCACACAAAAGAAGGCAGGTACTCAATACACAAAATGGTGGCGAGCCGTGTGTGCTGCCTGGCCCCTCCCTGCGTTGAAGACGCGGTGATGCCGACACCCTGGTCATGTGATTAGGAAGGATGATGAATAGCTGTCTGAGCTAATGCCACATAGCGGTGTTTACACTTCTTCGGGTTTATCCGTTTACTACGACAGGGAAATATCTACAATTCAGATGGCTTTACGAAATGGTGGGGAAAGGCATTATTCAAATGTATGCTGTTTTCATATGTAGGCAAAGGTGCATTATTTATAGATAGATATTTATATATTTATCAATAAACCTTTAGGTTGTTGATATGCTTGCATCTTTGGGACACTGTGCTGACCAAGCATACTGCTTTTCAAATATGCTGGTTTCTAAGATTTGTAATACATACTTCTTATATTCTCTATATAGACTTGTTTACTTTGCCATTGAAATACACAAATGCCATGTAAGGAACACACCTCATTGGATTCCGAGAAAAACAGACTGACGTAGAGAGAAAGGTAGGCGACACCAGAGAGACATGAGAGTTGGGGTAGGCACACATTGAAGCCGGGATTGAGGAGTCTGTAATTAAGGTTGAGTTTGGCAGCTTTCTATTTTAGGTGTGAATTGAAAGGGAATGAGAGTGACTGTGTCTATTAGGTGTGGTTTAGAGTAGAGGTAGAGCTCCTACAAGTTACCAACGCTTACGTCCTGTCTCCCAAAGTCCTCCATCTTCAGCTCTTCAGGGTTTTCTGTAAGCTAGACAGCATTTGAATCATTCTATTTCACCTGGTTTCACCTTGTTGTGTGTAATGCATGCCCCTCATCATATTTGAAACAATTAAAAACGTGTTACATTTTTTAAATACAATTTAAAAACATTCATCATCAGCGTCATCATTATGCTTCATTCACTCATATTAGCAACATATTGTTGTGCTATGATGTGTTCTTTTTTTTTTTTATGTGTCTTTAAATGGTAAACAATACACAGACCTGATGTGTGCTGTCTCAATATACAGTGTATACTGAAGCAGCTCTTAGCCCAGCAGGTGTACACCAACAGTGGACATTCCACAGACACATCAGAATGTGGGGTGCATGTGGTGGTGTGCTCTTAGACTGAAGGACATAATGTGGGCTTTTCCTGCAGCAGCAGCAGCGTGGTAGTAATCATAGTATGGCTGGAGCTGTATGTCCTGGCTCTGCTCAGTAGGGCTCTGTATAGTGCACTTGGTTTTCTGCAGGGGGATACAGAGACATCCCCAGGTATTGATCAGAGTATTGACACCGTTTAGGCGGCTCCATTAATGTCTGATGTTAGAGATTGGCGCGGCAACAGAGAGAGAGTGGCTGACATCTCTGTCACTACAGTGCATGATAATTTGCTTTATTTTGTGCGTACATGTTTTCATAAGACATTTGATTTATTTATAACAGTGCCACCCTTTAGTCTTAAACTGCTGGTAGATTGTCAAACGTCCTTTGAGATTTACATGAAGTGGGAAACAATGCAGAATTTAAGATTTGATTTGTAGAAATGAATCGCATTTGCAATGTAGATAGGTCAAATTAACTTGCCAATGGTATTTCACTACTGGTGGAAGCATACATAATGGAAGATGTTGACCATTGCATGTGACGGGCATCTCTTTGTCCAGTCAGCATATGGGCTGAGGCAGAGGAGGCTGCCCTTGACTTTGAGCCGTTCCCAGGCTCAGGGAGCATGCCCTGGTCTCTGAGGGGACATCTTTGTGCGACACGGAGACAGCAGATGTTCCTCCACATTCGGCGCGGTCAGTTGGGGACGGCATCTTGATTTTGACCTGACCCCTGACCTATTTAGGACTGATTTGAATACTGATGCAGAAGACAGCTAGTTCACGCTAAATGCAAATATAGCGGTGAAAATTATCTTTGTTTTTAGGTCATCTTAATTAACCTTGTTTTGTTTTTAGTTTACAATAAAAGCGAGATGCAATGATACATAATACATTTTATTTATTTTTTCCAAAAACACATTTGCTAAGATCTCAACAAAACTATAATTATTTGCTTGCCTGATGCAAGAATAATTGGACCATAATAGCATTTATTTTTCTAAAGAGAAATGCTTTGGTGTCAGCCAGAACAAATGTTTTACTATTGCTTTTGTAGTATTAATAGTATTTGATGTTTTTAGTTTTCCATTAGTTTACTGTGAATATTACATTTTTTTATATATGAATTTAAATCAAATATACATAACAATTGGAACAGTTATATGTAATAAAGACCTAATTTGACCATGTTTAGATTGCCCCCCCCCCCCCCCCCCCCCATATTATTCTGTCTTCTGTCTTTCTTTGGCATATAGATAGGCCATAATAACTGTTCTCTTGTGGTTTTGCTCCATGTAGTATTCATATGCGTGGCTTATTCACATGTATACATGTCACTAAAACATCCATGTAGTGGTTTCTGACTGAACTGGGACATGTGTAGCCGGGCAACTATAGCCACAGAATGGCTCTGCAGTGACAGGTGTGTCCTCTGGTCCACCTGTCCTTCTATCTGGCTAGGTCCCTCACCACAGCATGATGCTCTGAATCTCTCCCCCCACCCCCCTGACCATCTCCGAGCCCTGGGGCTTTCTGGGAGGGAAATAAGCCGCTTGCTGACCACTTCAATAAAATTCAATCACGCGTATCATTCTCAATTCGTGTAACTATGTTCAGACTTTATAATGTGACAGGTTGCTGTCAAAATCTGGATTATTGGAATAGAATTTAGGTTACAAAAGTTTTAAATTATCTTCCATTGGATTATGAGTGTGTGCCTCTGCAGGGTCTAAAAAGGTTAGTTAGGTGTGTAATGAAAGGGTGGAATGACTCTTACAATATTGATTGCTGTTAAAACTCAAAAGTTAACTTCATAGCCTTAAGTTTATCAGACTAAAGGACATGCTGCTAGTATCCAGAAAACTGTTTGACTTTAGGGTAACTTTGATTGAAAGTATGCAGTAGGAATTGCAATGTGTTGGGAATTTAAATCATATTTTCTAGTTTCTTAATATATAAAAATGTACCTACTCCATATACTTCAAAATATGAACGATGAGGTGATTTATTCTATGAGCTGAATGTAAAATGCCAAAGAAAACGACACACATACATTTATTTATTCTATAGATGTGCAATAGAAGAAAAATCACTGATAGAATCACTCATTAATGGCATGTAGTGTAATTGTTCTAGCCCAATAAAATACTTTAGTATATCAATATAAAAAACACAGACACTATTATTACCCTCAGCCAGGATCACCCTATTCCCTAAAACTGTTCTCAAATTAAATACAAGAATAATCAAATAGAAAGTATCTATTAGTATAAGATGTTGTTATCGGGTTGATTTCAATAACATGCAAATACAGTGTTTTTTTCACGCTGAGTGAGTCAGCATCGTCTGAGCAGGGCTGAACATTTTTAAATGTGTCGCTCCAATCTGTAATTTTGTCAAAAAAAGTGCATGACTTTAGAATTGTAGAAGGGATTAAACCCTATTCTATAACCTCAAATATTACATTTTCAGTATTCTTTAACAAAAAAAAAAAAACGAAGTGTACCCGTGTTGGGTTCTGTTCTGATGAGTGTTTTAATAATAATGCTTTTGTATTCCAAATATTCCGTTTTAATGTTGGTTAATGTGAAGAAATAAATAAAGTAAGAAAAAAGCCACAGCTTCAGCGGTGTAGTTATTGTCCCAGCTATTGAATGTATGCTATCAGGGCTCCAGGGGATTTGACCTGCACGAGGCTGTTGACTCCTCCTAGGTAATGGGAGGCATCTCATTGTGTCGTCTGAGAAACTGTGATCACCGCCTTCCCTTTGAAACTTTCCTCAGGTTCAAAGAGTCTCTTATGCATTAATAAAGGGTGTTTTGTGTGACTCTTATTAGCTGTAATGTGCCTGTCTGGTAATCCAGGTCTGATGGCAGCGAGCCTCAGATGTAGGCAGAAGAATGAGAGAGCACAGACAGTGTTGTATTTCAATATTGCTCCCTTTTAAGGATACTGTGGTTAGATTTGTATTGATCTGAATTTGATAATGATTCTATTAGCTCTATTAAATTTGTATATATTCAAGGGCTCAATTACACACCGACATAGAAAAAGGGCCAAAGAAAACAAATTAGTGTGTAAGGGTGTATTGTGTTGCATGTAACATAAGAGGGATCATCGGTCGGGATCATCGGGAATTGTCTGTGAAGTTAGTAAAGAGAAGACAAAAGGTCTTGCAAATGTGTGCATGTGTGTGTGTGTGTGTGTGTGTCTCTGTGTGTGTGTGTCTGTGCGTGTGTGAGCGCACTCGTGTGTGAGCGCATGTGTGTTTGTGTATACATCTATATTTATATTATATATAATTATATATATATATATATATATATATATATATAAATAGCATAGTTATGTCTTAATTAGTCAGGCAAATACAAACGCAATATTAAACACAAACACAGGCATACGTTTAGACACGTCCACAGGCTGCATGGATGGCTCTCTGCGTTTCTGTAGGGGCCAGTCGGGGCTCAGAGGCCCCGGGAGAAACCCCATTATGAACACGACAACCAATTATTGACAGCTCATTGAAGTGGTCAGTGGAGGCCTGCCAATACCTGTCTCCTTCCAGACAGACAGAGGTCACGTCCGTCTGGCCCTCCAGCATCTGGGCCATGTCCCCGTTCCTAGGGGACTGTCCCCCTTCACTGGCCAGACAGATCTACCCTAGGTCAGGTCACACCTCCCCTCTTCCCCCCTGTGACCCCACAACAACCAGCCGGCCAGCCCCTGTCTACTCTCCAACCACTCGTTGCGTCCTCTTCTCTTTCTCTTTTTCTCTTTCTCTTTCTCTTTCTCTTTCTCTTTCTCTTTCTCTTTCTCTTTCTCTTTCTCTTTCTCTTTCTCTCTCTCTCTCTCTCTCTCACTCTCACTCTCACTCTCACTCTCTCTCTCTCTCTCTCTCTCTCTCTCTCTCTCTCTCTCTCTCTCTCTCTCTCTCTCTCTCTCTCTCTCTCTCTCTCTCTCTCTCTCTCTCTCTCTCTCTCTCTCCCATTCCCCGCCTGTCTCTGTCTTCTTTTGGTCCGTGACATTTGGCGTTGATTTCTTTGACCATTTCGCACTGTTGTTCATTGGCACATCTTGATATTTTCGTGACTTCTTATATATAAGCAGTTTTACCATTACACACACACACACACGGGCGCACACACATGAACACACACAAACACATGTTATCAATGCTACACACACCCTGTCCCAGTAGATATGGAGGGATCTCCACCCTCGCCTCTGCTTTTTCTCTCTTACCTTCGGCTGCACAACATTGATAAATCTCTTGGGAAAACACTCACATTAAGATGGTGTGCATTTTGTCGCCGGGAAGTAATGTATACTTAGAGGTATTAACGCTAGACATTTTATGCAGTGTAAGAAAAATAAAATGCATGCATAATTGATTGGTGCCATAATTTACTGTCATTTTTCCATGTTGAGAGAAAGTATTTCCTCAGGCTGTTTAGCCCTAATGGACTTTGGGATATTTAATTCCAGGCTGTCCAGGAGCTGGAGAACGTAACAGCAACATGTATGGCTCCTAGCACTGAAATGACTCTCATTTAGCATGTAAACCAGTGGTCAGGACTACTATAATTGCCTGTCATTTTGACAAACTCTATCAACTTATTTAAATGTGTTTGTCTCTCACCCTAGTTTGAGAATAGGTCAGTAAAGGGCCACTGTCTGCCATCTTTGTGTCCAGTATTTGCCTAAAATAACATCGACTTAATATGTGGTGACCCTGCGATGGGGTCCTATCCAGGGTGCCCTGGTGAGATCAGAGCACCCTGACCCCTGCCACCCTGATCAGAACAAGCAGAGGACATTGAAGTGTGCCAGTCTGTATTGCATGTGTTTCTCTCAGACTTCTAATATGAACATACACATACATATATACATATGTCTTTTTTTAAGATACCACAGTGTAGGCATAGTGTAATGGTATACAGTATCAAGGGTGCACATTACAGTTGGGATAACAAACACTTTCCAAATTCCAAGCGTAATATTATGTACTATATGCTAATAGTATACACTGTTGTAGTATTTGGGAAATAACCTTCAATATTGTTTTTACTAAATATATGTATTCTGCATTTTTTCTTTCTTTATTAGAGCAGCCAGTCTTCAGGAAATATGTCCATATTACGTACACATTTATTTGAAGCACCCTAGGTTTTTATCGCAGACTGGGACATTAACTAAAACAGCCTTTCTGTTACACTTAGGATGGAGCTCGTCTGTTTGTGTGATGCTTTAGTGGAGGCCCATAGCAAGACTTGGCCATGGTAGTAGCCATGCTATAGTAGCCATGTGTAGCGGCTAGCAGCCCCATCATCCCAGCAGGGCCCGGTAGTAAAATGGTGGAGCCACCATGGAAGCTGCTTTAATGTTCCTCTGTAACCGTCCACGGATCCAACCTGTCCACCAGGGCCTGCTGCGCTGGCACACCGGCCACTCGGCCGAAACGGAAGGCAATGAACTCCGTAACACGCCGTTCATCTTCCAGATGGAATGATTTGTACAAATTTAGCATGGAGCATCTCTCTCTCTCTCTCTCTCTCTCTCTCTCCCTCTCTCTCTCTCCCCATCCCCGATGAGCTACTACACGCACATAAAAAAAGCAGCACTTTGGCTAGCACTGTGCTGAATAAACACACATATTGTTCAGCATGATGTCTTGTTATTATGGAAACGGAAATCAAGCTTTTTGGAGGTGGATGTTTGGAAAACATGTGCATCCTCGGACCAATGGAGGAAAATGGAGAAAAATGATATGGGGTGGTAGGTGGGGGGGGGGGGGGGGGGGGGGGGGGGGGGGGGGGGGGGGGGGGGGGGGGGGGGGGGGGGGGGGGAGGGTATGTGTCTGACTGGACGGTGGTACTCTGGGGGATGTGACATCAGACTGGGAAGGGGATGGGCGATGTGGGGACTTGCTCCCTGCTCCCTGCTGAGCTGTATACCAAGGTAGGAGAGGGAGGGTTGGGATTTTGTTGTTGTTAATATTTCCCAGTGTCCACGGAGGAGGAACATATTTTGGGGACTGAGATTTCACTGGGGTCCTTTTCTCATCACTCAGCAGCAGGGACCTGTCTCTTCCCCAAGAAGCCCCTTCTTTTGTGTCCTCAATAATAAGCCTGCATCCGCATACCAAATGGGAGGGGGGAGGGTGGGAGGGAAGGACAAGGTGTTATTGAGAGAGGCAAATTATCCCCCCAAAAAGGAGAAAGAAACGAAGTGCATTAAGAAGCATTAAGAAAGGCGAGGTGGTGGTGGTGTGTGCGTGTGTGTGTGTGCGTGTGTGTAGGGGTGGATTACTTTTTTTGTATCAATAAGCAGCCATATTCGAGAAGGAAGCCATTTTCTCACTGCTCTATCATTACGCTGTTTTCTATTCAGCCATGTTGGGAAGGGCCAGTCAGCGATCAACCCTGCAGCTATGTTAGCCATCATCTACAAAGAGATAGCACCTGGGTGTTTGTTTGTGTGTGTGTGTGTGTGTGTGTGTGTGTGTGTGCAAGTGGGTGGGTGTGTATGTGTGTGTGTGCGTATGTGTGTGTGTGCATTTGTGTGTGTGTGTCCATTCGCCTGCATCTGTGTGCACTTGCGCATGAGCATGTGTGTGTGTGTGTGTATATGTGTTTTTGTGATGGGCTGGGAAAGAGAGTTACGAGGTCAGGATTAGACATAGACCCCTGGGTTGGAGGCCAGAGCTCAACTTCATCACCACAGACAATGGAAAGCTCTTCAGAAAGCAATTGGGCTTCCAGGGGTTTTGGCCTTTGTGGGGCAGGTTGCAGCACACAACCACCTCTCCTTCCACCCTCATCAGCACCATGCTTACCCCCTGTACCTTCTGTACCAGTTCTCCACATCACTGGTAGACCTCGCTGATACTGACCTGATACCAATTCTCACTGTCATACCTAGAGCTTAGCACTTTTAACTATCACATGGAAGTGGCAGCGGATGCTACAGTGCTGAAAAAGTTGTTTTATGTCCTTTAGATGTGTGTGTGTGTGTGTGTGTGTGTGTGTGTGTGTGTGTGTGTGGTGTGTGTGTGTGTGTGTGTGTGTGTGTGTGTGTGTGAGTGACATTGAATGTGATGTACACAACCTCCAATGGTGGTTTTGGCAACGGTCGCCTACATCTCTCCTACAACTGTTCCCGTCTCTCGTTTAGATGGAGAAAACATTTGTCTTTGTATAGCGTGATTTAAAGGGAGATTTTGAATGTTTGTGTAATAAACCATGTTCTGGCGAATGCACTATTGGTCAGACTTAGACTCTGCTAATAATGCCAGAACTTTTCATACATAGGACACCTCCCTCCCATCCATTCCTCCCCCCTTTCTCCTTCCATTTTTCCTCATTTTCCTCCACCCACCTCCACCTCCCTCTTGACACCCCCTCACTAGGACAGCTGCTCCCCCTGCAACGGTGCCATTGTGATGGTCCATACACTAACAGTGGCTTTAGCCACCGGGGGTGTGAAATGAAACAGCCTCCTTGTCCCTGGATGATAAGTGTCCTGTCTTCATGCAGTGCCTATCTGCTGTCACACAGCACAAGGTCACACTTCCATGGAAGATCAGGGGAATTCAGGTTTACAATGTGTACGAGAAAAAACTGAAGGAAGGAAATAGAAAAGAAAAGAAGAAAGTCGAGGACATGAAGAATAGAAAGAAACGTGTTGTGTCTTGGTTTACTTTTAGAGTCTATGTAATGTTTTTATTATTTATTTCATTTCACTATTCAAATTCGTTTTGGGGCGTTATGTCATACTGTAATGAACATGCTGGAATAGCATACAACATAGTTGTAATGTTGTTATGCACAAGGGAATATGTGATTGCATGTGATATGCAAAATTGAAAAAGTGAGATCATGAATCTTGAAAAGTGAGAAAGAATGGCTATTTCATATTTTTTTATCATATACTTTTAATAATCCTTTTACTTTTTATTTGAAATATAAAGTTTAATTCCACATTATCTTCACTGGGCAGCCTTGGTCAGCACCTCAAATGTGAATTAAAGCACTTCAATTTAAGAGGAAAGAGCAATAATTCAGATATATTAATAATACATAATTAGTTAAATGGAAAAATATAAAGACTGTGTGTGTGTGTGTGTGTGTGTGTGTGTGTTTCCGTGCATGCGTGGGTGCGTGCATGCATGTGTGTGTGTGTGTGTGTGTGTGTGTGCGTGCGTGTGTGTCTTGATGGTGTAACAGAGAAGTTGTTCTGGTGAGTGGTCAGTGGTGTCGGTGAGTCTATAAGGTGACATGGGTTATCGGACGAGCAGGGGACATGTCAACTTATTGCATGTGGAAAGCAAGGGTCATGTGGTTGTCCATTTAAAAATATTTTGCTCATGCTAACTTCACAGATTTGATTCCCCCTTTAATTTTTCCTGTTCCCCATTTTTCTGAACACATAACATGGTGATCGGGGACTAACTAGTGTTAGAAAAGGGATGGGGATGTATTTTTTGCCAAATAGACCATGTGAGGGAGATGGCTCTTCATCACACACCCCCCCCCCCCCCCCCCCCCACCACACACACCCCATCCTTCCATAAACTATTAAACTTTCCCCACATTCGATATCTCACTCTTTCATTTAGAGGTTTAAGCAACGGAAATTAAAATATATATATTTTTCCCTCCCATCACAGCTTTGAAAAATATTATTAGACGTTCTTGTGATTATGATTGAGATGGAGCAGTTAATATGGAGTCATTTTCAAGATCTGCTCACCTCTTAATGGTGGTGATTGAAAGGCCCAGCTGGGATGTGGGCCACACCATATCCTTTCAAGGAAGATGGGCATCATGTGGCTACGAAAGAAGCTGTTCACAGACTGGAGAAAAACTATTACATTATGGTCCTAACAAATAAATGGTCACCTTTGTATCTAATAAACTATAAGAGACAATGTGTTAAAATTATGTTTGATGATTCAGTAATAGATTGCTTATTCCTGCAGAATATCAATTCATTTAGTGTGTGAAGTACAGTTCTTTAAATACGCTGTGACTTGATTACTATCACATTAGTGTCATGGAGTGTTTTTTGGTTTTAAACAAAGAACCATATCTGCACTCTAGCAGAAAAACCCTACTGTAGAACTCTACTGTAGAACTCTCCCGCCTGCGTCATTCTGCTAGGTGACTCTGCTGGGTCCGTCGCAGGGGACAAAAGCTTGGTACTGGATCTCCGGTGGGTTCTCAACATTGGGCACTGCGTCCATGCAACTCCTGGTGAATGACCAGCAGGCCTTCTTTTGGCCGGCAATAGGCCACTCATATCTCTCATACAGCCACTGTGAGCCATGGTCAACCTCTCCCTCTCTTCTTTTGGGTGGGGTGGGGGGATGGGGGGGGGGGGGGGGGGGGGTGGATGAATGTGTGTTGAGACCAATACATGTCGTTGCAGGTATCTTTCAGAGCAGACCCAATTCATTCTTTTTGTTTTGTTTATGGGCTGCCTTATGTTTGCACATGTAAGAGGACATTTGAAATGTATAGTTTTGACACAGTCGGATGGGATTTTTTTTTTTCACATATCAGAGGTATAGGATGTGCTGTAATTTCCCCCTATTAGCATTTCAAATTAGGCTTTTCATGATTTGAATGTGTCAATGAAAGTTAGTTACAACCAGGTTTGAGTTTTATAATTATTCAATAACACAACAATTAGTAGTAGAATTCAGTTGAAAGATTAATGTTATTCAAATATTTTTATCTAAACAGTTTTTATAATACTGGTATTATATTGAAGCATTCATATGAAAAATTATGCAAAATAAATCATACAAATAGTTTAATGTGAATCCAAAATTGTATAGCACTAAATACAATTTGACAATAGCGGTGTATTTGATGAAAATAAAAATACTGCATTTACTGTTACCGATCAGTTTTAGTTTACCGCAATACAATTTGTTTTACTGAAAGTGAAACTCATTCTAAAACAACATATGTTACATATAACGCTTTTCACACAAGCTGTTATTTTCACATGTTTGACACTTACCTTTACAGTCTTTTTATTTTGAAGGCAATGCTATTCAAAAACAAATTATTATAGTTCCTAGATTGAATAAAGTGCATTACAGTTGTGTTTACTATTTAAAGAGAAGCAAAACATAAAATAGATTGAATTTGGATATAATATTCATATCCCATAGGATAATGTTTTCGACAAACAACATTTGTTTTGGTTATGAAAGCTTCCAACTATCTATTTGATGCACATGCACCCAGACATACGCACACACATACACACACATAAAGGCAAATGCAAATGCGCACACATAAGCCCAGATGCACACAGCAATATATCAGAAATAATTTGGATGAAATAAAGAAATGTCAGTGGCAGTGTGATTTGGGACGGCTCGGCGCCGTCTCTGCAGTGATGTCATTAAACAGCACTACGGCTGATAAGGCGATCCCGGTTATTGAATAAATAAATAAATTAAAGTGATATCTCATGAATTATTTTCACCTCCCTTCAGTAGCCCCCCCCCCCCCCCACCAACCCCCCATACCCAATCATGACCATTCATTCCCAACGCCTAGCGCCCTGACGCCCCCTACACTCCGACCCCGCCCCCCCCCCCCCCCCCCCTTCTGAATGCACACATCACAGATTCACCCGTCCACTGCTGCTCTCCCCCCCCCTCCCCTCCCCCGCGCATTATTACACAAATAAAAAAGAGAGAGAAAATAGGCAAGATTGAATCCTAGCAATAAATGATGTATTTTATTAATACACATTCCCAAGATATCATTCTTTGGACCCCAACTCTGAGAAATCCAGGGAGAATCGAGGAAAGGAAGGATGTCCGCCAGAACCGCGAGCGCTGACTGCCCAATAATAGGCTAAAACAACTAGCATGAGAGAGAGAGAGAGACTTAGAGAGACAGAGACTGAGAAAGAGAGAGAGTGAGAGAGAGCAAGAGAGACAGAGAGAAACAGAAACAGAAAGAATGAAGGCAGGGGGCGAGAGAGAGAGAGCAGGAGAGAGTGGCAAGCATATTATAACTCATCCATGTGGATCACCTTAGTAGATTGGGAGCAATCCCTTGTTGAAATTGTCTTCTAAACACTTAGAGAGAAGGAGACAGAACGAAGCCAGCCAGCCCAGCTCTCTGTGTGTGTACCGTGTGTACTGTGTGTACTCTGTGTGTGTGTGTGTGTGTGTGTGTGTGTGTATGAAGTGTGCTATCCCAGCCAAGGTATAGCGGGGGGGGGGGGGGGGGGGGGGGGGGGGGGTTCTGACAGAAATGCTTGCATGTGTGTGTGTGCTTGACTTTGTACACGTGCCTGCGCGTGTGTGAGTCCGTTGCCAGCACCTGTTTTGCGACTCCATTGAATTAGAGCACGCGCATGCATGTGTATGTGTGAGAGAGACACAGTGTGTGTTTGAGTGTGTGTGTGTGTATGTGTGTGTGTATGTGTGTGTGTGCGTGTAAGGAAGAGAGGGGTATTATTCACTCTGGATGTTGCCTCATGCTTTAAACAGCTGCTATAGAAGCCCAGGTACGGCGTCTACGGCTTCTTAGCAGCAGCAACAGCAGCAGCACATTCCCAGCATCCCCCTTCAGGACAGGAGGCTTGCCTGCAGAGTGTGAAATCAGACTAATACAGTAGCATGAGGCTGAGCACAGGCAGCAGCTGAGCCAGGAAGCCGCTGTCGCTACCGCTGCTGCCGCCGGTGCTACCGCTGCGTGACTTACTTAGACTGAAGGTGCAGAGGACCAAAGCAACACAAGAAGACACATTGGGAATTGGAGGTCAGCCGGACAGCAGAGAGAGAGTTTAAAAGAAAGAAAGAGAGAAAGAAAGAAAGGTCAGTAAAAATAAAGATATTGAGTTGATGTTTTGGTTTCTTTAGGTGTACTACCTTTTATTTTGTTACAGTTAGTTGTAGTATAAAGTGTGTGTGTGTTTGTGTGTGTGTGTGTGTGTGTGTGTTGTGGTGGGGGGGGGGGGGGGGGGGGGGGCTGAGACTGTCGCTGCTGTTGATGTTGTAGGAAATATTGATTGTTGAAGTTTGTTGGAAGTGTGCTGCTTGCCGGTGAGAGCACATGGCACCGCTTAGTTGTGAGAGAGTGTGTGTGTGTGTGTGTGTGTGTGATGTGTGTGTGTGTGTGTGTGTGGGGGGG
The DNA here is from genome assembly GCA_026745465.1 of Lota lota. Taxonomy (NCBI): domain Eukaryota; kingdom Metazoa; phylum Chordata; class Actinopteri; order Gadiformes; family Lotidae; genus Lota; species Lota lota. The sequence continues at coordinate 13,869,454 of JACYXH010000659.1, read as the reverse complement.
GGGGGGGGGGGGGTGTTGGGGGTGGAGTTGTGCTCCACTGTAGCTTAACATGGTCTGGTGATGGTGGTGGTATTTGTGTGTGTTTGTGTGTGTATGTGTGTGTGTGTGTGTGTGGGGGGGGGGGGGGGGGGGGGGGGGGAGTGGAGTTGTATTCTACTATGGCAACAACATGGTCTGGTGTGTGTGTGTGTGTGTGTGTGTGTGTATGTGTGTGTGTGAGGCAGAGGGTGGTATAACGTGTGTGTGTGTATTTGTTTATAGAGTAAGTGGTGTGTGATATATTGTTAGTTCATTTGTTTACCAGTTTTTACCAGAATTGTATTAAAGCCTGTGGATGTGCTTAGTTAGCTACATTGTGTGTGTGTCTGTGTGTATGTGTGTTTGTGTGTGTGTGTGTGTGTGTGTGTATGTGTGTGCATGTGTGCTTGTGCGCAAATCCGTGTGTGTGTGTGTTAGATGAGAGACATTAAATCTGGGGCTGCACCTGGATGCAAATAAAAAGATTATCATATTTTTTATAACATAGTTTGCATCACAGGAGAAGTCACACACAACTTATGCACAGTAACACAAAAAAATACCTGACACTTTATATGTGACATTTTACTCAGTCAAATGGTCATTGCATTTGTAAACAGGTGCATCTGACCACAGAACACACAAGATGGAGTCCATCTTTTCAGTCACGTTAAACGTTAAACACTTAGTAGAACATTTAGTTACTAAAATATTTGGACCAAAAAAGTATGAATGACACGACTGCAAACTGAATTTTTATAGAATGGGAATACACTGTACTGTTTGTATGAAAATGGGTCAGCAATTAAATATGTTGAGCCACACACAGGTAGAGAAAAGTGGAAAAGCCTGGACTTCCAAATTGTCAGCAACACTAAAGACATCAACCAAAAAAATTCTGCCATCCATCACAGCTGTCGGCCCGTTTCTGTGGCGACAGTGATTTATTCTAGTGCTGAAATCCATTTGGACACCCTCTCTCTTTCTCTCTCTCTCTCTATTCTCTCACTCTCTCTATCTCACTATCTCTCTCACACACAATCTCTCTCTCTCACTATATCTCTATCCGTTTCACTCTCCTGCTGTTCCCTACTCACTCTCTCACTCACTCTTCCTTGAGCACTATTCATCGTTTACACACACACACACACACACACACACACACACACACACACACACACACACACACACACACACACACACACACAAACACACACACTTTGTAGAAATATTGCAATATGTATATAAAAAAGCAAATGAACCATAGCACAGATGGGTATAATAGTTGTATTATTATTATTGTTATTGTTATTACTATTATTATTTATTTATATTTATCATTGCTATGTTTAAAAATTAAAATATAATTTTCATAAAACATGCCGGCAATAAATTGGAGCAATACAGTTTTTGATAGTATAAAATGATTTTAATTTAACTTAAAATAAAAACATACGTTCTGCCTTTTAATAAAAAAAAATACCTCATGCCATTTGTCTTTCACTATAGCACACACAGATAATTCACATTTATTTATACTTTTTATATTTGCATACACTCTTAAGGTTACAGAACTCTAAAGGTATAATATATAGACCTATACATATATATATATATATATATATATATATATATATATATATATATTTATATATATATTAAGCTATCATTTTGGTCTAGCACCTTGTCTGTGTGTGTGTGTGTGTGTGTGTGTGTGTGTGTGTGTGTGTGTGTGTGTGTGAGTGTGTGCGTGCGCGTGCTTGGTGCGTGTTTTATTGTTGATACTTGTTTGTGTTTCTGTTTGTGCATGTAACTGTGTGCATGTCAGTGTGTGCTTTGTAGGTCTGTCTTGTAAGTGAACGTGTGTGTGTGTGTGTGTGTATCTATGTGTCAGTGTGTGTCTTTGCAACGTTGCCATATTTACAGACTAGTGTTTGTGCTAGTCTGTGGCTGAGATGGTGCGACTGTGTGTGTGTGTGTGTGTGTGTGTGTGTGTGTGTGTGTGTGTGTGTGTGTGTGATGTATGATGGGAGCTGTTGGCTTTTAATATGTTTGTCAGTGTGTACTACTGTCTTGGCTATTGATTCAGGCCAGCCAGGATGTATCCAGAGATGTGCTCGGCAGGGGAGCCTCAGCTGGCACTGCTGCCCTGCGCTGGCCTGCCAGTGTCAGGAAAGGGTGCAGGCTGCACTCTGAAAACACATCCATGCTTTGTAGGGAGCACAGTATAGAACATTTCTTTGTAAATACACACGCATTGACGGTTATTGTTTTTGTTTTTGTGTTCATGTTTATTGGTATAACTGGATGGATGAACTGAGGGATTTGAACAAAAAATAGTCGGCTGATGAGTAGGCCTCGACATCCAGGCCAGATGTGGTGCGAGCCTCGGCTGAGGAGTTTCTGTTCATGCTTCTGCAAAGGGACTGAACTCACACTGAGGTCTGGACCCTGCTGTGATAAGGTGCCAAATTTGGCTAGGCTGCTCAAATCCTGGATTAATGCTTTTCTTTTCGGTCTTAAGGCGGTCAGCTATTCAAACAGGCATGGAATTGACTGGGCAGTCCCAGTCACCCTCAGAGTGTCACAATCCCATCGGCCACCGGGGCAACAAACTGAACTTGGAGCTTGTTCTGTCGGTCACTCCAGCTGAGCTCAGTCAGTTCTGTGGGCATCAGTAGAGAAGCAGGGATTGGATGCCGCTCACTAGTGTAAAGTGATTACTGACATCAGACCTTCAACGGCATTTTCTCACAATCAGCAAATCACATTTAGACACACACTCTTTCTCTATAAACGAAATAGAGAAAATAGTATCAAACATGGCTATGGTTGATACTTTTGATCATTCATATTACCACTATGAATGCATGAAGTGGTTTTTGCTTAAGGACCATGTTGAGGAAGAGAGAATAGTTTGCAGGAAATAACACACAAAGGCGAATAGAGGAGCCTTCAAGGGATTACATTAATGACCAAGATGTCCGTGATCGTCCCATCGCCCCTTGACATCTGTATTGTCATCACTCATCTTCTGTGCTTTAGCACGCAATGAAGCTGAAGTTGTGTTCTTGTGCTGTGCCTTATTAGTCAAACCAGTAATATCCATTGGGGAGAATAAGACATAATCACGTGGGCCTGGTTTGCACAGTGTCTTGAGTGAATGTGTATGGTCACTCCACATCTTATTACAGCCTATTACTGCACTCATGTGGATAATCTCTTTATGCTTGTTTCATTTCTAAGGGACTCTTCGTACTCTCATGTGCGAGCCTCATGGACAGAGTAACACTCTATCCAGCATGCGATTGTACCCTTTGTGACATCTATGTGTGCAGGGATCATTTTAATTGTTTAGTTTATTTATATTTGATGTGTGTGTGTCTCTGTGTGTGTTTGGGTATGTTTGGGTACCCAAACATAAATATATATATATGTATATATATATATATATATATGTGTGTGTGTGTGTCTGTGTGTGTTTGTGTGAGTGTGTAATTTTAGTAAACAACAACAATGCAAAGGCTGTGATTGTGATTGATAAATATAATACTGCAGCATCAGCAATGACTGACGAATAAGGCTGTCAAATGGAATTGTTTTTATTATTTCAAACCTTGCTTTGGAAATACATTTCTCTCATTCAGATTTCGTGCTAGCGAACATACCGAACTGTGTCATTCTGTGTTTTAGTGTTTAGTACGTGTGTGGTTGTGTGTGTGTGTGTGTGTGTGTGTGTGTGTCTAAGAAAAATGGTGGTGAGCTTTGGTGCTTGGCTGATTCCATGTCTGCTGTTCAGCAATCATTCACTAGCGGTGGAGGAGGTGCATTTATGTGAGCATGTGTGTTTGTGGGCGTGTGTGTGTGTATGTGTGTGTGTGTGTGTGTGTGTGTGTGTTGGAATATGGGGTGTGGCTGTTGTTCCATTTCTGCTCCTCCAGTCCCCCCACCCCCTCTACTGCTGGAATATAATCCGCTGTCTCCTGACCTTCAAATCATGTAGCGCTGCAGTCATTTCAATCGGCCCCGTCGCCATTAGCGTGAAATGTCCTCTAGCCACTAGCCGCTCCAGCTCACGGACAATTTCCTCTCTCCCAGTGTGGTGTTCCTCTTTTGCGTTCCTTTCCTTCCCATTGCATCCCTCCATTCTCTGCAGCATGGCGTCCCAAAGCTTGTCTTCCACGCAAGGGTGTGAACCCCTTACACGACTGCGGAAATGAGCCACCGCAGGACACAGTCTTGGTCAAGAGAAGTAGGTTGAGAAAACCACTCACATGTTGGATTTAGAAAGTGTTTCTGTTGTGTACGTTCTGCGCCCCCCCTCGCAAAAGATTCCGATACATACGAGTGCATCAGAAACAGTGAAAAACGATGGTAGAAATACAAGGAAATATAGGAAATATTGAGCAAAGCTTAAAAAAAAATCTGCTGTCAAAAATCTCAGCATGGGATATGTTAGATGGATGGATCAATTATTGAAGAAGGACATACTTGATATGATCTGAATATTAAAAATATATCAGAGGCCAAACAACATTCCTCAGTGCTTTTAGATCTCTACTAAGACGTGTATGTGTCTAATCCCTAGGCACGTTTTTCACAAGGGTCAAGGGGTCTTTAAATATTTTATTAGATGCAACAAAATCAGTCCTTTCATTTTTGTTGTTCATCTACACAGATTAATGCAATATTTCAAAATTGTTCGGCAGGTTGAATCACTGAATGTGTCACTTTAGCGTGTAACATTATTTGACCCCGTAGCTATAGTAAAAAGGCTAATTTCATACGTTATTTGAAGGCTTTGTTTGACATTGGCTGCTCTGTTTCAGTAATGACAATAATTCTCAGTCTGCCAGTAGTTGGAATTGTTATGCTCGCCACCTACGAATACAGCAGTCATCTAAATTTAATAATGACAAATTATTTGAAATGTGAATAATATTTCTTTCTATATCCAACTGCAATTATTTGTATTTGTCAATGTTGAATTGTTGGGCATCATTCAGACTTGCATTTACTAGGATTAGTATAGTTAATATAGCTCCATGGACAATTCTATGGTTTTGTGTTTTGGCCTCATTTGTGAGCTTCTGTCTCCACTAAACTTCAGTCACATGTGTCCGGTTAGAATCTGTATTATCCTCATATAAAATAAGCCATTCGTGTTCTGTTCTCCAAAAGCAGATGCTGTTGTAGTAAACCTGCCTGCCAGCCTGTATCCTCAAAGAGGTGACTCAAGTAGCAGCTCATAGCATTGCTCATCTTACTCAACGCCACCTCTGCTACATCTGCACCTCCCTTAGTGTCCCATGTAACCTTCCTGAACTTGCTCTGTAACGCTCAACATGTCTCAAGTATCGCTGACGTCTTGGGGGGTATATCTAGTGCCCGAGCACCCTGTCCTGTGTACCTCAGCTGACCTGCCTCCACTGCCCATTTTCTACCTACGAAGGATGAAATCTTCATAGGTAAAAAACCCACTTGTGCCACCCAGATGCCTTGTTTGCTTGTACCCCACCCCACTGTACCATCCCTGTACCCCCTCACTCTACCCTCTAAGTATCCTCCCTTTACCATTACCCTCATTGTACCCCCCTTCCTATACCCTACTTTTCCCCTTCCTGTACTCTCATTACATTGCATTAAATATATTTATTTAGCTGACGCTTTTATTCAAAGCGATTTAAAATAAGTGCTTTTAACCATAGAACCCACAAATTGCAAGAATCATGCGATTACACACAATTCATCAAATAAGCAAACTGCTTCAAGTGTTGCATTTCCTGTATTACCCCCCTGCACTCTACCCGTACCCTGCTCATACTCTACCTGTACCCTACATACCCTACCCGTAGCCCCCACTGACCCCTAATCGTCCCTGTACTCTCATGTACCCCTCCTTGTACCCCTCCTCCCTGTCCAGGATGGCTAAAAACTGAGAAGAAGGGTTATTGTTTCCCGGGAATGGACCCTTGATATATTTATAGGGATAGGTCTATATATTATATATATATTAATATATGTCTGTTATTATGGTTATTTATATATATGGATGAGTAATGACCCCAGTGGGACATATACATAATGCCTCATTGTTAAATTAAAATGCATGTAGAGCATTTTTATATTATTGCCCAGTACACTTCATATACTTAGCAGCCATTACATTTGTTGGCATTGGTGAAAATAAAATGGGGAGGGCAATGAGGTTTTTATTGAGCAAGACCACTCAAATAAATGGATGTATTGAAATTACATTGAGGTGATGAGATCAAGAAATGGATAGTGTTTACAATGAAGCAGTGTCAAGCACGGTTGTTTCTTCCAGCTATAGGGCTGCATTGACAGGCAGTGAGCATCAATTAAATCTCCTGATCTGTACATCCTGCGAGCCTGGCCTTTGTTTTCTTCCAATAAAAGCAGTCTGTTGCAGCAGAATGTTTCATTTCCTCTTGGAGATTGCCCTGAGTAATTTAGAGCGCTTATCATACTTCTGGAGAAGCACTGCGAAAACACAAAGTTCTGCGGCTTGATACCCAGATCATCTTCAGGGCAATGCTCACAGCGACTCCAAGCATCAGTTAGTCCAGATTTCCAAGGCAGTGAAACCCTATTCCCCAGGTCTAAAGCACGGCCATTTAAATTCTAAAGCCTTCTGCTTTAGATCAAGGCTGTTCCAGGCTTATATTTGGATGCTATGCTGTAATGGTGTTGCGAGTCCTGTTCTATAAAGTCATAACAATGACGTTATGTTTCTTTGTGTGATTTGGCTTTGGATTTAGAATACTGCAGAGGTATTATTTAGTGTTTATGACTTTATGTCTTTTTCAAGGGATGAAAAATGAGGTCTGGGAGGGACAAGGTTGTGAAGGGGCCAATCTGTCCCTGGCCATTCACTACCCTCCCCTCATCTAATTACTGTGAGCTGCATTCATAGACGCTATTGCACCAGTGGGTCTGTCATTCATTAATCATGTGACCTTCTGTGGTACAGTTAATGACCTTGGAGGAGCAGATCAGCTGGGGAGGGCTAAAGCTGTGGAATTAAATTGTTTCTGGTAGTGGTCATGGTCACACCAGACAATTTTAATAGCCACCTGGCTTGGGTCCCCTTCTGCAGCACCTCTTGTCTTTGGAGCAGCCGTCAGCAGCCTTCAGTCCGATCTCTTGTGGGAAGTGGGCCTTGCAAATTTGTCTCAGAACACAGAAACCCAGAACATATGAGCACCAAGGAAAACCGTAACAGCCATATGTTATGGTTGCTAACATTCTTAATTACACAAACAAATATAGGTTGACAAGATAACACAAATCATGTTGGGACATATGCTACTCTCTAGGAGAAATATTAGGGTTGGCCTTAATAATGTTTTTTTATGGAAATATTATGACACAACAACATATTACAAAGTGGTCATATATGTCAATTGCAAATATCATGACTATCCAAAAACGATCTCCTAGATTTCATTCTGTATGAAGTTGATTAAATGAGTTTCCCATCCTGTTGACATTGCTTGTTTGCTTGATGTCTAACCATCTAAAAGTGGTCATGTAGAATATAGGATATTTAACGGCTGTTCGTTGTATATTTCATGGCAAAGACAAATGTAAAAGGCATATACAGGGAGGTCTCTTGTCTCTAAACAGGCTTTTCAACAGGGTATCCACATGAATGTCAGAAAATATAGACAGGACGAGTCAGCAGAGAATAAGACCAATGTTCAAGTCAATTTACTTTGACTTTATTGATTCATGCCCTGCATACTTCTGCCTTTGCTGCTGCAGATTCTAGCAACCGTTCACCCCCTAAATAAATAACTACATAAATAAATGCACTTTCTTATATCCAATTAATCTGTTGAGACCTTAAGGTAGGGTAAACACAAAAAGCTGTCAAATGTTATCAATACATTTGACTATATATATGTATATATATACATATTTAATTATGTACAATGTGTCAGATGCTCTAAATATTTTTCTAGGAGTATTAGAACTACATTTATTATAATGGTGGAAGTAGTAGCCATAGTCGTCATAGTCATCTAATATGTGATCCAAAGATAAGATGTTATAAAACAATTATTCAAACAGTAATTACATGAATGTTTGTTTTAAGCCTAATGTAAGCGAATGTAAGTAAAATAATTGCTATGTAATTATCAGTAAAATCAAAAAACTATTATGATCAATTTAACCAATATTTTGGTCAAATGTACGTTTAAATTTATTTTTACTTTTTATATCTTCCTCTTGCAGTCCCTGTATTAGAATTGTTAGCTTTCTTCTCAGTGACATTAAAATGGCCTTTGTATATTTAACATTTCGCTCAGCGGGGGAGTTTCACAGAGCTTGTCTTCAACACAGTCCCTGCAGACAGCAAGCAAACCCTCCACAGTTTCAAACAGAACAATCCCAAACTTTCCCCCTTCTGCTGTGTGGAGTGAAAATATGGCAGAGAGGAACACGATGATGGATTGTGATTGAATATGATTGTTATAATTCAAACTTCTAACTGTATCTAAATGGCTATTCTAACTGTATGCAAGCACAGTTTTATTTTGTTTTTAACTCCGGTGGATTGCCGGTGGATGCAATCCCCTCACAAAAACATACAGCAGAATTATTATGGGATATTATGTAATGAATCAAAAATGCAAACAGGTTAGAGACTTCCTTTTGTATTTACTCATGTATATACTGTCAACAGTTTGGCATAACAACACAACAGAAAAACAAACAAACACGGCATGCAAACGTGTTTTCAGTTTGTCCTGTGTACAACTGATGTGATCTCAGCTCAAATCAATGTTTGTTTTCCCACTGTGTCCAAAATATGTGCATTAGTGTCATTATTGGGAGCTCGATCGGCATTGGAAAAAAGTGTTCAAACATAATGTTTTGGTTGATGTCATTGTCATTTGTCATTGTTTTTTATTTCCATTCATCATCATTAACAGGCGAATCAATTCCTCACTGAGGTCTAGGCTGATGTCAGGTTCAATGTCAGCACACAGATGGCCACAGCCCTGGCCCAGGGTGGAGGGGCCGGTCTGGCTGCACAATCTTTCTTTTCATTAAAACACCCACCCACACATGCCCCCCCCCCCCCCCCCCCCACACACACACACACACACAACACAAACACACACACACACATACACACACACATACACACACACACTCTTACATCCCCCCCCGCCCCCCCCCCGCCCCCCCCCCCCCCCCCTGCCGCCCCCCTATGCCGCCCCCCCCACCCCCCCCCCCCCCGCCCCCCCCTCCCCCCCAATATCAATGCCCCCGGGCCCCCCCCTCCCCCCCCCCCCCCCACAACACACACACACACAGACACATACACACACGCACACACACAAACTTAAAGAGCCACACATTATCAATATCTCTCCATTTTCTCTGCTCTGCCTATGTCTGTATGTCTGTTTCTCTCTCTCTCATGCACACACAACACACACACACACACACCACACACACACACACACACACACACACACACACACACACACACACACACACACGCACACAGACTATACCATTACCTTTTCTCCTTATTATCCCCTCTCTCTCTCTTGTGGGTTCCTGCCTCTATATCTTTCCACCGTCTTCCTCCCTGTTTCAAGTGCAGGCTTGATTAATATTTTCCACTACACCGTAACCATGGCAATAAGGTCACTGCATATGATACTTAATTGAATTTTCACAGTGCTTTATTCTGTATTGCCTGTGTCCGAACCATAAAAACCCTCAGCTGATGACTCCAGCCCCTTCACTCCCCACCATCCCTCTCTTCAGTTCTTACTATGCCCTATGAATTCATTCATTGTTCCCTTCCTCCCTCTCCCTCAGCGTTGCTGGTGTCATGGTGTGACCCCATTCGTTTTTAGTTCAATTTGTGCTATATCTCTATTTCTCACTTATACACTTTCATGGCATGTTCTACACGGGCCTAGTTGTATCACATCGTCAAATCTGTCTGGCTTTTTGTTTTCACCTGGTTCTAGTTACCTGCTGGAATACAAATGAAAAGACTTGCTTTCCTCTTCCTTCCTTCCTTCCTTTTTTCCTCATCTCTCTTTTCCTCTCTCTCTCACTCTTTTCCCCTCTCCTCTGGATGAACTCTCATTCTCCCCAATATGCTCCATCACACCCCCCCCCCCCCCCCCCCCCCCCCCCCCGCCCACAGCATTTGCATACTCAAATCAGTCTCCGGCGCCTTCGCTCAATGGATTTCAAATGACACTGATGACTCAAGTGGTGAAACAAAACAGGGGCCCCGGCAGCCGGAGCCCATTGACACACACAGAGTGAGCCACTGACATGGGGCCACTCTCTCTCGGAGCAGGTGTTCTGATTAATGCTTAACAAATCGGGGGGTCCTCAACTCTTGAGGTCCAGGATCTGCGAGTGGGAGACAGGTTCCCCCTCCCTTCTCCACAACACAGCACAACGCGCAACACGCAAGGCCAACATACAAACACATGCTGGCTGCCTCTTTGTTCATGATGGGCATAGGGGGGATAATCCATGGCGGGGGAGGGGGGGGGGGGGGGGGGGGGGTGGGGGGACACATTAGTGGATCAAAAGTACAGGGGTGATAAGGAGGTGCTTGTCTGCAAACTATACACACTATACAAATGTATTGCACACACTCTCCCTATGTGTATCTATCTATCTATCTATCTATCTATCTATCTATCTATCTATCTATCTATCTATCTATCTATCTATCTATCTATCTATCTATCTATCTATATATAGTATATATATATATATATATATATATATATATATATCAGTTCAGTTTATATTGTCATGTTTTGTTTATATCTTTTTATATATTATAGATACACAAATCCATTGCTTTGTAGTCTTATGCATGTGGAAAAACGTATGACAGCGAGGTAAAAGCTTAACAAGTCAATAATACATCATACAAAGAAAAGTATTGCTATGTGGTTCAACTTGGCGGATTATTCTTATGAATGGCTATTTTTAGAGACATTTTAAATCTGCTTTAATGATATGTCCGATTTTTTTGATAATCAGTTGAAACCAGGCAAAAGCCGAGAGAGAGAGATAGCGTGAGAAAAAGAGAGTGAGCGAGGGAGGCAAAGAGAGAGGAGAAGGGAGGAGAGAGAGAGAGAGGCATACAGCCTTGCACCTCAGAGTTGACATATGCACCATAAAATAACCATTAGCAGTTACCTACAATCTGAAGTGACAGTCTATCAATAATGTCACTCTGAAAATGGGACAGGTTTGTTGCCATCTCTAAATCACTAGAGACTCCAGACAGGGGGAAACGCGGGCAGGTATAGGAAATGCATTAAGATTAGACGTTGATGGCATGGTTGGAGCCACTCAGAGGCTCAGGGCGACATTTCCCTCCAGCTTCCATGTTGGCCGAGAGGCAACGCTCTCCATCCAGACCCACTGCTCTATTGATTAAGTCACTCGGTATTTGTGTGCAAAAATGCATTCCTAATTTTTGGAATTATTTATCTGAGCATTTATTATTGTGGCTATACGGATACATAAGTAATGTGGAACGAACGTCTGTGTAAGGAGTTTCCTTTAAAACATGCGCACACTAACACACACACACACACACACACACACACATACAGACGCACACGCTTCTTATTGCATTCACAAAGTAAACTTCATCCAATGCTGTGTTTGTATGAAATCTAAATCAGTACTGCATATGAATGGCCCCTGCTAATGAATGGCACACAAAGGCTATCAGCTTTCTTGAAAGACGCGATCCTCCGAACATACTTCTTCCCTTCTGCACCAGTGTATAATGTGGCAGCACGTGGAGGCTGCGTGATGCCCATCTGCTCCTTACAGGCTAACCTTGGCCAACCCTCCCCTGCCATGTGCCGGCGTAACAGGCAGCCATTGTAGCAACAAGTGTGTGTGCATTACCATACTTGCCAGTTCCCCAGACTTGGCAGCGAGCCTGCCCCTCTGCCCGCCCCTCCATGTACAAAGAGAGTCAATTGTGCCAGAGGAGAGCTTATGGGGGGAGGAAGGAAGGAGGCAGGGGTGATGGGGGTGGGGGGAAGTGATTTACATACTGCAGCTTAGCGACACCCATCTGATTTTAAACAGCTCCAAACCAATTAAGGGTCATTAGTGCTTTTTGTTTTCCATTGTGGTGTGTTGGGAGCAAGGGACATCTGTCCCTGTGTGTGTGTGTGTTGTGTTTCTGCTTGCCCGCATGTGTGTTTGTGCATGTGTGTGCGTGCATGTGTGTGCGTGCACAGACACGCGCTCGCTCATGCGTGTCTGTGCGCACGGGCGTGCTTGTCTATGTTTGTGCATTCAGATGTGCGTGTGTGTGTGTGTGCGCGGGTGCATGTGTGTAGGGGTTCCTATAGGAATGCCAGCTCTTTACATATGTTTCTGTCTTGGATTCCCCCCCCCCCCCCCCCCCCCCCCCCCCTCGTGTCCTTGTCTGCTGCTGATAAAGCTTCCTCCTCTGTGTGTAAACAAACGCTCAGCAACCAGCCTGGCACTCCCAGAGAGAGCTTTGGCAAACGCCCAGCTCCAACATAATCTGTGTCAGATGGTGACAATTCAGGCCTCAGAGGCTCCCACCCCTGATCCTAATTATGTCAGATCATTATGACAATGTATTTCCTAATATTTTGGCAGAGGGGGAGGGGTGAAGGGGGGGTTCCCCTAAAAGTGACAATATTTAAATGAATTCCAATGAATTTCAAGGGGGAAATACTCACGGTGAGAACAGCAGTGTTAAGGGCGACATCTCTGTCGCTGGTTAACAGTTCATTGCAGGAATTCTGGCATGCCTCCCAAGGTTACATCTACCTTGGCAAATGTAGATGATGAAAAAAATACAAACATGCTGCCACTTTCTACATTCGAAAATGTATTTTCACGCATTTTTAAATATTCTATATCGTTACAAGGATGAATAGTACATGCAGGGTCAATCTGTGTATTTATAGATCGGTCGACATTAATATCAATATGTTGCCGTAAAACAAGGTTCTGCTATGATTTCTCAAAGAGCATAGACATTGGCGTGTTTACACGTCTGCTTGGTTCATCGTTCATCCCTACTTGGTTGTATAAAAATAAAAATAAACAGAAAAACATTTACGGCTGATGCAAATTGCGAGACGGCATAAATCAAAGGGCACGTGCGAGGGAATATTGTGTAATAGTTATTGCGAAATGAAGTGGCATCGGGATCAATACCTCACTACATCTCACTCTGGCGTAATGACGCAGGAGGCTGGAGGCCACTGGAGTCCGGTCCCGTCACCAGCAGGCCTATAAATCTGTCTGACTCAAAGCTATAGCCACAACATTATTAAAGTGCATATCCAATTGGCACCCACCATGCAAAAAAAACACAAGCTACTGCACTGACCTGGAGTCTGGGGAATTGGTGCTTTTACCTTGTTTGAGGGCAGGGGTTAAAGGCGAGGCAGGTTATGTTACTACCGTATAGAGAATGCACATCATTACGCAGACTGTTTTCAATGTAGGAGTTGGTACATTTCTACTTGTAGGAAATAAGAAATAACACATTAATGTTATTAATATTATTGGGATGAATGGTATACATTGAGGAATTAACTGGAACGATAAATAATAGGTTTTTGTGAATTCACATACAGTATTGTGTTGCAAAGTTATTGCAACGCTATTTTAAGGTGATATTAAAGAATGCAAGCATATGTAGTAAGGTGTATTTGTCCTTATTGAGCTTAATATATGTTTATGCATATTATACCTACTGGTGTCTTATGTAGCCCTCAGGTTGTAATGTAACTCCTAACAAACAACAGCTCACATGAAAAATGATAACAAAAGAACAATACGCTGATAATAGCTACCTTTCATTTGTCCAATTATGCATACTTTTTCTGTTCATATGTGAGGCCTTGTTACAAGCTAAGTGTAGCTTTGGGCGGGACACTATTGGTCAGTAAGGAGGATGTTGACGAAAGACACAAATAGAAATACTAATAAACCAATATATTAGCAGGGACACCAGTGTTCCTCTTGTGTGCTTTAAAATTTTCTTTAAATCAAGCTCGTAAGTCTGAAGACTGTATTGACACTTTGCTGTTATGTTTTCTTACAGGACTGGGAAGGATGCTTCCACTGGACTTGAAAAACAATCAGTAAGTGGAATTAATAAGTGAATGTACTATTCATTTAGGTCAGGAAAACACCTGATGGAAACAGGCAAGGTAAAATGAAAACACTTTGTTTTCTTGCCCATTCTTTAATGTGGTGTTTTCTATTTATTTTAAAGTGTGGATATAACTCTTTATATTATATTTTCCTTGATTTACATTGAACCTATAGTAGTCTGAGTCTGAGCTCAGAAAATGCAATCGAGACAATGTCATTAGTACTGTTCTTTTGTAATCAGCAAACAGCAATAAGGTTTGTTGCTATGTAACTTGCCATTGCTAAAAGGCAGTGAGCCATCTAAAGGCTGTGCTTGATTTTAGAGCAGATCCACAATGTTGCTAAACATCAATCCACAGATTTCAAGGGGTTTTGCAAAAATGGATGCTTTCTCAGATCTTTAACGTGACACAGTATTCTGTAAAACATAAAACGATCTAGTTTCCTCAGGCCAGCCTTAAGCATGACCTGGAACAAATAGCGTTCATATACCTCACTATGCAAATAACATATTGATAATTTAGATCTATAAAATATTTATGAATAATGTAATCTATGATAGCAATATTACATAAAAAACAATATCATCATTTATAATAAAATAAATATAAATAAATAAATGGAAACTTGTGAGGTAAAATTATAATTTAAAAGATGGAAAATGCCAGTTAGTCAACTGTAATGATAATTGTAGCTGATTTAATAGCCTAATATCATACTTTTATATTAGTGACTGGTTTATTGCCCTTTGAGTATTTGTTCATTAACATCAACCATTTAAATAGTTAATGTTAGAGCCCCAGAGCTCAAAAGCAATATGGTAATTACACAGAACATCCTTTCCATTAGTTGAGATGCTTAATACAGCAAACAGATCATTCAGGCACATTCCCCTAATTAGCTATCTGTTTTGAACAGTGGTGCTAATCACCAACGATGAATGGGTACTTTTGTTAAATTCATTAATCTACTCAAGTGTAGCTACATGTCTTGTGAACTTGTATACCAATGGGCTTTCATAGCAATGGGAAGCCAAGTGTGCATTTACTTGACTTGCAGAATAATTGCATTGCCAATGAAAGTCTATGCCTTTTGTTGTTGATAGTTTGGCCAACATATTTCTACCTGCCACTGCCCTGGCCTTGAATTTGGAGGGGTTAGTAAAGTCAGAGGTCAGAT
This sequence comes from Lota lota, assembly GCA_026745465.1. Classification (NCBI taxonomy): domain Eukaryota; kingdom Metazoa; phylum Chordata; class Actinopteri; order Gadiformes; family Lotidae; genus Lota; species Lota lota. The sequence continues at coordinate 13,854,058 of JACYXH010000659.1, read as the reverse complement.
TTGTAGATTAGGCTCATCTGATTGTGTAGATTAGGGCTAGCGTTGATATTAGATTGGTTGGAGGTGGCTGGGGGAGGGGCTCTGTCTAGTCACCACTGGGTGACACAAGTTTTAAATGTGCATGGCAGACAGACCTTTGGCCTTCATACGTGCAGATCTGTGACCATCTGATGACCCGTAATCTTCTCTTCAGTCAGTCAACTATAGAGTATTGATTTGGTCAGTCTACTGGTGCAGGGTCAAGGGCCGGACACTCTGTCTCTCTCTGTACCTCTTCTGCCGCACAGTGGTTTGCCCTGCAGCCACTCAAAACACCATTTGGAGCAGGGTTATGTTTCTATGCTCAGATTGACAGATCTCGTGCGTCTTTTCCAACGTCATGCAGCTCACTGTTTTAATTAGAATTACAATAAGTCTATGTGTAAAACACACACAAAAATAATGCATTAGAGCTTTAAATGGTGACTCAGGAAATAGCTTCGTTTTCCCCTTAAGGCAGCACAAATTGCTAAAAAGACAGGATATGGCTGAGAGCTGTGGTAACTTACACCTTCAAGCATCCAGAAGAACACATGCTTTCTGGCTCCTCTCAGGGACCTCTCAGGGCCCCTCAAGTTCCCCCCATCAGGCTCAGAGAGGGCCGCCAGCTCCCACATCTGGATAGAGAGACGAACAGCCAAAACACAAGTCTGATCTTTAATGCTGCTGCTTCCAAATCTCTCTCTCTCTCTCTCTCTCTCTCTCTCTCTCTCTCTCTCTCTTTCTTTGTGTCTCTCTGTGTCTCTCTGTCTCTCTCTCCCTGTCTCCCTACCCATATTTTTTCTCTCTCTCTTTCTCTCTCTCTCCCCTGTCTATTTCTATCTATCTCTCTTGCTGTCTCTCCGGTATTTCTCTATCTCTCTTCCTTTCATTATTCAATTCATCCGTTTTTTCTCTGCCTTTCGTTCATTCTTTCTTTCTTTCTTTCTTTCTTTTCTATCGGCGTGCCCAGTCACAGAACATCTGGTGGGCAAAACGCGGTTTCTGTCCTCGTGTTTCTTTGGGGGAGATAGAGGCCCCGATAATCCCTCTCCCTTCTCATTAAAAGGAGCTGAATAAACACGGGCCTCTTCCAGTTGTTCCTACGAATTTCCTCCCTGGGTGTCAGGAGACCCAAGTAGGGGCTACCGGATCAAAGCGGCACCCGGCAGCCCCAGGAACGCTGAGTGTGCCCTGCGTTTCTGGGCTCGGGTCCATTACCTCCTTCTCTCCCAGCGAGACACGGAGGCCACAGGCTGTCAGTCTTACGGGCCTGACGTCTCAGGTGAGGAGAGGAGGGGAGAGGGGAGAGGAGGAGAGGGGAGGGGAGGGGAGGGGAGGGGAGGGGAGAGTAGAGGAGAGGAGAGGAGAGGAGAGTAGAGGAGGGGAGAGGAGAGGGGAGAATAGAGGAGAGGAGAGGAGGTGAGAGGAGAGGAGAGGAGGGGAGGGGAGAGGAGAGGAGGGGAGGGGAGGGGAGAGGAGAGGGGAGAACAGAGGAGAGGGGAGCAGAGTATAGGAGGGGAGGGGAGAGGAGAGGAGGGGAGGGAATTGGAGAGAAGAGGAAAGGAGAGGGGAAGGGAGGGGATAGGAGAGCAGAGCAGAGGAGAGGAATGGCAAGGAAAGGAGATGAGGGGAGAGGACAGTGGAGAAGAGAAGTGTGGAAAAGAGAGGAGAGGGGAGTAAAGAAGAGAAGAGAGGAGAGTAGGGGAGGGGAGAGGAGAGAAGGGGAGTCAATTAGGGGAGAAAGGAGGACCAAAACAAGGGAAAAGAGATTCACTATTATAGTAAAGTGTGGGCCGCTCTGTGATAGTATGCAATGAACAAGCACAGTGTGTTTTATTTGTGTCGCACTAATGAATTGACCCTAGCGTGACATTAATTTTCTAATTCCCTGCACTTCCCGGCAATCAACTTAGAGGGGCAGTGGTTCGCTGGAAAAGTTTGTAGTGAAGGCACTTAAAGGAAGGAAAGTAAGGGATTGCTGGTTACAACAGGGCCAACGGGATCAACAGCAACAATAGAGAATGATGCTTTGCACTGAAATTGCTTACTCTAACTCAGAGAGATGACAAAATTGATCAGATTGCTTCCCTTGCGCACAGAAGAAAAGGATAAAAAAGAAAACAACCTACCAATATTAAATGGCCAATGTAATCTATTTACCTGGCTACCATGCTGCATGATGGGTCTGGAGCTTTGAAATGGCCATGTTTGGGTTTTGTATGTGTACATTATATGCATGTGTGTTTGTGTGTGTGTCTGTGTTTCTGTTTGTATATGCTTGTGAATGAATTCTTGCATGTGTGTGTGTGTGTGTGTGTGTGTGTGTGTGTGTGTGTGTGTGTGTGAGAGTGCATCTTGTACTAACATCCCATGGTCGTCATCAGGCTTCCATCAGCCCCTCCATTAGTTACTGAGCTGGAGCTCTGTGCTGGAGCCCACCTTCCCTGCATACTGATGAGTAGAGGAGAGAGCACAATGAAGACACAAACACAGGCACACATAGAGCACACACACACACGCACACACAGGAAATCACAGAAACATGGGAACACACTCAGACACACCCTACCCACACGGGCGCATGCTCCCACACACACATGCACACACACACACACACACACACACACACACACACACACACACACACACACACACGCACACACACGCACACACACACACACACACTAATAATCAAAGTAATTGCATTTTGCACACCTAGGTGACTGATGTGCTACATGATAAATCTAAAATAGTACCAATATGATGAACACCTCTTTAACACCTATCGTGTCTGTATGTCCTCTGGTTGGTCACTTGAAGAATGCATACATGTTTTATCATGGCTTTTCCTTGGACACTGAAACACCCCTTCACACAAAGAAGAGGAAAGAAAAGAGAGAAAACTAATTTGGTGCAGGCAGATCATAGCTTTCCCATTCTGAACTAACGTCACACATTGCAGAGTACACATACTTGGCAGCAGAGCACAAAGGCAAATATCGTCCCCTACTTTTCCCTCTCCTCCCGGGGCAGCAGACGCACGTGCTCATGACAGGAAATATGCAGGCAGTCATTACAGAGAGCCAGGCAAACACACAGCCGCCACGCTCACAAAAATGTTTTCACATGTGCCTGTGCTGTGTTGTAGACATAAGCACCCCCAAACACACATACTCACACACACATAGACACACAAACATAGACACAAACACACACACACACACACACACACACACACGCACACACACACAGAGCCAGATTACTAAAGCAATGAAATTGGTAACACTTATGAGGCAGGATCTCTATGTCAGCGTGCAGTTGAAATGAGCTCTGTTTTCAGTTCAAACCATTTTGTTATGTTTTTTATTTTACATATCTTTATACATATGTACATATTTATTTTAAAGAACAAATACGACATTTGGTATAAATATTTATACATATATACCCAATGTCATATTGGTTATTAAAAAAACTATTATGAAGAAATTAGCTTAAAGATATGTATCTGAGCTCTCTGCTACATCTCATAGCTCAGAGCTGATGTGTTGTGATGGGAGACAGACAGTGGTACAGAGGGAAGAAGAAGAAGAAAGGCAGGGGGAGATCAAGGCCTCAGACAGGTGTGGTGACTCGGGTCTTTCACATGAGCTCCAGCAGACGAGGGGTTAGGAGAAGAGACCCGAGGGGTGTGATGGCTCCTGTGTGTCCCCCAGGCAGAGCAATGGGACCCTTGGGAGAGCAAGGTTCAGCAGGCCTTCCTGCAGCCTGGCCACATTACTGTGCCATTTAAAGCCACCCAGCATCTATTTCCTCCAATAAAAACTAATAACCTTTTCTGTCGAAAATCACAGCCGCTCTTGAGTGCTGGAGCAGAGGCCATGCTGGATAGCCTGTAATTGCGGTCTAGGAGTCCCCCCTTAGTTTATTTTTTGCAGCGATTTGTATTTGTGCGTGTGTGTCTGTGTGTGTGTGTGTGTGTGTGAGTGTATTTTCTATTTTGTATTTTTTCCGCAGTCCTCTTAGTCCTTTTGCGCTGTGCAGCTGATTGCCTGTGATGCTTGCCCTACACTCAGTAATCAGACAGGGGCTGGAGAGGGGGCCAAAACGGCAACTCAAGGACCTTTTATAATTGGGTGGTATTTGGAGCGCAGTTGGACTTTACATTTTGTGTCAGAAAGGGGGTTGTGCCGGTGGTAGTGCTGGGGGTGGAGTGGGGTCAGCAGAACCCTGGACCCCCCCCCCCCCCCCCCCCCCCCCCCCCCCCCGGTACAGTCAAGTACAGCAGCTGGGAATAGAGGCTGCTATGTCTGCAGCCATGTGTCGCCGGTGGGATGTGGGATGTGGAGTATTGATGAACAATAACTGGAATAGGTGGGTTAGGACACCACCACGTTGGTGTGAGGAGTTGTGTTGCAGATATCTAACGGTGTTCTTGCCTACAGCCTCCACATTGTATGGTCTCAGCTTCAACGCTGTCACAACATATTATTTTGGTCAGCCCCCTTTCGCTGAATCCTCCTGAGTGGCTTTTCTTGGACATGAAATGGAAGGACAGCTTGTTTTCATATTTATATTTATTTGTTGCAGCACACTTATGAAAAGGTTGAATTCATGGATGTTGAAAGTTGTTGTTTACAGAACAAATTGTGATGCACTACGGTTTTGATAGTGTGTAGCAGATCTTTCCTACCAGTATCTGGCGCATGTATTACAACTGCTTTACAAGTGTGGCCCGTACCATTGATATTTGTAATGTGTTATTTAACAATGTGTCCTTTATAATTGGTTCGGGAAATGATTTGGTGCTGCTTTGCAACCAAATACGGGTTCTGTAATCACATAATCTAACTAGACAAAGAAAATTGTAACTTGCAATACATTCAAACCTGAACACTGCAGGTTCTAAAGTTGTCTTTACTGTACACTTTTTGCTATATTTTAACCAGGTTTCTACCACATCACCATAACTTCTTGTCTATTTAGCCATCATACTGTTTAGGCTGTGAATATTTTCTGGAATACCTTAGCTAATCATTTCGTATTATTATATTCAGGGGCCAGGAACAGGAAAATACATTATGTGGATAGAATCACATGCAGCCCACATTGGACAACCGCAGCCCTACAAAAAGTCAGGAATGTAGCCCTGAGTAGTATGAAAGAACCATGAAACCGCAATTCAATTTATTCATGTGTAGTTGATCAGCCATGATATATACGGGATATAAAATCTGTTAGATTAATTACGATGAAAAAGGTTCATTCTGCTACCACCTCTTATCTTGAATACATCTTCCATTTCTGCATGTGCATCAAACACAATTGTGGGTGGGATAATTAGAAGAGAAGATACAAAAAAAGAATAACAAAAGGGATACTGGCCAAAGGAAATAAGAAATATGAACTCCCGGGGTGTAATAAATGAGATGGTTTTTAATTGGGGAAAGAGTTTGTGCGTGCTTGGGGAGCCACATTTAAGTATTAATTGAGGAGAGCCAAAAGCAATAATTCGGTCACACACCGCCTCCATTGCATGTGGAGCTGGCAAGATGTCCCTGGGTCCAGCAGATCTCCAGGATGCTTCACTTGAACAGTGCCCAGCACACAAGCGTTGTTGTGTTTCTCATTCCATTCCTATATCTGCAGCTTTAATGTTAGAGTAAAGAGTTTAGAGGACTTGTGAGTGTTAATGAATAGGGCCACTGTCGTGGGCCTGGCAAAACTCTGGTATTATACTGCTGGTATCAATGGGGCTTTTTGTTTGCACTCCCTAATTGAATCTGTCTTTAAATGTTCTCTCACATCCTGTGAAATGATGCATAACCATAGTTGTGCGTGTTTCTAGTTGTGCACTAGAAAGTTCTAGTGAGAATTTCTGAAGGCTTCTGTCGTCATTAGACAATGCTGTTCACGGGTTCAAAGGAATGAAAGGGAAAAATAATAATAATGCATATCTGTAATGTATGTTCAAAGATGGCTGTCAAAATTGCTCCCTTGGCTAATTCCCTTTCTATAATGCTCAATAACCTAGATGGAGCTGGATTTCAGATTTAGAAGAAAGAAAGAAAGAAAGAAAGAAAGAAAGAAAGAAAGAAAGAAAGAAAGAAAGAAAGAAAGAAAGAAAGAAAGAAAGAATTTGAATGAATACGAAGGGTGTTGTTTTTATTATTACATTTTTTTAAAGTCTATGTGTTCCACCCAGATTTGGAGCTCCCCGTCAAACTGGCGTGATATGGCCTGGGTTGGCTCAGTGTGGCTGTCCAAATGACGTTAATGAAGCTCTCGCTCTCAAGCTGCCAGATGAGATGCTACAGTGGGGGGAGCCGAGTGATCCGCTCCCTAAAGCTGTTTCCCAGCTGTCTAAAGAAGGGTTATGGAGGGTTATAGAATGTCCTCACCACCCAAACCCCAAATTAACTTATTTTATCACCAGGCTGGTATGAGGTAGAATGTAAAGCTGGCATTGGCCATAAATAGTGTTCCAATTGCACAGGCAAATGTCCCCCATACATCCATTTACTTTTCCAGTTCAATCCTATTCTGTGTGGACTGGTCAGCTGTTATAACTTTGTCTTGGCACGTTTTAAAAGATTGAAATATTGGAAGACTTTGTGGGTTGCAGTCAAAGTGATCTAAGTAGATGTCGGATTGCAGGCCCGTGATTCAAAAGCCTGCATTCTTATAATCATTAGTCAGTGGAAACCTGTGTTTCTGCATGTGAAATGATTTTGTATTTAATTTTTAATTTATATATTTGTATGGCAATGTGCCTGTCTTTTAAAGGTACAATATGTAACATTGACACAGAGTATTAAAATGGGTACTGCAGTCCAAATTCACAATATTGTAGAGAGCTGTCTCTGCCCACCCCCTACTTCCCAGACTCGAAGCTCACACGGGTTGCCAGGTTGAGGACACCGAACGAACCCGAGCACAGGGCGAGACTAGCACAACATTATATTTTGAGATAAGCGCACTTATTCTATTTTGACAATGACAAGCGACGACGAGTCCCACACTGTAAGTCGGTCAGCTAATGGATACGTTTGCAATTTATTTATTATTGGTCAGTTATAAACCAGCTAATTTGGGCTCCGTCTTGAAATCCTTCTGGGCTCTAAGCTGTCTCCATCTTTCAAATGCAGCTCCAAGATTTACCCTTGTTGTAGCATGGCTCTGGTCGTGGAGCTTTTTCGAAAGAGGACAAGGCTCTCTAGGTCGGGCAGAATCTAGTACCATCTCATTTGATCCAGTTTGTTTGCTTGCTTCCATTGCTGCAGCACGCTGTGTTTGTGTGACAATTTGTTTCATATCTGGCAACTCTGGGTACTTGGAGAAGAGCGTAGCGTGAATCATAACATACAGGCCCAAATAAAAACAAGCGTTCCGACTCAGAACGGAAATTTCCAAGGAGAACATACTGGCTCTAGCATTGTTGTTGGAGAAGTCCGTATTTCAATTGAGCACATTTCCTTAATCTCTGATGACATATCATGGTCATTTTAAGATTTAGTACAGTACATGTGTTACAAATAGCTCCTTTAAAGCATGCAAATATGTTTACATTTGCCAACAAATAGTCATTATATCAAATGCATAATGCATAGCAATTATTCAGCAAATGTGATAACATTACTAAACAGCGTTATTAACATACAATTCTGCATCCATACAGCTCCTCGTCCTTATTGCATACATTGATTAAGGATCCAGATTTTCTTTTTTATAAAATTGCCAGTCCAAGCAGATGACTAACAATTTGTTCATCAGTCTGTTGACAACTATGCAAGCATCCATTAAAGACGTTCATCGTATGCTATAAAAGTGCATGACAGCTTTTCAGGTATAAAATCAACCGGGCATATCATCACTGCAGGGCTGGCACTCTGAATCAGAAAGAATGTGACAACATAATGTGTGACTTAAATATTTAAGCATCTGCATTTTCATTACACAGAGAACATTTGAACATGAACCTCGGTAGCGCATGATGAGTGCCTTTAAATAGTGCACTGGAACAACCTTTCAACAACCGTACCTTTAAGGTCCGACCCAGACTTTAAAAGACTGTAACTGAGGTCAAGGCCAGGCCAAAGGCGCATGTGTTTCCTAATAAATCAACATCTTCCTCTACCATTTCTTATCTTCTTTTTGGTGCTCTCTGCACGTGTTGCTGTTTTCATATTGCAAAGCATTACTGTATGTTTGTATACACACTTTCCTAATTTCATTAAGACGATGAAGCACTTTTTTTACTCTGTTTCCGATCACTTTAATTGCCTCTGAATGGTGTGCTAGGGTGTGGAGGTCGGTGGCACAATGAGAGCATGCAATTAGCTCTCTTTCACACAACACTGAGAAGGGCTAGGCTCCAGTTCATAAAGGAATTTTTATGCACATTCAAATTGTATTTTGTGTAGCTGCTACGGTGGCATCCAGGTGGAATGGCATTTTGTTTATTAAACAGTCACATTCCTCTGTGCAGGTGGATTTCGGTCCAATTACAAAATAAGAGAACCCCAAGACGCACACATATTGGTAAGGATTGAGTCATAGCATATATAATATATATATAAATTATTATATATATACATATATAATATATATATATACACACATATATCTATGTAATAATAGCTTCTTGTTTAGGTAGGGAAACAAGATATGTAGAATAACACACACACCCACTCACACACTGTCCTTTGAGGTCAGTTCAGAAAATGTACCACAATGGTGCAACAATGACAGAAAGGCCATATCACTTACTGATTTTGTGAGGTATATCATCACACACACAGCATTGAGCCTGACGAATGTAGGGACATGGAAAAGAAAAGAAAAATGACATGTATTAAGTAGCATTTTTTGTCTTTCTTTTTTAAATGTCAGATTTTTGCATGGCATCACCAACAATTATTATGAGTCTACTCAAATATTATAATATATATTTCACTTAATATTTGACGTCATGTATATTTGCTATATTTGCTTATATAAGTAGCTTTTATTTTCCGTATGAACAAACGCATGCAATGTATTTGTTTATAGACATTGTTGCGGCACGTTATGTTGGAAGCTTCAAATGTGTTCCCTCTGAAGAAACGGATGGTTTTTACCTCCACCAGCTCCTCCACCCTTCCCTCTCTCCTTGGATTCATTTTGTGTGTTGTTTTCCCCGCTTGCGCTCCTCCATATTTTCTTCCCCCCCCCCCCCCCCCCCCTCCCCAGTCTCTTTCTGTCTCCCTCGGTCTCTTGTGCTCTCACTCTGCCTGTCTACCCCACAGCCCCCACCCCCATACCTATCCCTCCCTCCTCCCTTCATCATTTAATAGTGGACCTCAGAGTGGTTGCCATGTCGACCAGCCGGCATATTACTATGGCAACCAGTCTGAGCGAGACGAGGCTGCTGATTAGGGAAAGATGTCTAGTGTAGCCTGGCCAGCGAAGGGTGGGGAGAGAGAGAGGGAGAGGATGTAGGGGTGCCAGAGGGGGGCTCTGTATTTGTGGTCTGGATAGTGTGTGTACGTGTGTATGTGTGTGTGTGCGTTTGTGTGTGTGTTTTTGTGTGTGTTGGGGGGGGGGGAGAAATGGGCATGTGTGCATGCATGGATGCATGTGTGTGTGTGTGTGTGTGTGTGTGTATGAGTACACATGCTCACATGTGCATGTACATGGAAGGTCACATGTGTGGGTGTGCGTGTGTATGTGTGGGTGTGCGTGTGTATGTGCGTGTGTGTGTGTGTGTGTGTGTTCGCGTTTATGTATCATTAAAATGATGTGAAGAAATTGTGTTATTCTCTAACAGACAAAATATTGTTACACAGCGTTTGAAACTAAAATATCACATCCGTCCTTTTTTTCCTCTTTCTAAAAATAGAAACAAGCGTGTCTTAAGTGGCAACTGTGACCACACTACACTTTACATACACAATCTGTATCATTTAATGGCTGGAGGACGCATAGTACTTACTTATAAAGAGGTTTATCATAATAAATAGAAGACATTTACATAGACAAACACAGGAAGAGTCAGTCGCTTACGTTTATATATAATTCATATATAGTTCATTGTATAATCCTGCCTTCATGCGGGCTGGACAGGTTTGCACGTATCATAGCAGGGCTTGCACAGTGTGACTGTTATGACATGCAATGGACAGAGCAAGCTGCCCCCCAGCAACAGTAATGAAGGCTGCAGAGGAGGCCTCTGACCGCCCAGATCCATCAGAGAAACTAATTACAAGATCCAATTAAAGGGAGCGGGAGGGGAGAGAGAAGGAGACGATGATGGGGGTGGGGTGTGTGTGTATGTGTGTGTGTGTGTGTGTGTGTGTGTCACTGTGCTGGTTATGCTGCTGCTGGTGGTGGTTTGGGGTTTTGTTCTGGGGTGTATGTGTGTGTGGGGGGATGGGGGGATGGGGGGGAGGGGGAGGAAGGGGAGGTCAGTCATTCTCTTTACCACTGACCCATCCAAGTCATCAACACATTCAGGACGGTAATTACAGCTTATTTATTATTCATCTCTGAACTAATAGGAGCCTGACATTTCAATAACAATAATAAGGATGGGGAAAATAGAAGACACAACAAACTACAGTCTTACTAATTGCCCTGCCCAGAGATGAAACAACTGGATGGTTTTTTACTTACCTCATCCATACTGTTTCTGTTAAAAAGCACAGCAATACGTTTCCATCACTGACTTCCCAATGCGCAACTTTTCTGTGGAAGCACCACTGTGGTGTATATCATCCTATGTGATCCATGATGTTGTGGCACTCTCTGTTGGGTCAGTCTCACCACTTTCTCCTCCTCATGTGTTTATGACTACCAGCTCTCCTTAGAACAAGTCTCATTGGTTTTAACCCTAACCCTTGTTGTATGGTACTGCACAGGGTATTCTAAAAATAGACAATTTTAAAGAATAACATTTATATATATCTTTATGTGGTGACTATTCCTTTATCCAGCCAGTGTTAGTGCACATCATTTTACCATTTACATTTTTTATACATATACATACATATATATATATATATATGTATATGTACGTATAAAATATAACCTACTTCCCTGTGACCTCTGGCTGTGGAGCAGGTGAAGAATATGACATCATCATGAGGTGAAGACGTCGTTACACCCTCAGAAATTATGGATGAGTTTCACTGAATGGTGGCCGACACAGGTCTAGGTCGAATAATGTCACAGTATAACTTTGCTTTGCTCACTTTGTTCATAGCTTTCTGCTTAGACAAGACACTTTCCTTATAATCTGCTTGTCTGGTTATCATTTTATTGGATCATTATATGATCCACATGGACAAGCCGCTTCTCTGGCTAATGTTTCTTTCTTACCGCTGGGTGGACAGATCAGAGCACTTTGATTTACTCTTGGAGCAAATGTTTTCTTCAGTCATGAAACACTGTAGGCTATTATCCAAGCGAAACTAACTGCAAAAACTATTTTACAACAATATCTATCACATTGAAGGAATTTATTTTTAACACATTCCACCAACAGGATAGAATATAAACGATTTGTACATCATGAAAAAACTAAGTAAAGAAGTATATGTAAACAATCCTAGTGCCAATTTGTATTGATTGCAAGTGAGGCTATTTGTTCAAAGATGGGAGAATGTGTTTGTTGTCCGTTGTCATTTAACTGCCAGGTGGTAAAAATATCCAGTTTTGATCACACAGCCACACAAGTAGTATGACTTATCAACAATTCCCCTTTGATTTTATACATTTGCATTCCTGTGCTCCTTCAAACATGTTTCATGAGTCTGGCAACTATGCTGATAAATGTAAGTCAAAGTACAATGGCAAAACACTATAGTACTAGACCAGTCCCTTTGCCCTATAGCCTGTCATCCATTGTCAGGCTATTTCGCAGCTCGATATCTTCCCTTCATCTGGCTCTGGATGATGTTGTCCTTGGATCTTACAGGAGACATGTTACACTTGCATTGTTTTAATATACCAGACAGTTTACTACAATAGTCAATATATACAGTATATATATATATATATATATATACATATATACATGTAGACAGAGCTAACATTAAGAAATAACATCTGAAAAACATGTATAGTATGAAGCCGACTAGAATGTGGTTCTCAAAAAGTGATTCATACAGTATCACCGTTGCGTGAGAATGTGTGTTACGTTACATTTCACCAAAGTATGCGCATAGGCTCATATGAAGCCCATAAAGGCAAGCATGCATGTGTGCATTCAGGCACATGCACACAGACAGACACAGACGCACACACACACACACACACACACACAAAACCTTCATGTGCACACATGTGAATGGCTTGAAGACACGGCTCTTGAGCTCGCTGATCTTAAAGCACTGGGAATCTACCCAGTGACCCGTGGAGGTGGGGATTGCAGTGAAAGTGGGGCTGAAAAAGAAATCCTCTCCATCTCCTCATCCTCACCCTCTTCCTCCATCTTAACTTTATTTTGCTTAGCTAGTACCCAGGGGGAGGTTTTGCATGGCCTATCTACCCAAATGGCACATGTCCTCCACATGATTGATAGGTTCACCACAGCTCTGGCCTTCCTCTGGTTTAGATCCGGTTGCCATTAAGGGTCCACAAACAGTATGAAGAGTATGAGGCATTACTGCCGCATGTTGGTGCTCAGTCTCGGCTTTGCAGGAGGGACAGACATAGGGAGAATCGCTGTTGAGACTATCGAGGCTATCCAGACTCTTCCAGAGAACCGTGGTTCCTCTGCAGAGAGACTATGCAACTTGAATGGTACACAGCAATGTAAGTTATCCCATTACATGTGCAACCAATTTTCAAACCTCATATATACCAAGAACCATTTGTTTCCCGGTCCATCTCACGCATACAAACTGTACACACACATCACTGCATAAACACTAGACCATATACAAACTGTACACACATCACTACATACACACTAGGCCATATGTAGTGGATCACAACATAACCACAGAAACCTTTGTCTATCAACGCACATGCACACGCTCGCACACACACGCAAATATGCATGCATGCATGAATGTACGCATGCACACACCCACACACACACATGCGTGGACACACACACACACACACAGAGACACACACACACAGACACACACAACATACATACACATACACACACGCAAAACCACACAAACACAGCAGGGCCACTAGATCACTGCACCTCTGGGCTGTGGGGCAGTGCCTGAGCGATGTCTCCCCAGGGTGCTGATATTTTATAGTTTGTGTCCATCAGTGGCATAGCCTGGGGCGCCCGGGTTGACAGTAAGTGCTCTCAACACCAGTGACACTGATTCATGTAAGCTATGACACAGATGAGATAGAAGAAGGTGGAGGTGGTGGTGCTGGGGGTGTGTGTGTGGGGGGGGGGGGGGGGAGGGGGAGGGGGGAGGGGAGGGGGGAGGGGGGGGGGGCTCATGCACACAGTTCAGTATTTAAAGGTTTAAAAATGCAAGCGTGTGATGATTTGATGTCGCCCGTCGGACCACCGCAATGTGTCACTGTACATGAGGTGTGCTGGTGTTCTCTTTGGCTGTGCAGCTGGTGTGAGAGTCAATGGTGTCGCAGGACCCCAGTGCTTCTGTGCTCGGATCTGCCAGACCTTTCTAGACTGTGCTAGACTAGAGAGATGGATTTGAGGAGGAGGAAACCCCGATCTAATATACCCCGATCTCCTCCTCCTCCTCCTCCTCCTCCTCCTCCTCCTCCTCCTCCTCCTCCTCCTCCTCCTCCTCCTCCTCCTCCTCCTCCCCCTCCTCCTCGTCCCCCTCGTCCCCATGATGTACTATGTGCTGCTGCTGCAGCTCCTCATATATGGGGGAGGACACCCCTGTACCCCACACTTCTGGATGTGCATACTAAGCAATCATTGTGTCACCTCTTCCTGACAATCCTGGGGGTTTGTCAGGAAGGAGCCATGTTCATTTTTTCTTGTCAGTAGAAGGTAATTTGCTATATTGTGATTCAGTCCGAAAACCTGGTGACGAGGTGTCTGATAGGCTGGGCGGTCCCTAGCTACACATGCACACACACACACACACACACACACACACACACACACAAACACAAACACAAACACAAACACAAACACACACATGCACATGCACATGCACACACGAACACACACACACACACACACACACACACACACACACACACACACACACACACACACACACACACACACACTCCATAGCTTACACCACTCCACTCCCCCAACACACTTCCCACCCCGACTCACCCACAGTATGAAAATAAGCCAAAAGCACTACCCCCCCATCCCGCTCTCTCCTCACCCCCTGTCACTCTCTCTCCCCCCTACCCCAGTCCATCTCTCTCCCCTCCCAACTACCCATATCACTCTCTCTTCCCTCCCCCTACCCCTGTCCATCTCTCTCCCCTTCCAGCTACCCCTGTCTCTATCTCTCCCCATCTCTCCTCTCCCCCTACCCTGGTCCCTCTCTCTTTTCTCCCCCTACCCCTGTCCCCTTATCTCCTCTTCCCCTGTCCCACTCCCCCCTCACCCCATCCCTCTCTCCTCCCCCTACTTCTGTTCATCTCTCTCCCCTCCCCCTCACCCTACCCCTGTCCCTCTCTCTCCTACCTACCTACCCCTGTCCCTCTCTCTCCTACCTACCTACCCCTATCCCTCTCTCCTCTCCCCTACTACTGTCCCTCTGTCTCTTCCCTCCCCACACCCAGCTCAACCTAGTTGCATGTGATGCGAGCTGCTAAATTAGATAAGCGGGGCTGTGGCGCAGCGCCCCTGATTAATAAAAGATGCAGCACTCCCTTGGGAACGACCCTTCTGAGGGGCAGAACACAGACACAGACAATGGAGTTTGCTCGCACACAATGAACGGGAAATGGAAAGAATGAACCAATCATGGAAAATATAACATAAAAAAAGCCCTATCGTGTGACTCTCTTTCACGCTACGCACTATGCATCATAATGGATAATAACTCATTTTAAATGAAAAACAGAACAGAAAATATAATGTAATTACATATTTTTGGGGAGAATATCCTGCTATTGACATATGTGGGATATTATTCCCTGCCCATTCCCTGCTGTTTTAGGGGAATCCCCCCCCAAAAAAAGAATAACTGACAAAAACCATAATAATATTCTAATAAATGTATATAATCTGTTATGTTTCATTTTATGTCGCATAGAAATAGGAATATTAATTTGCAGCAATTCAGTTTCCATTTTTGCTGTTTCCTCCCACATTCTTTATGCAATATACTCAATCTGAAAATGATTTTGTGGACTGAAACTAGGTCTTGCAGCTTTGACAAGACCTCTGTACTGACCGAGTATATCTTGAAAATTGTTTTAAAGGACATTTCTGTCATCATGCCTGTATATAAAATGCAGGAATGTTGGACACGGGTGCACCAGTGTCAATGTGTGAGCATCTTCAGGCAGAATAGTCTTGTGGAAATGCAGCTTATTAACAGGAGTGTTGATTGCACTTGAATTGACCTTCAATGTAATGTTGAGATTTTCACATCAACTCTTATATATAGTTTTCAAAGAAAATCTAGCTTTTGACGTAACAATTAGGTCCACAACACATTGCATAATTGACTAAATTAACCCAATATTGCCTTGAACGTATAACAATTATCATTTAATGATGCTTCAAATTGAATAACAGACATAAATAATGCATATGTTATTGTGAGCAAAAATGAAAATGGATTATATTTCTTGTTGATTTGTTCACACCAAATTTGTCCAAGATCACATATTGAAGAAAAGGGTTGCTAAGCAACACACCATGATCTACAATAGAGGTCCTGCAACAAGGTGTTGACAATTGCAAACGCGGTAGTTTTTATTAGCAAATATATCAATTCATTTGAGAATGTTCACAGTATAGACGTAATGTTGTGTTCAAAAGCCTCCATTTGAAAAGTATGGATTCATCAACCAAAACATTTCCAAGAAAATGACAATAATTATGTCACACTAACACAGTTGCCAAGGAGATCAGTGATTTCATAACAAAAGCACGGTGAATTGTGATTTTAAATATGAATTTGTGTATTATGTTTTTGATGTTGTAGAAGCATAATTCCACATGAGCATAACTCAGCATATGCTGTATTATTTTAGTTACTTACACACACATAATACAACTTTTTGGATTGTGTCTTTCTCCTCAATGTCTGTAATGGTGCGGCATGAATAATCTAGGCCAGGGCATTCATCATTAAATAACCTCCACCCCCTGTCCCCACTGAACAATAGCCAGGCACTTCTAATTTTCTGCAAGATAATGTCATAGAAAGATGAAAAAGGTCATAGGTTAGCTTGCGTGGTTTTGATTGGCTCAGAGCATCCCATTGCCCTCTGAGATAACGTAGAAAGTGATATTTCATTTGTAGCCCACACACCACCAGTCCACCCCAGGAAATCTAACAATAATAAGGCATAGTTATATTAAGTAACCCATTTCTGTATTTCCTTACGATTCAAGCATTTCTCTATCAAATCATGCCAAGACATTTGCCTTTGTGATGCAATGCATCACTCTATATGTTCTTCTATTATTTGTTCAATATCAAGTAATGTGCCGGAGTAGCTACATCCATGATCTTGACACATTTTATTTTATTATTTAGGGATTGAAATTTCCTCCCAGCCCTCCAGCCAACAAAGATTGATGGACCGTATTTATGAATATGTATGAGATATGCGCATGTAGTTGAACTTGTCTTCGACCTTCATGGTGCTAACACATGTAGCGAAGGCACGATGTAGAACAGAACTGCATCTTTTCAGAAAAACCCACTGTAATTCCTTGTGTTGTTTTCTATGCTTGTCTGAGCAAATGAGCGGGAACATACCTGCCATCGATTCACCCCGAATCATCTCTTATATTTTCAAAAGATTTCTCAAGAAGAAGGTGCATAACATTTACTCAATCATTGAAATTATGTTTCAGATTATTAACATTTTACGGAGTATTCAAGACGACAGTATTATAGGCAACAACCACACGTACTCTTCTTCCGTTTTAGTTTCCATTATTTAAATTGTATTGAACTTGATATCCACTAGCTCCACATCATCTATTTGGCCCGCTAGTCTGTTGAGTACTTGTTTATGTAATCAGAGCCAGCCAATCATCAGCCAATGTTATTGGCTCAAACTACATTTCCCAAAGTGCAGTGCAGTGTGTGGGCATGACAAGGGCTTGTTGAGGAGGTTACCCTTTTAGGTCACCACACTGGTCATGTGCTAGGCTAGCCGAGTCCCCTGGGCCGCATGACAAACCGAGCTGCCAAGGCGAGGTGTGTGTCAGGGGTGTTTTCCACAAAGCATTCTATAAAAGTGTAACTGGGCTGCATTTGCCCTTTTCTCCTGCCACGTGTTCCACCAACAGGCCCCTAAAGATCTCTTTAAAAAAAAGTGCTGATCTTCCCAGCCAGGCCCAGGCCGAGCAATGCGTTCCTATAGGTCCAGCTCCTCTTTCCAGACAGTCTTCTGCCTATGGCGTCCTCTATCTCCCTCACATTCCTTCACTTCTCCCCCTGATCCGGCTCTCTGTGAGTGTGAGTGACAGGGTGATGGTATGAAATGGCTTGTTTGGGCCTGGAGCTAATTACCACACATTAGAGCATGACTAAATACATCGTCAGTGCTGCTAATTGCGCGGCGGTGAAAACAATAACTGTGTGGCTCTTGCCCAAGGGGGCTTTGGGGATAGCGAGTGGGGTGGGTTGTGGTGCTTCCCCTTGGCACTGGGCCAGGGGAAGGCACCAGCCACAGGGCCATCAGTCAAACCCTCACCCCCGCCTCACCCCTCTCGCTCTCTCTTTCAATGTGACATGTTTGTATGGAGCTCAAACACCACTTTCCACCCCCCCCCCCCACCCACCCACCCAACAAAACAGCTCCCTTTCAACAGAGAATCAGCGCTAAACACCGGGGACAGGCCGGTGTCACAATCAAGCGCCAGTGTGTCATCCTACATCGCTGCATTAATCAACATGAATTAGTATAATTACACAATTAGATGGAGGGGGTTGTGCTGACATTTAGCAGGACGATAATGCTCCCCTTTGGGCCTGCACTGGGGACACCCAATGATATCAAGACGTGCAGATGGCGGGGCCAGGCATGCAGAACAGGACGGGATGCTCCTGGAGGTATATCTAGTACTGGTGAAAACATGTGCATCTTCTCAGCATCCAGCCGGCTGGGGGTCTGCATCTTCTCAACATCTGGCTGGTTGGGGGGCTGCAGTGCTCTTCATTCTCTGCAGTCAGCTGCTGTCCTCTCCTCTGCTGGTGGCTTGTACAGGCTAACTGCTGGAGTTAAGGATCTGACGTTGCTCTGTGTGTGTGTGTGTGTGTGTGTGTGTGTGTGTGTGTGTGTGTTCCCTCTCAGATAATTTTTCACTGTGCACGAAGTAGACGTTTGAACAGCCTGAGCTGCCTACCAAATCTCCTGTGGCCCAAAGGTAGGTAAGACACTAAAGTCTGAATTGTTGGGGGGGAGGGGGGGAGGGGGGGAGGGGGGGGGGGGGGGTTCACACAGAAAACACACACGCACACACACAAAAACGTGTGACAGCCGAATCCGCTTTAAGACTGACAGGGGAAATACATTGTACTTCTTGAAGATTATTTGTCAGACATCATGTCACAGAAAAAAAGGTGTCTTCTTTCTGTTCTTCATTCAAATTTTGTGGAAATTAAAATCCCCGCCCCATATTGAGATTCATACAGACAGCGCATGTAAACAAAAACATTTGTCCTGGTGTGCCATGTCAAACAGTGTAGTTGTGCACACTTTCGTCGCAGCCACAGGGAATTACATCAACTTTCTTTTGTACTCAAATATGTGTATGCTGAATGGCACTAGTTTTAGATTTTTGTCCATATTATAGGCCCACTACAGCATAAACAGATACTCAGGCAAAATAAATATGCTTATGTACAGTACATATGTTACAGTTTGGTACAGTGCTTACGTTTATTCTATCTTACGAGGCTCCTTTTCTAAACTAAACTACTAAACAAAAACGAACAAAAAAAAAACACTACTACTACTACTACTTCTACTACTACTACTGCTACTATGTATATTACTACTACTAGTACTATTACTATTACTACTACTACTACTACTACTACTACTACTACTACTACTACTACTACTACTACTACTATTACTACTACTGCTACTACTACTACTACTACTGCTACTACTGCTACTACTATTATTGTTAATACTACTACTACGTCTACATCTTCTACTATTGCATAGTAATAATAATAATAAGAAGAAGAAGAAGAAGAAGAAGAAGAAGAAGAAGAATACAAATAATAATAGTAATAATAATAATATGCAATATGCAATGAAATTCTAAAAAATCCAGCCTTCTGATCTAACAATGTAGTTTTTCCAAAGATACATTTCTAAATCAGTCCTTTTTTAATGTTATTCTGCTTTTGAAGCCAGCGTTCCTCCCTGTCTCTGATCTTTCCCCACTCTTTCAATAGCTTCTCTTGTCCACTGTCACTCGTGCAGTATTTTCATTGCGTTCCCTGGGGACTACTATGCTTTTGTTAGCTCTTCTGTGAACACCCAGCCTAATTGCTTGATTAGCTCAGGTTGACTGACCTACTAATTGAATACCAATTTAAATGTGATGAGTCCAATAATGATCATAGCCCCTTCACTGAGCCGTTCTTGTAAAAAATAGGACAAAGAGTCAAAAGGACACAAGAAATTGTACGGAAGAGTAAAGTAACATTAATTACATCTGAATGAATTAGCATGGGATCACAAACATGAGATGTATGAGGTAGTAAATATATAGCTCACTTCAGCTGTTATATCCGTATCTATGTCCATTTTAAACCGAGCGATGGTAAGCATTTTCTGAATTTGAATCCAAGAGAGCATTCACTCTGTAATGAGATAAAAGGCATTTTATTGTATATGTCTATTTCAAATGTCTTGATTATTTTGATTATCCGAACACTAAAAAAGACAAACCATAAAAACAATCACATACGTATCAATATATGTTTACGTTTTTCAATTAATGCTCAGCACCACATTACTATTATCATGAGATGTTTGCACGATTACAAACAACTCTATTTAATACAAATTCATTTACACTCAAAAATAAAGTGAAGATGTTTTGCAAACAGATTAGACCACCAGTAAGCATTTAGTCCATTAAATCCTAAACATTGACTATCTGCCCTTAGATAATGCCATTAATGCATTAAGATGAATTTGAACAACACTGAAAATATACATTTGTGAAATAAATACTAAAAACTACAATACTATTACATATTACACAGAGTTTGGGAGGGAGGTTGCATGTCTGATAAAACCTGGGATTATATAGGAAACACATTGAAAAAACAACAAGATGAACACATTTGATCTTTAGCGTTGAAGGATAGTTAACCGACGGTGCCTTGCTACTTCTGGTTTCACTTGAGGCCTTCTTTTTGCACCCCCATTCTTTGGGTACATTTGTACGATCCTCTGCTCGTCTATTGGTCATATCCAACATTACGTCAAGATTCCAGTAATATCCCCTCAAATAATACAGCAAAACTTGTTCCAAAAACCCTTCTGTATCCAAACCAAAATGTGAAAGTTTGGGCAACATTGTCTATTTGGTTTCTGATTCTTTTCAGGGTCTTTTGTCCCTGTCTAGATGGCATTGATTTGTGGGAGTTGAACTTGATGTCGTTCTCTTCACATATATTTGTATCCAAGATGCACTCTGCTCCCAGGTCTGTCTTGTTCCTCCGGGATCATTCCTATTTGGGATTGTCCAAACCACTGACCACATGATAATGGACAATATAAGATGGGCCCTTGGCTGTCCTTCATATTCATTAAGGTTAATAAAAGATGTTTGATATTCTCGTTTCACTTGCTTGAAGAATGTTTTCCTTTTCTAAAAAATAGAAAGCAATATCAGAAGCAATAAGCACAACACAAACATAACCTAAGTGGGTTAGCACCATGCGGCAGAACACAAATGAACGGAACTGATCAAGCCTACACATCACATCATACGTGGACGTGCAAACATAGCAGGTCCAATACATGCAGATGCTGGCAACACCTTGTGCGAGGGATCTCACGCCCTTTGGCTGACGTACACATTGTTTTGTACTGTCTCGTTATCCGTCACTTACCCTGCATGCCTAACGCCGTTGTCAGTCGTTAGTCGCTAGTTGCCCTCCCTCCCTTAATGAGAAAGCAATCGCCGCAGTTTTTTTTTTTGCTGGTTTCCATGGCCTGGCAGGTGTGGAACATGGCTCTCCACCTGCCCTAAGCTTCTGGCGTCTGCCTCCCTCACAGAGATTGCCCTCCTCTTCTCGTGTACCTCTTCTCTCTTTCACTGTTGCTGTAGAATCTCTCACTCTTTCTCCTTCTTCTCTGCAGCCTCTCTCTCTCGCTCTCTCGCTCTCTCTCTCTCTCTCTCTCTCTCTCTCTCTCTCTCTCTCTCTCTCTCTCTCTCCCTCTGTTTCGCTCCTCCCATCGCAGAGCTCTAGGCTGCTGTGGGTTTTAGACGGATCACTCTCACAATGGTTGATCAATACGAGTATTGATCCGCTGGCAAAATGTTTATAAAATCATCCTGGGCAGATTGCAGAGTAGCGCAGAGAGGAGGTGGGGTGGTGGTGGTTGGGGGGGGGGGGGGGGGGGGGGGGGGGGGGGGACCAGAGAGCCAGCGGGCCGTGCCATTCGGCTAACCGGCAGCCAACCTGCCCCCTGATTGGCTGTGTGTTCGCCCGCCTTGCCCAGCGAAGGACAGGCGTAGAACCGACTGTGTTTGCCTGTGTCATTGTTTCCTGTTGCACCACAGCCCTCCCTGGGCTTCTGCTGCAAAACGTCCCAGACCAACTGAGTGGAGCACAGCAGTTCCACCTTCTTACTGCTGAATGCTGACTGCAAGCAAAGCAAAAGCAGCAACATTCCCCCACCTCCCCTTTTACACGTTGTTCATTTGTATGAATGAGCAAAAGCTCCCAATCACAGCATATCAATGATTTCACATTTTCCCCCACCTCCGCTTTTACACGTTGTTCATTTGAATGAATGAGCAAGAGCTCCCAATCACAGCATATCAATGATTTCATATTTTCTTCCGATACTGATTCTGCATGGAAAAACATTTGGACTTATTTGCGATAATATACACTACTGTAAAGAACAAACCTCATAATTTGCCTTATGATTTATTTTATGTACCAACACATCCAGACCACACCAGCATTTTCCTCAAACACAAAATAATTCTTGCCTTTTGTCTAACGTTTGATCAGGAGAAAACATGAGGAAAACTCAGAGGCAGCGAAGTCGGCAGTGTAGCTCTCCTTAGGGAACTCCTGTGTGTCCCTCTTCTGTTTTCACAGAAGGCAGAAAATGAGCAGTGTAGCGACAGGGCTTCCCTCTGGCTCTGCCCTATACCTATCTCTTCACTCACACACGTGTGTCTACATTCTGTTGTCAGCTGAGCTCCGCCTTCCCACTTTCATGTGGATATGGTGAGACGCATTAGCAGCACTAATCCTAACCAAAGGAAACCGCTGTCATCTGTCTACATACAGCGGGACTACCGTCACTCAGCTCCTAAAGTTACGTCTCGGCATGTGTGTTGGTAAACAACGCAATGCATTGCGACGTCAACATCCCATGTCTGATTGTGTTCCGTGAAATTCATACAGTCCGAGGAAAGCTCTCCAAACGACGCTGATGAAAAATGTCAGCGAGCGACACGCACATGTGATTATTATTATTTTCTGTGTATGCGGAAACAGAAATAAATGCAGTGTGCCGTGATTCTCTAGAAAGAGAAAAACATCTGTCGACCATGCAGCCGGGCGGACCAGCCTCTGTGACCCAGCGTCAACCTCTGTTGTTTGTAGCTCTGTGGCTGACTCTTCCCCAGCTTCTGTTGCCCACGCTCCTACTGGGATAAGGACATAAAAACCACATTGTCTACACTGCAGTCTGCTTCACGGAGCAGAGTTACTAGAGTTCAAATAGTTAAAAAGGGGAATTATGAAAGTTGGCTAATTAATGTTTTCATTTTAATGAACTGCAGTCTGTCATCCTCCTGCCCTCCTCCATTTTACAACACTCTCTCTCACACACACACATGCACGCATGCAAATACACACAAAATCACACACGTGCACACATGCACGCACGCATGCCTACAGGCACGCCCCTGCACGCACGCACAAACACACTTACAAATACACACAATCATGCACACACACACACACACACCCACCCACACAAACACAGACATCCACACACACACACACACACACACACACACACACACACACACACACACACACACACACACACACACACACACACACACACATAACCACTGAGTTAATCTCTCTAACACCCAAATATTTCAGGCACATAGTAATTATCCCAACACATCCAAGGACAACCACATCCCATTCATTACCATAAAATGTTGTAATAGAGTTTAATCCTTGGTCATGTTCTTGGGGGTTCTAGATTGATGTGTGGTGAGGAGGATCCTCCCCCATCAAGCCCAGATGTTTGTAGACCATGTCTTTACGCCACACTCCTCTACTGGGGAGACTTAGCCTCTTCCGTTCATTTGCACTACGTCACCATGTGACTCATCCTGAGCGGCTGACACATAGAGGTTAAGCCGTGCAGCATCTTGTAGAAACCTAAGACACAATTCTCGCTGGCTGTCAGCATTGTCACTCACATAAATGTAGATGTAGCTCCAGCACTACACAGGTGAATCAGGTTTATTCTTATATTTAGATCCATGGGCCATTCAGTCCATTGTTAAATTTCTTTCGTAGACTGCTGAGCAGTCACATTTTAAATCCCGTTTTTTCATCACAGGTCCTTTTTTCGAGAAGAACTAGTCCCGGCCCAAGGTCCGTGGTTGGTCGTGCTTGCATGTCAATCAAGACCTCTTCATGAAAAGTAGCTGATTCTTGAAACAGTCAAATCTCAGACTTTTCGAATGGAAAGGCTTGCTCAGCGAGACCACTGAGGAGATAACACTCTCAAAAGCCCCATCTCAAACCGTGTCTTATTTCTTTCTTTTTTTGTTGTTGCTCGTGTTGTTTGTATGTCTGGTCGTTGTTATTTTTGTTAAAGGACAAGGTCAAGAAAATAATGGAGTTCTTAGTGCCAAATGCCTCAATACAATGACCAAAAAGCAAACATGTTTTTGTTGGTCTCTTAAATGGCAAAATAAAGGCTACCTTTTCTACCCCAGGCTTCCATTGTTGTTAAAAAACAACAATATTGACACTAGTCACAGCAAGGAAGGTTTGAGTGCAAAAAGGACCCGAAAATGTGCAGATATTTAGCTTTTATTCTTGCCTTGCTAAATAGGGTCAAATTAATTCAGCAGATTCTAAATTTGCTCACCCGCTATGATCTTTTCATTGCGGATATTGGCAATAAGAAAAACGGAAAATTAAACTCAACCTTATGCTATACCCTAAAAAACAAAAACAAACAAAAACAAACACATTCACGTTTACAATTTAGACACACAGACTCACCCGCCCTACCTCTACCACTCTGGCATTTATTTCATCAGAATGCATGTTCTTTGGGTGCACACTTCACACAGAAATCAATTTCAGCTCAGGCAGAATAACCAAACAAAGCATTGTACTCATTTCTAGCAGCAGCGTAGCTGTAACCCATCCTCTTCATTTTCTCCCATCTTCTCCTTTCTGGGAAGACATTTTGTCCTCTCTCTGACGCCATTATGTCAATCACAGTGGAAGTGTGCTGCTGATGTGCGAAGAAGCCAACTGCTAAATGAGTCATACAGTGCACAGGTACACACCCGATACGTTCATCAGTTAATGCACACCTCTGTCTGGCTGCAGTCATTCCATATAGTTAACACTATCTGCTATTAGTGGCACTGGTCATTCGGGCAGTTGTGTACGTGTGTACAGGCTACATCTTTTCGGCATGCAAAATAAGGCACTTGGGATTCCTTGAGGACAAGACAAACTGTTGACTGAGAGGTAGGGTATGCTCTGCATTGTGTGAATGGGTGACTGTGTTGTGTGAACAGGGGACTTTGAATTGTATGAGTGGGTGAAAATGGAAGCGGTAAGGCTTCGCGGCATTGCTTTCCCTGCCATCCAGCCAGTCTTTGTATGGCAGTGCAGAACCAGCCAGTTAACCCAGTGTCTGGATTGGCCTCTTTCGTTACTCTATTTGTTATTGATTTCAGACACAGAGGCAAGCGGAAAGAAAGGGCCTTTTCAGGGAGGAGTTAAACGGTCAAGTAGCGGGTGGAGAGTGGCTTTCACCACTTTATTGACGAGGTGGAAAAATGTCACCATTATGGAGGCCCTTGCTGCAGAAACCGAGCTGATGTGATGAGAGCCCAGGTCAGACTGGAGCATGTTCCCTCCGCTGCCAAACAAGGGCTTGTAAAAGGCCAGAGAAATCCGCTTGAACTGAAGCCGAAGTTCTTCACTGTGAAGCCTCGCATCATGTACCATTTCTATGGCCGTCCAGCACTGGCTGTTTGGAATTTGGTTTGAGGGTTGATCTTTGAGTGGACTCCAGCCATCTTCTCCCTGTTTTGGTTTGAGTGTAAAAACAGCTGTGACTTTGTCAGCGTGTCTGTTAGTGTCTCTCTCTGTCGTAACATTTAGAGTTTCAGCTTGTGAGAGGACTGGTCACTGACTCCTGTGGTCCTCCTTGACTAGGAATGCCGTGGAGAGGGTTCCTAAGTGATGGCCAGAGGTTCAACGCCAAGTCACTCCGCTGGCTTTGCTGACGTCGGACAGACTAATTAGAGCGGCACATTGTCTATTTGGGCCCTCCCCAGCAGCACAAGACAGACCTCTGGGAAAGGTCAGCATACCAAAGTATAAACAAAGGAGCGCTTAATCTGGGGTAAAATGGTGTATTTTCCAAATGGATTCCAGTTGGTACGAGACAAGAGAGTCTTGTGGGCTAATTGAAGGCGGCAGGGTCTTTGAGGTTGGCTTTTAAAAAATGGACACGAACAAACAGAAATTGCTTCTTCTTTTTTTTTCTTACATCTGGGCCAGTGCCCTCAGAGCATGGGGTGTAGTGATCTGTGTGTGTGTCTGTGTGTGTGTGTGTGTGTGTGTGTATGTATGTGTGTGTGTATGTGTCTGCTTATGTGCTTAGCTGTTCCTGTCTAAATCTATTTATCTCTTTTCATCTCTCCCTCATACACACCCATGGCAGGCATGTCTTTGTGCAATCAAATACATTGTGCATACAAAACATGGAAATGCAGAGTCTACAGGAGATTGTCCTTCAGCATTGTGAAAATAAAATATAGTTTATAATCTCAATGCAATCGAATGTGAAATAAACATGTTCTCCTCTTACTCATAAAGTCAACTCCCTACCATTCATATTGGATGCCTGAGGTGTTAAATCTATGCACAATCCCCTAAAAAACTGTTTTTATTCTACAACAAGCTTGTCATCGCTATATATGCATAGACGAAAACGTCTGAGCTCCCCCCCCCACCTCACACACACACACACACACACACACACACACACACACACACACACACACACACACACACATCTGCACACTGCACATGCACCCACTCTGTTATGCTGAATGCATAATATATGTAATGAAATAATGTTTCCAGTGGGGCTGGTTGTGGCTGGGGAGGGAGATGTGTGATGAATACCAATGTTCCCCAAGATTCCCTGCTTCACTTGGTGTGAGTGTGGGGGTAACACAAATATATGGGAGGTTTTCATCCATTTGCCCAAAGCCAATTGAAGCCCCACCATGTTGGAGGAGGATCTCGATTGACTCCTCTGTCTGCCGTTATTTTTGCTTCAGAAACGTTTGCGCTAATTTGATGATGAATCTACCTCTGGCGGTCTACATCGTACTTCCTAATCCAATGGTGGTGTTTAACCCTCCAGTCTTTTACTGTTCTGACCCCCTCCTACTAATTGGACCTTGTGATGCCCTTTGACTAAAAACTGAAGGCTGAATTGGGCAGCGTAATAGAGACTGAAAAAGGGGATTGGTTAGAGCAAATATGACGGGGGCTCCCCCTGTATCTTCTCAGGAGCCAGATTCCCTATGTAGCACCACTAACACTTGCAAACCAAACCGTTTCTCACTGTCTCCACAGCACCAGTCACATGGCAGCGTTTTCCTCTGCAGAGCAGACACTGAACTGAAGTAGTTTAACCTGATTTAACCCGTAGCTTCTCCAAGCAATCTCAGTAAGCATCGGTGGGGAGACGGATTGTATTTTCCCCTGTGCCGCACCTAGTCTGACTCCAGTGAGCTCATCTGTTCCACTCTGGCAGTGTAAAAATGGCATGTCTCCGTCATCCAGGGCTTTGATGTTTTAAACATTACCATTAATAATGTTTTCAACATCAAAATTAATTGCCTTGCATGTGCGTCCGACTGTCTTCATCCTAAGCGGGGTGCATGCATAATTCACCTCTAACTACCTTTGTCTTGAACATTTCTAACTACTGGAATTTAAAATGGAACCGAAACACTAAGATGTGGCCAAGAAGTGGTCTTTGCTGTGCTGTGCTGTGCTGGGGTGTGTGCATGTGTGTGCGTGTGTGTGCGTGTGTGTGTGTGTGTGTGTGTGTGTGTGTGTGGTTGTGTGTATGTGTGTGTGTGTGTGTGTGTGTGTGTGTGTTTTATTTTTTATAGATACAGAAGCAAAAGCATGTGCCGTATTCTGAGCCTTAGGTGTGACAGGTAATTTCATTCAGTATATCCGCTGTGTTTATGACATTGACAGCAACAATTTTCTTTACCAATACAAATGTTATTTAACATTTCCTTGGGAACTTACTTCACTATAGTAAGGACTTTCTATCAAAATATGCTGGATGTATAGAACACATGAAACCTTTCACAAAATGCTTAAAAAATAAAATTAAACCTGCACTGAGTTAGCTTTGGGATGGATATCCTTGCAGGATGCAAAGATTTTTAGAATCATTTTGGATTCAACGTTAGAAAAGTATTTTTGTGACTTCCAGATGTTCCGTTATCTATAGTTCCCAGCTGTGTTCTGAGAGGTTAAATCAGCTGGAAGGTTTCTGTCCAAAATCTGTTTAACTCATCAAACCCAAGGAGTTAGGGCCCTCGCATTACCTAGCAACTCGGGCCTAAATAAACAATACAAATAAATATAATTATTTCTGCCACACCCCTAATCTTCTAAACCCCTCCCCCCTAGCCGCCGCTGTCTCTGCCCATTCTCTGGGGCCCTGCAATGTTAAGACAGGGTGAGGAATGTGTGAAGCATCCAAGGAAACATGAAATGCTATTTTCCCACAAGCATGAAAAAACAGAGGCCATGGCTGTGGAATCTTTCTGACGCAATCAGCCAGTGGGACGGCCACTGCTCTATTGGGGTTTGGACAGGAGCTGAGGCTCAGGTCAGTATGTTGCTGCGGTTGTAGTCTTAGGGCTTACAGATCCAAGCCCCAGCAATGTTTTGAGGGGGTGGGAAGTTAGCAGCAGCTACCAAATGGCCCCATCTGGGAACACTTGGCATTTCCTACCTTTTTTATTTTTTAACAGGTATCTGTAGGGGCACCCTATTAATTGTTTGCTGCCCATATCAACATTCAAAAGGCAGACAGCAGAGCGGCTTTTACAAAGAACTAAGAGAAAGGCAGAAAAGGAAGTCAGGAAAGGAGCATGACTGAAGAAGTCCTCCGCGGGCTTAGCAAATGATTACCAGGCTACTGTTGCCCCTGTAATTCCTCATACATTAAGACACAAGGTTGAAAGGAATCCCCAAACACCAAAACAGTGAAAACTTCAATACGTTTTTCTTTTCTTCCTGGTCTAATTATCCCTGCCTCCATAATCACTGTTATATTCATCACAGTGTTCTGTATTTATGACTTCTGTTTTCATCACAGTAATAGTGTCACTCTGGAATTCCCATGCAGAGTTAGTGGAGAGAGAAAAAGACTGACAAAAGGAGATGGAGAGAGAGAGAGAGGGAGAGAGAGAGAAAGAGAGAGGGTGAAGTGTTGAAAGAGATAAAGAACTCAGTCAAGAGGACGAAACTTTCAATTGGGTTGCAATTCCTTCTCAGATATACCGTAGGTGTTTTACATCGAGAAGTCAACAGATCAACAAAGCTCTTTGAATACCCAACTGGTAGCTAATGGAATATTCAATTGTATTAGTATAGACATGATCTCATATCCATTGCTTCCAGTACAGATTCTTACACCTTTATCATAGTCTTGCACTCCAGTGTTATACATCTAGTGTTGTCAAATGAGTGTTGACATTTTTCCTCCCATCCCTCTCATTCTTGGTCTACCTTTCCTTTATTTATTATTTATTTATTTATTATTTATTATTATTATTATCCTTTCTTTCGTTTGTTCTTTCTCTTTTTATTTCATTCTTTCGTATTCCTTCATTCTTTTGTCGTTTATTTCTATCTGTCTTTCCGGTCAAACTTCATTATCTTCATTAATTCAAGAAGATCTCCCCGTCCTTCCTCTCCTCTCCTCAGTATTTGGGTATATATGTCACACCTCCTTGTGAGGCCTGACCAGTACGCTGGGGGATTTGAAGGAAAACAAGCATGCCCTCTCTCCTGGCCTTTTGGAGTAGGCCTGCTATAAATACCTCAGGGTGGCGCGCCAGTCCCAGGACTAGTGGCATGGGAACCTCTCTCTCTCCATCACAGGCCCACCACCAAGGTCCTGCCTGCAGGGTCTTGAGGGTGGGTGCGCCGATGCGTGTTTTGTGGGTAGTGTGTCAGGCCAGGCCAGAGCAAGGAAGGCTCGGTGTGTAGGTAAGGGTCTTTCTATGTTTGTTTCTTACTTGTGTTTTTATTGCCAACTGGAGGTGCACCCCTGTGTTTCCTTCCTTCCGTCTGCCAAAGCTTTGTGGCCATTCTCTCTTTTCAAAAGAGTTCATGTATACGGCATTTAAGCTGTTTTGCTTTATGAAGATTGTATGAATATGTGCTTTTCAAAGTCTTTAAAAAAAAAGAAATTCCCTTTTCTTCACTGTTCTGAAGGATTTGTTTTGTTGCCCCCCCCCCCCAAAATTGATTTAGACTTTTCAAAGGTTTGTTCTTCACAGGGCTGTCTCCCTGTGTCGGTGCTCGACAGACTCAGCTCGTATTTTCAGACTTTGAGGTAATAGTTTTAAACTGACAGACTAAACATTGCTCTCCCTGGATGTTCCACTTCTACAGAGTAAATAGTTTTAAACACACACACGCACACGCATTCGCACACACACACAAATATACACAAACACACACACACACAAATACACTGTCAGTCCCTCAGTCATTCTCTCACTCACTCACTCAGTCACCCACAGTGCACTTACTCACTCACACACACACACACACAAACATACACTCACATATACAAACAAAGTGGGTGACTGGCTTAACACAATGATTATTATTATTATTATTATTTTATATTTTTGGATATTTTGATGATTTTCTTTAAATATATGGACCTAAACTTGCCTCATGCACATTTCACTTCTTGTGAGAGTGCTCTCATTTGACCATTTGTGTTATTTGTCACTTGCTTGTGTTGTCACAAATACCCACATATTTTCTGTAGACTTTCAATTTGTATTATAATAACATACGTTTATAATACCATTTATAATATATAATGATATCAAATATCATTAAATGAGAAAGAAATGTGTTCATTTAATTAGTTTGTGTATTTTTGTTAAAGCTCTTTATTTATTTCCTTTTTACTTTTAACTTCATGCCTGTTTCTTTTTATCATTAGCCGTGAAGTTTTCAGATTCAGTGTTTATACTTTATATTGTTTTTTTCTGTCACTTAACCTGCTCCCAGTGTGTCTCATTCATTTTCTCCCCCCAACACTCTCCTTTCCTCCTTTCCTTCGTTCCAACAACGCACACTTGTTATTTTTTTCATGCGAGGTCCTGTAATTAAGTTTGACATAAGCACAGGGATTAAATATGCGGTTTAGGAGGGAGAGAATGGAGCTCTGTTACAATCTTAAAACCAGCTGTAAAATGGAACCAGATTGCAACACTTTGAGTGGGAAAGTTTGGGAAAGGTGCCGAGCCTGAGGCTGGGACTGTGTTTTACCAAGAGAGCCTGAGTCCTGCTGCTCGGGCTGAAAAGACTATGCACTGTGTGACCGTAAGAGCTAATATTCACAAGGAAAACACTAATTGCATTCCAATAATAATGTTCCCCCACCCTAGGTAAAATGTTAGCTATTATCTGTTTCAACAGACCCTAGCCAACCTATAAATCCTGCCAAAATAGAATATGTTCACTCAAGTGTATAAGTCAAATGCAGTAGTTAGCCAACCTTCACAATCCACAAAGCTGTCCTTTAAATTTTTTTTTATAAAGTATACTTCAAATGTTTTCTGTGTAATCAAAACCAATTGGCTGCTATATAATTTTAATTCCAAATATGTTTAGGGGTTTACAGGTTACACTGTGACTATAACAAGACATAGCACCCATATTTTGTACATAAAGAGAAATAATATCATCCCTCATTTTCAATAAAAAGCAATTAGCTTCTGATATGAAGCATGGCATCAATGACATCAAATATAGAAATATAGGCTAAGATCTGCCCCCCCAGTACTGAGCATGTCGATGGGATTTTCGTCTATTCTCAACTCCAAGAGGTCTCACATGGAACTTTGCATTCTTAAATAACTCTGGAAAAAAAACACTAATCTTAATGAGTATGAACAGCAAATCTCTCATCTGCAGCAAAAAGGATTAGAAATGCAGAAAAAAAGACTGCCGTTCCACTTTGATGAATTGTGTTTAGAAAATCCCTAGGCATGAAGTTCCCCAAATGAACAAAGCGTTCGCCGAGAACGGATGCTTTTAAACAACACAACTTATCTGAGAAAAACAGAACATGAATTTAAGTGCAAATACAAAAAACAGAGCTGATTTGACTCCTCTGCAAAGATAAAAGTAACTCCTTTCGCAATCCACTTTTTAGTGGATTGCATTTTTATAGAATCAAACCCAAAGTAGCTTTGCACAAATTATGTGCATTGTGTTCCCATGTGCTTCATCACTAGCTATGCTTTATTTATTTAGCATGATGCACAAGGCTATTGTTTGGGGGGGGAATTAACTTTCTCCTTGACATTGGCATTGTGAAGCATTACGTGAAGAGAGCAGTTGATTAACAGGGACAGAGCAGTACCCAGAAGTGTTCACTTCAAACAACAGGAAGAACTCCAAGCTTCTAGGATCTGCTATGCACATCCACCACCACCCACCCCCACCACACCAATACTAGAGACATGTCTCTCTCAAAATAAAATTAAAATATATCTAAAGATACTTAATAAGTGTGTTATTAGGCTGAGGTGTGTATTTCAGCTTGATAAATACATACATATGTTGACGTTATTCCAAATCAAAGCGGCGCTGTGTTTACTTGCTTAATTAGCATGCTGTGGTATAATTTCCCCACACATCTCCTCTAGAGTGGTAGAGGTTAGTAGAGAACCCCCTGGCTAGTCGAGAGTACTCTGGCTACAAAGAGCCCCACTGCACTGGGACCTGCCCTTGCTTTCCCTTGTTTCAACCTCCCCCCCCCCCCCCCCCCCCCCCCCCCCCCCACACACACACACACATCCTCCACCACCACCCTATCGAATGCCTCAGGGCTTAAAAAAAACAAGCACTGGTCTGGATCTCTACCGTCTGTAAGATACCTTTCCTTATCCAAATCACCTCCCATGCCCCATTGTTGTTTCTCTTAGTGGGTCTGTGATAAGTATTCCATCAATCTTGAGGGGGGGGGGGGGCGACCAATAAGTGCACCTTGTGTTATGAAGATGGTGTTAATAAACCACATCTTGCTGAAAATAAAGGCCAATATTGGATGTTGTTGTCATTTTGGGTTAGAAGGCATCACGTGTGTGTGGAGATCTGATGAATATTACCTTGCACTTGACCTCTATTGATCCCCCATTAGGACGTTGTGTCCCCGCTGTGGTACGCTGAGCCTTAACATCTGGCCGCCACAGTGCTCCTTTGACTGACAGATAACATCTGGGACGTCTGCTGCTATTACAGGAAACAATGTTCCTATCTATCCCTCCCCACCCCTCTCTCTCTCTCTCTCTCTTTTTCTCTCTCTCTCTCTCTCTCTCTCTCCCCCCCCCCCCCCCCCCCCCCCCACCATTTCCCTGCTTACCCTGCTCATAAGCACTTCCCTCTCATTGATTTCCCATTAACCCTTTCTAAACTGGGAGTATCTGCCCACACGGACTCAAAGACACAAATGGATTGATTAGCAGCGTAATGGCATCAGTGTGTCTGCCCATTCTCATCACCTTGACCACTCTTTTGGATATCCAGACCATGTCTGGCTATTCTCCATGCTCATCTTTGCTCATCCTCAGCCCCCACCCCCCGCCCCCCCTTGCTTCCTTCCTTGTTTTCCGCTCTTTGATGCCACAAATCCTTTATTTTTCCATCTTCATCCATTCTTCTTTCTTTCCTTCCTTCCTTCCTTAATTCATGCCTTCTATCCTTTCCTACCTTCATTGCAACAACACCCGCTCTTTCCCCTGCTTGCCTTCCTCCTCCCTCAGACTATTCACCGGTCATTACCCTCATGTCTCCCTCCCTGGGCTCCCTGTTACTATTCTACCCGCTGGTCACACATGTAGAGGCGCCATCAGAAGCACAAGTACTCTGTGTTCCCATTTATTTTCACTATACCATGACCAAATATGTGAGTGTTTTTTGTTTGTGTGTGTGTGTGTGTGTGTGTGTGTGTGTGTGTGTGTGTGCATGTGTGCGTGTCTGCCTTTGTGTGCCCGCATGTGTGCCTGTATGTGCCCATATGTGTGTCTGAGCCTGTTTAATCTAGGACAGAACTGGTATTCTGAGGTTTGAGTTTAGTCGGAAATAACATAAATACCATAATCTGTGGTTTTGGTTATCCTAAGTAAAATCAGTAATTCATTTATGTAAATAGAATAAAGTATGTTGCCATAGCATGAAATTGAAAGCTTTCTACACATGGGTTTTGGTATCTGTGTTGCCCTGCAAATTAGTTTTATTTCTGTGTTGCAATACATACTTTTGTATAAAGGATCCCACCGCACTGTTTTAATCTTTGCCGCAGAGGGAAGAGTAAATGTGTGTAAATGTGTGCGTTGCGAGGTTGTGTTTCTGAGTCACTACAGAGAGGCGAGTTATAGCGAGAGCCCTTCATTTAAGCATGGCGTGCCTCCCTCACTCCTCGTCCTCTGATGTACAAAGCGCCCAGAGGAAGGAGCGTCACAGCTGTTTGTAAACCACCAGAACAGGAAAGGTCAACAAAGTAATGCAGTACGGGGTTTTTCTTTTTTCTAACACATTTTCATGTCTCTCTGTTCCAAAGTAAGGCAGGCAGGGCTGCACCCTTCCTCGGCAGTACTGTGCATTTAAATTACTGTTCTCGCCTCAAGAATAATGGTGAAAGCATAACCCTATTGTATTCTTTGATAAACTCTGGAAAATGCTCGGTATAAGCTGCGCAAGAGGCACGGTTTAAGGGCACAATTGGCTTGCAAATCTACCATTGCAAAGTTTTTATTTATTTTTTTGTTGTTGTTTTTTAACGGGTGAGACAGGAAGTGAGAAAGGAGGGGGTGGTTGAGGAGTAAGGGAGGGAGAGGGGGGGGAATAAAGAGAGTTAACCACAGTATCCGACACGTTGGATGGAGCGGGGGTTCTGTCATGGTGGGGTCCATGTTGTTATCGTGGGGTGCGTGGGGTTCTTTGTGTGGAGGCCATGGAGGTATAGATTTCCTCTCCATGTCAGTGCCTTCTCTGGCAGCTCAACGTGGAGGGGGACAATAGCAAACTAATCCACCTCTGAATCAGGATTAATATTCAAGCTTTCAAATATTAATTCACAAACCAAAAAGGAGGAAATGCAGAATGTGTCAAAACACCGAACAAATGAAGAACAATAAAAGCCTACGATCTTTGACCAAATTTCCATTCCCGCTCTTTCATATGAGCATATTATTTCCTCCAGGTCCCACAGTCTCATCACCACATTCGGCATGATTCCTGTATTAATCTTCATAATGATTTTCTATAGACGAGAGCAGGGGGTAGCCAAAGAGATGCATGTTGTTTTTTGGCTATTCTTCTTACTAAGCCTAGGATTCAAGATCTGGATTTGAATATTTACAATAGAAAATAATGGAGGTTGTAAAAATAAGTCTCTTCAGAGCTGGGCTGCAAGTTCTCGTGGAAAACATTGCCTCCCACATCAGAGGAAACTAAGGATGCATGCATTCTGCCACATGTAAAAGCCTTTGGCTGATGAGCTCAAGCCAGACATGTGAGCTGCCCATATAGGAGTTAAAAGCATGCCCCCCCCCGCCCCCCCACACTATTTTATGGGGCTGACTTCAGACATAGTCCTTAATACAAAGATCCAATACAATATTCAACATGTCATTTGAAAACAATTGTGCTTATTACTCATAAATTCCCTCTGATTAATCTTGTCATTTGAACCAACCCTATAAGATGGTGTTAATATATATTCATTGTCATGTTTAAAGCTAAGGTAGGCCATTTATTTTAGGGTTAGGGTTGTTGAAATTCTCTTTACATCCTGACATCAATCAATACATCAAATGCCCTGACAAAATACAATTATAATACGGTATTTGTGGCAGCCTGTTATTAGCCTATTAAGTCATTTTATTAGGTCGATATTAAATGGTTGGAGAACCTACCTGTCTGTCTACCTACCTACCCATAGACCGTACCTACATAGGCGCACTCTGCCCGTGCACTCATTGCACATGACCAGAGTCTTCCCCAAGCCTAGGCAGACCTATTGCTAAGCTAGCAGGCTAGTCATGTGTTTTGGTGGAGTTGGTTTGGAAGGAGGCCTGAACGGAGGGGTGGGATCAACATCTAGCTGGTTTCTCCAAATTGTCTACCCTCGCTTTAACTTAAAATCCTCTTTGAATAAAAGTATACATTTTAAGGTGCTGTTGAAAGTATTTTCTCAAACAGGTTCAGATTTTACGGTTTGTTTCCCCCACTGTCTTGGCAAGGACACTGGGGGAAACAGAATGGATAATATTAAATGTTGCATTTAGAAGAAGAACATTTGACATAACAAACACAAATGTAATATTTATATCTAAGATATACTATCATCAAACGAAACAAACATTAAAGGTTCATGGAATACTTACAAAAATGGATTGTAATAGCAAAAGCAAGCTGAAAACACACACACACACACACACACACGTTCACCCATGCTGAAGCTAAGTAATCCTACAGTAGGGGGTAGGCTTCTTGTATACCAGGCTGAAAAGCCATTGTGGTGTTCAAAAGGCTTCAACAGATCCTCAGACCATTGATAAGGTCTAATGTGATGAGGGCTGCAGAACTTCATCTTTATACATGGAGCACAATATGAAAGGTCAGCTTATCGTAATCCTCAAATCAGCAGCATCCAGGCTTTCGACCCTATTTCATGAACTTAAAGAAATAATCGTAATGTCCATTCAATGGAGAAAACTATTATCTTCTCTGCGAGGTCCAATCAACAGATATGATTAAAGTTTTCTTTGAACGTACTGTAAAGGGATGATTATCTCCCCTTTTCTAATCGGCACTAATCATTTCATGGCATCAGCTGGACTGTGTGTTCATGTTGTGAAGTGTTGTTATGTCCACTGATTAACACACACATGCTCCTGTCTTTGGGAGCAATGCCTCATCCTTCCCTTACATACAACACTCTGCTGGCATGGCAAAACGCTGAAAAACAAGGACACAACATCACGCACTCTTTCCGCCCTTTGTGCATTTTCAACTTGGTCTTGTATTGCTCACCATGTGGCCTACTCTATCATCACATAATAAGGATAGAGCCGTTATATAAAAAGAGAAAAGCCAGCTACCATCCAACTTTGCAGTTTTCCTTTTGTCTCCCTCTTGCACCTTGTGAGTTGGCTTTATCTTGGGCGTTTGTTACCTTTGATAATTTTTTAACAGTTTCAACCCATTACTGACAACATGAAGTCGACATAAAAAACGAAAGTATTCTTATAAGTCTGAACAAATTGAGGACATATTCCCAATACAGCTATGAGGTGACTATCTCTGCTAGGTTTTTGTGAATTAATGCAGGAGTTAAAGGTTACTGCATAAAGACCTATATTTGAAAATGGGTTGTTTAGAAAGCCCTTGTTCTCATTTGTGAGTGTGTCAAAATGTAGACAGACTGTGAAATATTTATTCCTCGACTGCTGATCGTATTAGAATGTTATTGTTTGTTTCGTTTTGTATTCTACTCCTAATTTGCCAGTGGTACAGTTTTGCTGGAAGTCTAACAAACACACATCAACTTTAACAAAGGTAGACCCCATTCTGTACCCATAATTAGAAGGAAATTGTAAACAGAGGCATGACTTTCTTTTAGGGATTATCCATTCTTTATGACTGAACGTTTGAAGTTATGAGGGATTTCGGATTCAGCATCGTTCACATAGGGCTCGTATAGGACAGTGTTGTCTTCAATTATTTTCAGTTATATTCCCGTCTGTAAGAGCCACAAAGATCATTTATTATTTAAAGATGCAATCGCTGCTGTTCATCAGTTATTTTTTTAAACCGGGTTATTTCTTCACATAGTTTTTTGATTAAAAGGAACAAAGAATAATAAAGTGTAGTTTGAAATGCACGCATGTCTTTCTAAAAATGTAGCTGTGAGCAGCATTTGAGTGACAACATCTAACAAGCAGGGGGATGCTTAAGTATGTACATAAAGGGTCTTACACAAGCACATGATAGCAAGTACACACGCACACACACACACACACACACACACACACACACACACACACACACACACACACACAAACACATACAAACATAATGACACGGTTCTAGCCATGTAGCCATTGTTCATTTAATGGCAGGAAAATACAACTTTTGTGATGATATCTTCAATTGTTCATACCGACCACATAGTTTGTATGACCTTATTTAATTTTCCCATTTTTCTTATCAAGGAAATATGTTTTTCTAATCCATTTACAATATGCTTTGCATTCTATGATTGGATATCAGTGGTCATAGACTGCTATCCACTTGTCCTCATCCATTGATCCTGTTACTTCTCATACTTAACTTTCCACTTTGGCCTTTGCTCCTGAGACCCCCATATTAGAAGATTAGTGCCGTCTTAACTTAAGTAGACTCACCGCAATCAATACCTAATGCAAGCTGTCTGTCGTGAGCTCGCAGTATGGCACACGCCACAGTGCCTTTGGTCCACTCCTGATACATTCTGGGTGACTGACCTCGAATGATAGAGGCAGATCAGGTCAGTCTGGCCGGAGTGACCTCTAGGGGCAAGAGGCCAGTGTCCAGTCAGCACGACTTTCCAATAATGAAGTGGTCACAATTGCCTTTCTGTCAGTCAGCAATTACCTCTGAGAGATATGGAGCCATAGAGAGGTGCTGAATACACTGGGGAGGGCGCCACTGGACACGGAATTAACTTTAAAAGGAGCAGAGCCCGGTGAAACCACATGTAAAGTACTCTAGTATGGACTGGTAATGACTGGGAGCAAGATGGATCTGAAGGGATCTACTGCAACATTCAGTCAGACTACTTACTACACAACATCCCCTGCAAAAAACAGGGGGAAACCAAGTCCGCCTTGAATAGTTGGACCGAAATATCTCTGTATATATGTATATATAGTATTTTATAGATAAGTATTAGCAAATCTTCCATCTTGTATGTAGCTTGCTGTCTTTCCCTGTCAGTTACACATGTGCAACGTACATGCAGATGAATGAGGCTAAACAAAGTCAAACACACTGACCTGCTCTGGTCCCGCTGTGTGCACAAAGGCCCGTGCATCATGTCACAGTGTTGCTGCTGTGGCCTGTTCTGCGCTCCCACACACAGGTCAGGCGCTAAGGAAATCCCTCCAGCCCAGACAGACAGACAGACAGACTGCCATCAGAGACCCTCGGCATGCCTTCATGTGCGCTAACTATTTAGTTGTCAGTGATTTGGTTAAGTGGAATTGACTTTTATCTGCAGTGTGCTGTGGGGCTGCCATTGGCAATACGGATTCCTCCGCTCCCGTGTGCTTGTGTCTGTGTGTGTCTGTGTGTGTGTGTGTGTGTGTGTGTGTGTGTGTGTCACATCCAGCACATTGCTATTGGCAGCTGAGCCCGGCCTAATCAATAGCTCTGGTCAGGGATGGCCCGCGGCCCTGCTGTGGGTGGGCTTATTGATCCAACACGCACACTCCCACAGGTCGCCCTGACACAACAGGAAGTCATGGCTTTGGACAGAATGAGTGGGGAGCAGGGGCTCGATAGAGACTTCAATACTTCACAGGCTACTTAGTTCACATGCTGCTGTATTGGCGTACTATCAAGAATGAAACAGTGGCATAATTAGTCCACTGTTCATTAACACGTGCTGAGTTAATTATACTAGTGTGATGCTTGGCTTTCCCCATGGGATCAATACACTACATTTGATCTTGTTATAGGTACTTTTAAGGGATAATATAAATAAGGAGCGATGATGTTTGTCTGTGTTCCTGTAGCTCTCTAACTGTCTCTTTCTCTGTAGTTACTCTTTCACACCTGTGACAAAGGAACTGGAAATTAGCTTTTGTTTTTCCGATAGCTTCTTCGATTCATTTCTAAGTGTTACTCCCCAGAGCTCTGTGTCAACATTACAGTTAGAACCTCATGGGAATAATTAAACAAGGTATTTAAGTCACGTCTAACCACAGAGGGAATAACAGTCCTATGATGTTGCCAAATGAAGTAAGCTTGGGACTATTCACTTATCATGTGCCTACTCTCCATTCCCTAAAGGAGCCAGATATTCTGCCTAACTTTGGAACTACTGAAAGCATTTACCAAACAGAAACCAGCTTTACAAACATGTTGAGTAATTTCTTCTGTACTTTATTATTTTTTTACTATGTTCTGAATAATCGCAACAAATGTGTGTGTTGTCTGTTAGCCTTTGTTGTTGTGTACACGAGATCCACTGCAGAACAGGCAATTATGTATGATATTACAGGAATATGTCTTGTTCTGGTTACAGGAAAATTACGTTTCTCCGGAAATCTCTTTCATTTCTCATTTTAAAAGCCTTCAGTGGTATGAGAACCGCAATCCATTTACTGTTTAATGTAATCTGGAAATCACAGGATGCTTTCTTTCAATAGAACAAATAATTATAGATTCATTATGTTGACTCTAAAAAAATAAAGTGTTTTAATTTCAAAACATATGTCCTATTGTGCTGGTTTTCGCCCCATGAAAGACGTCCATTTTGTGCTTAATGACTGCACAAAGAAAATAAAAACACTGAATAAGACTATAGAGCAAAGTGCTATACAGTACAAGATAATTGAGGTTACAAAAACATCATATAAAATATATAATTCTAGATTACTATAAAATATATTATAAAAAGCCAAATATTATTTATATTATTTTCTCCCATTACCCTATTCCTCTTCCACACATTGGAAATTCCAGTTCTAAACTAATTTCTTATGGTCTTTGTCTTTTCTTTTGTTCCAGGTGTTTGGGTCCTCCTCAAATCGATTAGCCTCTTCTGTGACCTGGGAGTCCCTAAACCCCCCACCCTATAGCTTTGGAATACCCTGGAAATACCTGGAATTCTAGGAGCACATCACCAAAACTTCTCGAGGTGCCCTGTCACCCGAAAAAAATTGCTTTACATCCTTCTTGGTTACTTTCTGTGTAAACACAAGGCAGAAAGTGTGAACGTTAGCAATAGCAACCGACCATCCACCATTGCTTCAGCTAACCTGCTGTGACCGAGAGGGTGTGACCTTTCTACCCGCCGACATCAAACAGACACTCACAAAGACAACACAGTCGGAGAAGCTTCCGTGTGGTGGAAACTCAAACCGAAAACCCCATCAGGTAAGGCTGTGAAGTCTCTCTTGCTCCTGCTGTCTAGGGCCTCAAGGCCTTTGGCTCCTTTGGGTCTTTGAAGTGTGTCCATCCCCTGGTCTCCGCTGTCCCACCACACACGGTGTGCTCCCCCTGAGCTTTCGTGGAAGGGATGGCCGGCTGATAAATGGCCTCCTTTCATGCTCTGTTCACAGGTTGGTTGCCATCAAATGAGAGGCAGTGAATATGTGGACGTTGGTGGGTTGATATAGGAGTTCTCCTTGCATGTTTGACCATCATCAGGCCTAAGTAAAAGTGCTGGGAAGTGTTATCCCCTTCCCTTGGTTTGACCAGGTATCTTCAACACACATATTGATTATTTCTTTCCCCCATGAACTTCAAAAGAGATCTGATGATGTGTGTGCACATGCACATATCACCAAATTGTATACCAATTATACCCAGCTAGAGAATTATAAGAAAGCAAGGCCATTTCAGTCGCATCAAATAATCTATTAAAAGTGTGCTTTGTCCATTGTGTGCATGTGCATGAAAGTATTATGTGAGTGGTCACAAAGTACTAATGGACACACGTGTACTGATGGGTGTATCTTTTGTGTATAGACCATGAAATTCAAGTTTCATGAAACGTTAACTAACCCACATATTAAATCCGACCATGGATACTATTAACAATATCATGCTTTCTCTATTTTTGAAAAGTTTCAAATTACTCAATTATGTTTCAATTGACAAATCCCATTTTCATTGTCACATGGCCTCAAATGGAAGGGAAAATAGTTTGAAGTCAGCGTCAGTCGAATCTTAGGTTTACCAGATTATGACCGACCATTTGATTTGGAAATAAAGCAAGGAACAAGGAAATTGATTGGATAAGAAAAATGTCTTATTGTTATTTTTTGAAATCCCAAAGCCCTGGTTACAAGGGCAAAAAGTTAGTAGTTATTCCCTGCAAAAAGGAGAAAACTGTTTAATGTTCCCATTCTAGTCTCTTGTGCTCTCTAATAACTCCTGATTGTGTTTAATACCTTGTGTTTGTATAATTAAGCTAATAAAATGGAAAACATGGCAGACATAGAAGCACAATGTTGGAGATGAACACTGACTCCACAATGCTTTAAAGAGCTGGGGGAGTTTGTCTGAGAAGTTCAAAGCAATTTCACATAATGTAGGTCACTGCAAATTATAAGTACACAACAGCAATCTATCATTTAAAACAGGAGACTGAACCAAAGTGGATTGATAATAAACCTAATAGACATGTACTCCTGTTTGTTTCCTCTATCTTCCAGGTTTACTTTCAAAGCTGCAGAATCAAAAAAATCTAAAACACACAAAGAAAACACACATCAAAGCGTCTGAAGGAAACAATGGGCATCATTGTAGATGTAATTAAGGGCCTGATCCAAGATAGATGCTTTAAGAAGCCCAGGGGGTCATCTGCCTCAGTCTAGTGCCAGGGTGAGGGAGCAGGAGTCAGGGGTGCTGAGGCTTACCATCTGGGGGGGGGGGGGGGGGGGGGGGCGTCTGCGTGTTCTGATGGAACTGTAGCTCGTAGCCCAAGGCACCAGGGCACACCCCCCCACCCTCTTTTTTTATTTTCATATGGGCTGTGCGATGCTCTTATGCGCCCAGGATTGCTCCCTTTGTCCTGCCCCAACGCCCCCCTCCCTGAAAAGACATGCATGATTTCATACATGAGAGATACATGTAATTGGACAGCAGGGTCCATACAGAGTATTTCCAATTCAAAACAGAATACGTTAAAGGAAATTTCCTCCAGCCCCAACCTTTTTTTTCTTTCTTTTTTTTTTGGCACATATTATAAAGGCAAGACAAAATGTAGACAATGTGCATGTCATAGTTGTATGTCATGCATTATATCTCTTGTGAATGTTCCAAGTATTGAAAGTACACG
This sequence comes from Lota lota, assembly GCA_026745465.1. NCBI lineage: Eukaryota > Metazoa > Chordata > Actinopteri > Gadiformes > Lotidae > Lota > Lota lota. The sequence goes on along the minus strand of JACYXH010000659.1, from coordinate 13,811,026 downwards.
ACGTGGCTGGTTGAGATCAATATTTCACTGTATCATTGCTGTGCTATGTACCTCATAGTGAATTACAGGAACAGTGGTCTCCTACTGGCATGTGGTAAATGTCAAGACGCACACCTCCCTACCAATGCATGTGGTTTAACATACTATTGTTTTGCTCTTTCAAAACACATTTTGTGTTGATCTTTGCAAAATATAGATAACTTAAGTAATCTGAGTAATGCTTAATTGAGACTGGACAATTAGCCTTTTCAGTGATATGTGTACCAAAATTGTTACCATAACTTTATATAATTTATATAGATTCATATAAACACATTGAATGCAGTACTTTCATTTATTTTAAACAGTGTAGCAAGGAAATGGCGTGTGTGTTCATGCAAATACACAGACACACACACACACACACACATACACACACACACACATATGCACACACAAAGATATACACACCACACACCCTCACACACACACACACACACACACACACATACAGACACACACACACACACACAAACATACATGCATACAAATTCTACAAAAAGAAAATGTAATTGTATTCATGACTTAGATGGTGTCGGTTTTACAGGCCTTCAGCCCTTCAATTGGCATGGCTTGAAATTGAACTGAGAATATGCAGGTCATGGTCCAGATACAGGAAAAAGCTTCTGCTAACAATGTAAAGAAATATTTCATCATGGACAGACCATTTTTATATTCCCATGTAGGGTTTTTAAGTTGATTACAGTGACAAGTTATATGGTGTGTTTAATAGCTTTGACTTAGGGAATTGTTGGCATATCCACTAGTACCTTTGACTGCAAATTAAATGTCGGGTATACCTTCATATTTATATTTGTAATTGTCTGACATTAGACATGCATTGCAATAAACATTATTTAATAGCACTCAAATGTAGCATGACCACAAGTAAATTGAACATGAAAATTATCAATTCATCATTTTACTTTTCGCAAACACACAGCACATCTTACTTTCTAGGCAAAAATCTGAATAATTATTCAAAACCGTTTGGAAGGTTATTTTGTCATGTATTAAATAAGATTTAACAATTATTTTGAATTGACAAATATACATGATATGATTGGCTATGAGAGTTATCAAGGTGATGCAGGTAAAGCAGTCACTCTTCCATACATTCCCCAATATAACAAATATGACTCACTACTGTATATGATCTGAACTATGGCATTTATGAATTATTACTACATGATATATGACTCACAGGAATAATTAATCACAGTTGCATGCATAGTTCATCACTATTATCATTTGTATATTGAAATGACGTGCATGATTGGCCAATATTACACATTTAATATTGTTATATAATGCTCCACTGTTACTGGTAACAGTAACATTACAGGTAATTACTTGCACTTCAACTAAGTCATCATCAAGTTACAGGCATACAACGATGATGCATCATACTTTATTCAGTATAAATATGTGGCATTTACACCTTTAGAAAATGAACACACAACTGAATTAGCCTATAATAAAGCATTGGTATGTGCATTGCTATGATGCTCATGCTTTAAGATCGCAGTCCATCCGTCCCAGCAGTAGGCTTATTTATGTCATGCAAACACCTTCACCATTAATTGATTTTACGAGCCCACATTTAACCAGTGAATGGGTCTAGGCCTACTAATCACCTGTTTTAATGGCCCCAGTAGTACTAAAGTACAGGGGTTGTTAACTTACCCTTTTTAGGGTGGTAGACCTATAGGTTAACAACCCCCCCTTCTTTTTATTTTATATTCGTCTTAAAAGGGGATATCTTCTGCGAAATAAATTATGAAAAACATAAACTAGGCCTATTAAAGAAAATATAACATTGTATAGGGCTTTGTTCCATATTCCTTGTTAATAACTCAAATCAATCAAAGGTTACTGTTGACCTTAAGCCTACGTCAATTTATATGAATAGTATAGGCTAATTTATTTGTTCAGAGTTATTCTCCGATTACTGTTGGTTTCTCGTGGTTTAGTCTCTCTGCGCTATAGGATGGTTATCTTTGTTTTCTTCTTCTTTTTTTTTAAGAATGTGTGCACATTGTGTGTGGACTGATTTATGTCGTGTCCATAAATAATTCTGAGGCATCGAGAGACGCGGTGGAGGATTTGGAGTTTGACCCTTGGCGATCATCCGAGATGCTGGCTGCCCTTCTCTGTCCGCTTCCACCTGTCAACTCTCATCACGTAGCCTACTATCGGAGGCTTCTCCGAGGCATCGCGTTGTAGAAAATACAAATTTTTGTAGGTCAGTGTTATTCAAGAGCAAGTGCACCGTGCAAGAAAGAGTGTATAGCTTTGCCATCGTAGCAATACAGGATTCCCTTCCATTCTGGTTCAATCGTCCGAGCTTTTGTTGCTATGATGCCTGAAGTGGTCATATGGCTCTGGTTTTGGGGTCCTTCTGTTTTAGTCGTTGCAAGCGTACCCCCCCCCCCCCCCCCCCCCCCCCCCCCCCCCCCCCCCCCCCCCCCCCCCCCCCTCTCTCCTTTTGAGAGCCGGTTAAACCTCAAAAGCCACGCCTGTCTTTCACCTCAGCCATTTGACAGCAGCTCTCCATTATATTGTAGGTCTGTGTGTCCCTCAGAGCTGAACTATGCGTCGTTCAAGGCCACGAGATGCTGCGTGGTGCGGGCGGTTTCGTTAAGTTTGTATTACAGGCAACTTTAAATATGTTGCCATTGTAGGCCTACTTATTAGGAACTGCTCATTTATTTGTGAAATACACCAACGCAATGTGTATACATGTTGACTGACTCCAAGTAAAGCGCCATAAACCATAGTATGTTTCCTATGAATACTATTGGATAATTTGTGTGTGTATTTAGTATATGTCAAATGCATATGTTCTTATGCAGATGTATGCTTCAGCTGTTCGCAGGTAAACAATTAGTTTGGAGTATCGCTGATCTAAAATGATCCTCGAGGAGAAAGGGTGATGACCCTGTGCCATAGGAAGGTTAGGACGGAATGATTTTCTCCCAATTCTATTTTTTTATTATGTTTGCATAATCGATGCATTAATGGTATTTTATAATATTTATTTATTTGGAAAATCGTTGTTAACAGAGACGTTTTCAAAATAATTGTAGACACAGAATGAATTAGAACCTTACCACCTTCTCCCTTGCTTCAACACAACACACACGCGCCCGCGCGCGTGGACACACACACAAGCACACAAGCACGCACACACACACACACACACACACACACACACACACACACACACACACACACACACACACACACACCAGACACGTGCGATCTTGACGTATGCTACAATAGAAAAATGCAGCAAACACTTGATATATTTGTGGTTTATATTAAATGTATAGGCTAGGCCTACATATTGATTACAAATATTAGGTTAATTAATATGTTGTTGTTTTTAAACAAAAGTGTAAAGACTATTTTTAAATGATGCATTTGCTCATTGAAGTGTATTTGTGAGGGTTAAATGATACACATAGTTGGTGTGATGTGGCCTCTTTTTCTCATGTAAATAAGTGGGACTGACCAAACGGCCGTTTGGAATATTTTAATCGGTTCCGATCTCTTTAAATAGCCACACCGGTGGCAGAACACCATGGCCCCACTCCCTCTGCATCCTGCAAGCAGATACATGTTCAGGGTTTCTCTTGCCTATCAACTTGTTCGTGATGTTTAATTCTCTCAAAGCAATCCATTTTTCGTTAAAAACTATTTATCTAAGGGTGCATCCTCCTAGATGATATGTCAAAACACGTGTGGTTCACGACGAAACGAAAAATATATTATTAACAATAAGCTATGGCTAAATAAACGTATGCACATGCAAAAAAAACACCACTTTTTTAAACGAAATCCCCAACGAACATGTAATTGTATTTACTATACAAAGAGATCGCAAACAATCAGTTAGATTAATATTATTTAAGTTTACAGGGGAATGACTGCAAATAAATCCATATCGGAAAGGACAGTGAATGCATTTTCTGAGGGAATATTCTTTAGAATATTTCAATACCAATATTTGCATACTAAATAAAAATGCAGTAGAAAATACAATTACAAACGTTTTATTCGGTCTACGAGGAGAAAGTCCAGCGTTACCAAAAATAAATCACGAATATTGAATGTAACTCTCGCCATATTTCTAGCCAGCCTTTAACATTTTGGTATGCTACTGATGTAGACGACCTCACACAATATTTTGTCTAGGCTTATAACGAATATCAGTCATGCAACATATATAAACAAAATAAATATATGCATATATTAATATTAATTTTACTGGACTGGTGTACTGTATATATGTATGGTCTATATTTATTTCAACAATTATTGTTAGTATATATATACCTATATATGTCAATCTATCATTTATCTATCTATTCATATATCTATATATCTATCTATATATCTATATATTATATATTTAATACATATATATATATAAATATGTCTGATCGGTTTGCTATTTTTTTATAAACTTTTTACAATCGTCCTTTTTGCATGCAAATTTATTCAACCAAATGTAAGGACTTTAGTCAGCTTTGAGTGCCAAAGTAAGACTTGTGCGATGAAAACGCGTTGCGCTTACGCAGAGGGTGCACGCGCTCCTTGATCCCTATGGTCAGACTGAACATAAGAGGGCGCTGCCATTGCACCTGGCTCCGCTGCCCTATCCACCCTGAGAACACACACACACACACACACACACACACACACACACACACACACACACACACACACACACACACACACACACACACACACACACACACACACAACCACACACACGGATACACAGCCGGTCACCGCCCGCCTCTACAGAGAAACCATACTCACAACAAGCAAACTGATATTTTGCGATTTGATACTCTCCGGTTGTATTGGAACAGACACCAAGAAATAGCCTACAACTCGTCTGCTATCGTCCAATACTTCACCGTCCCTTTAAGTTGCATGCGTTCTAGACTTTTAGGCGTTTGAAACCCTCCATACTCCCCATCATATAGGCACAATTGTATTGGTTATCTAATCATTAAATAGTAGCCTATGTTTTGCCTCCGTAAACATTCTACATAACGACATTGTAAGACACGAATGAAAGCAACAGCCCCGCGTAAACAACATGATGTTATATTACTATTCTAGAGAGCAGTTTTTTTTATACGTTCATACTAATTCCTATTAAATCGGTTGTATCGTTGGAATAGCACGAGCACATGACATGTCACATTCGCGCGCGCACACACACACACGCACAAACACACGCGCGCGCGCACATGCGTATGTCGAACGAAAGACGGAGATGGAGAGAGCGGTTGAAAATGAACATAAAGAATATTTAAGGACACAAGTTAACAAATAGAAGTTAGCATGGCCCCTGTCACGGACTTACAACAGATTACATGGCCCTGCACTCTGCCTGAAAAGGATGTTTTGTTCCATCCATTCTGTGATGGTCAATTGCTTTTATGCACCCGAATAGAGGGAACATTTTGCATTGTAAGCCATTCTGCGTTTCTTTGTCATATTCACGGGCTGTCATAGCTACAGGTTGTGTTGAATTTGCAATGCCACTCATCGGCGTATGCCTATTGAGCTTGGCACGTGGACAGTTATCCTTCCCGCAGAGAGGAGCAATTGAATGCTGTTAAATACAAAAGCTGGAGACCCGTCCGTTTCCCCCTTTTCCTTTTAGTAATGCGTGGCCTTACTGCTACAAGGCCCATACGTCTGGAGTCTTCTTTTGATAGATAATACACGGGATCTTGTAGTTCGGGCATGTTCCATGTGGGTTATGCATAATTTGCTAACCTAGGGTCCTCATTGTTTAGTCTTAGACTGACAACTTGGACGGCGACTCCTACACACTATGAATTACATGATACTATTTTATTTGTTTTTTATGCTCCCCTGGCACACGATTGTTCCACGTAATGTTTGTGCAGTCTTCTCTACCCCTTATAAAACGTGCCAACAGTGCTGGCTCTTTATTTTCCCTGCTTCTCAGATTGCTTAATGTCCGCATGTTGGATGGAGCCGTGCATATCCCTTCATTCGCGTGGCGTGCTCTAGCCTAGGCAGATCCTCATGGCCAAAAACGTGGCTATCGATACCATGGTTTTATGTCCGTCAGGTGCTGTGGGGGACGCTATTACAGCTTGGTATATCCATTATCACAGGTAGAGAGAGAGAGAGAGGAAGAGAGTGAGAGAGAGAGAGAGAGAGAGAGAGAGAGAGAGAGAGAGAGAGAGAGAGAGAGAGAGAGAGAGAGAGAGAGAGCGGTATAGATATAGCAGATATAGACGGAGAAAGAGAGGGGGGTAGACAGACTGACAGACATAATGATAGAGAGAGAGATTATGCCTTCTGATAAGAAATATTTTACGTTTGATATTGTTTTCGATATTTGTTGCTTGGGATTCACTAGAGCTGCAGAAATAGGCCAGTATATATATATATATATATATAATGATCAGTCAACCATACTATATAATATCAATGAGTAAAAAGAAGTAGGCTCGAATTGTGTTATTCCTAAATTTGATGGCGCACCGATTTAAAAATTTTAGAAACTATGGAGAACAGAAATCACAGTTATTTCCAAGTGACTGTCATTAATATAACTTCAACATTGTATGTAACGTGATAAAAACGGCAGAAGATTTGTATCTAGTTGAACAGGCACTTATAGTTAGCTCTTTACTCAAGAAAGTGAGCACACTGAAATTGTCCATGTCTTACAGAATCAACAATATAATTATCATCACAAAGAACACAGGGGGACTCAAAGGTTTATTTATTTTTTGTATGCTTTAATTCCGAGAACACTTAATGACAATGGGCGAATTTCTTTTGGAGATAGAGGGAAAATCGGTATTGATATTCTACAAACAATCGAGACAAAAATAAAACCAAATCAAATACAACATGAAAAACATTATAGCATATCAATATCTGTAGAAAACAAATACACATTTGAAATGCATAAAAATGACCTTTCACAGGCCTTGTAGCCTATAGCATAAAGAAATGCATGCAAAGTAACCCGTGTGCATTAATTGATATAAAGACAAACGCATGCATGTCTTGCTGTCAATCTAGGTGTTCTACATTTGTCAGTGGAAGTTAACGGAGTGTGCACACGTTTGGCATTGCGTCCACTGGCTTGTGCCACCTATGGCATGATATTCCGTTCTCCTACTTAGTCCTATGACTTATGCATGGCTTGTCATACTTTAAGACTTTTATATTTTGTAAATTTCCAAAAGGCTCAAGATAAATATTAGATATAATAATCAAGTATATAGGCCTATACAAATGTGAATATAGGCCTACATAACATACAACGTATTCTTAAATAAGCAGGCCTGTATGGAGTTGAACTTGGGTTGATTTCAAGAGTTTTCGAATTGCAGGCTATTTCAAGGGTTTGCTTATCGTTCAGGACAATGCTCATGGTTTGAAACGATAAAAAAAAGAAAAATAATTACGTTAAAATAAACGTTTGTTTGTTTTGGTGTAACTTTATGATCATGCACTAGTCCTTCGTCTCCGCGTGGGAAACGATCCGCCCTGCCTTTTTTATTTTCATTTAATAGTATATTTGACTTCTTATACGTTTGTTATTCAGGGTTATAAAGGGTTTAACCATCTTAGTTACATGGACTGAATGGACGTGTTAACAGCGTCGTCTGTTGGTCTCAGAATGTGGATGGGGATGGCCCTTTGCGTTATTCTTGCTGAATTATTAGGCTGTTTGTAATTAAATGTCCATTTTATTTTCTTCTTTCTTTAACCCTTTTGCGATGTTTGCTGTAGCTTACATCAAGATAGTTCAAGTTAAATAATGTGCGCGTAGAAGGCTCATTTCATTCTATAGGATGCAGTCTAACAGCCTGCTAAAGAATATCAAGCGCATCAGCGCTATGGGACACCTGGTCGTATCGTTTAATATAAAGTCAACAAGAAACACTCGGGATGCTCTATGGCCAACTATAACTATAAGTCGTTTATAACAAGAACCATAACCACAACTATAACCAAAGTTCCCTACCATTTGCAGTCACCTTTGCTTCCTTCTTCGTCTCACAGTCCATTGTCTCCACCATTAAAACAAGGAAGCCTTAAAGTTGCGTGTAAACGATCTACTGGTTGTGTTACCGTTGTGTACAACAACAGAGTTTGGCAGTGCAGGCCTGTTTAACCAGGAGTTTGCATCGCCTAACGCGTCCCGTGCACACGGGTAGCCTATAGTCAATATAGTCTTCTGCAAATGAAAGCACCTTTCCGGAGCAGCCATCACATTTCAACTCTTTATTCCGACCGTGCCTTATCAGCCGTCCAACAAGATATACAAAATACACAAACGTGTTTGTTTCCCCCCCCCCCCCCCCCCCCCCCCCACCCACCCCGCTCTTATGATAACAACTTATAACCGTGCGTCATTTTGAATCTACTATAGACTTGTTCAAAACATTTTGAAGGATTGAAGAAGAAGAAAAGCCGCTGTAGTGAGTGGATCTCTCCGCGGCTTTGGTGTTAACTTTCCCCGTCTTTGTCCTACCATCAAACTCTTACTTTGCGCTGTTCTTTAATTCCATATTTTCTTTTTAAAAATTCCTGATCATTACTTTAGTCATTTTTTTCTTTCCTACTTGTATCTATCCATCCCTCCCTCCTTCCTCTCTCTGGCTCCCTCCCTCTCCCTCCCTCCCTCCCTCCCTCTCTCCTCTGCTGGATCTTATTGATCCAGAAGGCGGCTAATTAGCCCTTCCCTCCGTGCCTGTGTAATGAAGCACATGCGCACTGAATTAATCACAGCCATTTTTTTTTGCAGGAAACTAATTAGCAGGAATAAAGATCCAAAGAGTTTTTTTTTTCTTTTCAATCATCAGATCTCACTTTCACCTCTTCCTCGCTCCCTCTTAACACAAGACTCGTCGCCTGCTTTGCATCCGAATTATTTTGTACACTGCCTTTGCAACTAATAGCCTACTACTCCGTTTTTACACTCGGCGACAACAATGATCTTTCTTTTGCCATCCTAAGCGCAAACTGACCAAACGGGGACTGCCTTGATGGGATCTTTAGCTAAATCGACTCGATACTGGATTAAAAAGCGGAGATCACAAAGCGGCAGCCAGAAATTGTAAGTTTGAAGTTTGCGTTTGTTTGTGTCTTTTCTGCAGTTTTCACGGTCTGTGCTTTTTTTCCCTCCCCACTTCTCTCGAGTCTCTCTATTCCCACCGCTCGTAGCTTTCACGTAGCGGGGCTGTCGCTGTTCCTATATTCCCACAGATAGCCCACTGTCTGATCACAAGTTCTCCCCGTACAAGCAGCTTTGTTTATTCGCTCTTCTTTTTAAATTTCATTTATGATTATTATTCGTATCGTTACCTGTGTTTACATCTGCGTTCGTTCGTCGTCGTCGTCCCCCCCCCCCCCCGTCCCCCCGGTTGTCCTTCGTCAATGGAAGGAAAACATATTGCTAAGACAGCGATCCTCCGCAGACTGTTGACCGCTCGACGTCGTGGCTTTAAACCGCCTATGTGCATTTCGCCGGGGGGGGGGGGGGGGGGGGGGGGGGGGGGGGGTCGGGGAAAGCACATCCAGGCGCTGAAAGAAAGAAAGAAAGAAAGAAAGAAAGAAAGAAAGAAAGAAAGAAAGAAAGAAAGAAAGAAAGACATCTAAAACACGAATGCTTGTGAAAATGGTTTGCTGGGCAGACGACGGGAGGTTTGGCGGCGGCTGCACAGGAGCGATGCCTGGGGAGGAGCTCCTAGTCCAGCCTTGGGGTCCGTTGTGCGTCCGGGGGTTAAGATAGGGGGTACAAAACGTCCACTTTGACACGTTGACCCATCAGGACACTTGCCACATCCAGGGGTTTCATGGTTTTCGTAGACTTGTGTAACTCCTTTTTCTTTTCTTTTCTTCTTTATTTTTTTTTAAAGAACACATTTTCACACCGACGCGAGTTTGAAATGTAGGCTGTAATCCATCCGCCCTTGACTAGATCTAGTTCGTCTACAATTCCTCTTTCCCCCACTTTTGGCAACCCCTTTCTTTCGTTTTTTTTTTTTTTTTGTGGCATGTTAGTTTCTTTGAGGCGATGTTTAAGTCGATTCTTGTTCATGCCCTGGCCGAGTCCCATTCAAATCGATCGGCATGCATGCGTGCGTGTGTGTGTGCGTGTGTGCGTGTGTGCGTGTCTGTGTGTGAGTGCGGTGTGTGTTCCGGAGTCTCCTTCTTGTCAAGAGCGGATCAGCGAGACCTCGGATACGGCAGAGCCCGACGCCGAGCGGCGGCGGTGGCGGCGTCGGCGTCGGGCTCTGAAAGACCGGAGATGTGGTTACTGCGGGACTCTGGACACCGGAACCCTTTAGTTTCCCCTGCTTGTTGACCGGAGTGAAAGGTGTCTGATCTGAAAACTCACGCGACGGATTCCGAACATAGGCTATTACGAGCAGATAACCCCATCTTGGCTATCTGCGTGCGCCAAGTAAACATGACCTGCTATGTAGTTGGGATACATTGCATGGACTGAACCAGACTGCACTTGTATCCTATCGCCAATGATAGAAAAAAAAAAGACGAAATATGGGCCAAACAGGCCGTGGTCAAATATAGTTAAATAAAGAGTTGTAGATATAGACGAGAATAGTTGGTTAAAATGACAAAACATGAGAATATACTTGCTCTCTCGAGGCGGATGCGCACATACTAGGCCTATCTCCAAAAAAATAGAAATCGTTCAAAAACAAACCACACTGATTTTGGGACGGGATTGAGCTATTCGTCGTCAATGCATAAAACCATCTTGGGCTTTACGTGCCATGAGAAGGGCTGAGAGTCGAGGATGTGGAGGTTTGGAAGAAAAGGGGTGGTGTGTGTGTGTGTGTGTGTGTGTGTGTGTGTGTGGGGGGGGGGGGGGGGGGGGGGTCAGAGAGCAAGGAAGAGTGGAACAGGGGTCACGAAGCGAGTGAAAGAGAGATTAAAAGGACGAGTTCAAATCGTGCACCAGCGAGTCACACACACACACACACACATAAGGAGTTGGTCTCGATGGGACAGAGAGGAGCATGCTACCGGTGTAGCTTGAACTACAGCCTACTTAAGGGTCAGCCGTGTTATTTTATTTTTGCTTGACCCCCTTAAAGTCATGCAAGCAAAAAGCTGTAGCCTTTTTTATTCGCGTCTTAAATTGTATGCCTGCATGATCAATACAAAGCAAATAGGCTTACTTACTATGTTAACACCTGAGTAATATGACAGGAGTTCGAATACGGACACCTCCATATGGAATAGAAGACGTGATAAAAAGGGGGAGATGGTTTGATAGTGGGATGGGGTGGTGGGGGTCAGATAGCCATGGGCTATTGAGAGGAGATCACACAAAATAGATCCCCTTCCAGATCCTCTGCCTAGAGCGACTAGAGCAATATCTGCCTCTTAAATAACTCGGCCATAGAGACTCACTGGTGGATTGTTATGCCTAATATTTTATAAAAAAAATATATACTTTTCTTTTGTATGTATCTATCGGCTTACCTCTCTCTTGTCTGCCGTTGCGTATGCCTATAATAGTCAGGACGGCGTTACGTGCAGGAAGCCCACTAAAACAAAAACTCGAGATCTCTCTCCTCCTTTCTCGATCGACTTTTTTCCCCCCGCTCATTTCTTTTCTTTCCCCCCTTGTTTTGTTACAATCAGCAGACATATTTGAACGCATCTACCGTCGGCATATCTTCTTTTTTTTTTATTGCGAGCAGATCTTCAGTCATTCTTAGAAAACAGATTCCATTGGAATTTTGTATTCCTTTTAATATTCGTCCAGGCGTTGATTCAAATCGTTTGTAGGTTTTCGGGCCTCTCTGCAATATTTTATGAAGCTTTTGGCTATGTTTGACTTGCAATACATTTATGTGGTGAAATTATGGTTAATGCATCTTTTTTAATATGTTATATATGTTGTTGTTTTTTAGAATCATATTATAATTATAGTCCCACTATAATTATAATTGATTGATGCTCCTAGTTGTTTTGTTAAAAAATAATCATGATAGGTAGGCAGAATGAGAATGCATTATTAACAGGCTTCGTGAGGTTAGAGTAATGTAGATAGTGGATGCTTCTATTTGTCTGTTTGTTTGGCATTGCATGACTAATATTAAGGACATTTTAGTCAAGTGTCATATGTAGACATATGCAGACTATTGCTTATTGTTTGAAGTCCTGTGTGTGTGTGTGTGTGTGTGTGTGTGTGTGTGTGTGTGTGTGTGTGTGTGTGTGTGTGTGTGTGAGACAGAGAGAGACACAAGGTAGATAGTTCCTCTGGTTGTCAGGCCCCTCCTTTTTCACTCATAGTCTCTCTCTCTCTCGCTCTCTCGCTCTCTCTGTCTCTCGCTCTCTCTGTCTCTCGCTCTCTCTGTAGCCTCTATTATGTATTTCTCCCTGTATCTCCCTACTTAACTTTCACTCCCAGGACTGACAGTCACGATCTTAGCAGGGGAGAGCCATCTTTGGGTGAACAGCATGCCACTTTGGATGTTTTATTTAGTGTAGTACAATACAATTCACAAATGTATGTTGTTATTATTATAATTATTTTAATTATAATAATAATAATAGTTATTGTTTAAGGGAAATGCAGTGGAGTGAATGTTAATGAGTGAATGGATCTACATGTCCATTTGCGGCGTATAGTGTGTGTGTGTGTGTGTGTGTGTGTGTGTGTGTGTGTGTGTGTGTGTGTGTGTGTGTGTGAATGATCAGGTACAGATGGTTTTTAACCTGGGGTCTTGTTGTGACTGGTGGTCCGGTGCCCGCTAGTGTACAGATCTATCGTATGGACGAAAGTGCAGGGACAAGTTATTGACTGAACAGTTGGGCGTGTGTGTGTGTGTGTGTGTGTGTGTTGGTGCACATGCTATATCTGAACCCTAGTAGCCCCCATTTCACCACAAGTACTTTTGCTTAATAATTACATTCCATGTATTTTTGTGGAATGGCATACATGTATCATATAATCTATAATCATGTAAAAGCGTACATATTATATTTATTATAGATATGTATATATTACATGCAATATTTATAGAAGCACAAATGTGTTGAACACAGACTTAATAAAAAATATGGTTAAAGTTGAACCAAAGACAGAAAGGTGAATCATTTCTTTTAAATTATTTTTCATTTATGGCCACACATTGATTGGTATTACTTGTTATTAATACACTGTGTACATATTCAACACACCTTTTACTTTTAGCATGATATATTAGCAATAGTACTAAACAAAATGAGCATATTTGTTTTGTTGCGGTGTTCTGGATGGATTGGTTTATAGGCCGTTGACTCTGCTGCATATTTATACATAATATTGTATACGTGTGTATATTCGGTTTTGCAGTACATCAGCCCCATATGCACACATATGTACATGGCTGCACGCGGTATAGCTGGGCTCACTAGGGGTTAGTCCCACACTGACCCAGCCGACCGCACACCCCACCACGAGCCCACCCTCTCTAGGACCCTGGAGGCCAGCATTCCGCCCTCCGTGCGGACGCTTATCATCACAAAGGACAGAATGCATAAAACATGGAGGATACATAGACACACAGGCTGCCCAGGTTGCCTTTTCCCTCCCCACTCTGAGCCCCTGGAACAATGCCCGGGCCCCTCTGGCCTGTGGCTCTGACAACACACTTGCTCGCTGTTTCATCCTCCCCTCATTTCTTTGTCACTCTCTCTCTTCCTCTTTCTCCGTGTCACGGTGCTGCATGCCGTGATCACCGCATGCCCCTATGTCATATTGTTTTGTCTGCATCGGTCAGATCCGCGTTGTGTCGTCATAAATTGAAAATACGTGGTGCGTTTGTCGTGTCTTTGTAATGCTGTAGATTTGTAGCAACAGAACTGCCTACCAGCTAGCATAACATATTGAATGAAAGAAATATGATTTATATCTGACCCGTTAGATCTATTTAGATCTCAACTGTGATACGGTATGCATAAACGATTACATTTACCTTACAGTGTAGAAAATAGAATTGATACAAAACACAATGTTGTTTAAAAGGAACAATTGCATAGTGATTAACTACCACTTTGCGGTTCTTCATAGACTGTTGTATCTACAGATAATCTACAGCATAAGAATGAACACGTCATGTTTTGCTGAGTATATTTATGTATGTGTCTGTTCATGGGCACGCATGCGTACACACACATGTTTAGCTTTAGCTACAAGGCTCTCTCAGCTGTTATATTTTCTAGTGGGCAGGGGCCCGTGGTTCAGGATGAACAAGAGAGCCCAGTGCTTGTTGGAGCACACAGCTGCCGTGCTCTGTCTGCCTCATTGATATTTATGCTCTGCTCGAAAATAACTTCATAGCATAACCAAACATTATTATACATTGAAACCATAAATACACAAATTCTTTATTATTTCTGGTATTTCATAAATTTTTTATATGACATATTGACAACTCTGTGTCAGTGTGTCAGTCTATGGCTTTCTTTTGAGATGGAGGTCAGTGTAGTTATTAGTGCTTGTGTGGCTTTGTCTGCTCTGTGTGACTACTCCATAGTTTTGTGCTGCGGCAGCCGATGGAGTGTGTGGGTGTATGGGGAGGGGGGTTGGTGTGGGTGTGGGTGCGGGTGTGGGTGTGTGTGAATGACGGCGAGGCTCTAGAAACGAAGTGTTAAGATGTGCTGGACCCCGGCAGGTCTGTGGCACTTCCTCTATGTGTACCTCACGGCTTATCCTACTCAGGATTAGAGGAGAGCCGTCTCTGCAGCCCCCCAGTCCCCTTACACTTTTCCCCCTATTTTCACTGCATGAAAAAAAAAGAAATCTCCACAGAAAGCGTGATTCATTTGCAAATGTGTGGCAGTCTGTCCATGTTCTCAATGGAGCAGAGAGAGAGAGAGAGAGCAAGAGTGAGAGAGAGGAGGGGCCAGTCAGAGATGATGTATTTCAGTGTTGAAGACTCACTACTGCACAAGTTGTATGGTTGCAACAACGGCTGTTACCTGTCCAGGAAATGGATTTGAATCCAGCGTTCCTTAGTTTAGTCCTGCACGGAGCCTCATGGGGTTGCGTGTGTTGCATTTTTCTTATTGATACCATTAATTATATTTATGTGTGTGTGTGTGTGTTTATGTGTTTGTTAGCTTGCAAACTATTTGTCCCACGGCTCCTGAGGTGAGCGTGATTATTGTGTGTGTGTGTTCTTGTGACCTGGGTGAGTGGGTTTCCTAGCAGTGAAAGGGTTAAGGAGCCGGGGGACAGCCCTCTTTGTCTCTGCGGCCCTCTTCTCCATTGTTGTGGTGGCATTGAGCTCGGTGCACCTCACTTGACCACAGCAAAGCAATAAAATGGCCTCTAAGTGCTGTAGCCCCCCTAGCCCTCTGATGGTTACTCTCCATTGGGGCTCCACCGATATCTTTGGCTTTTTATACATAGGCCACTAGCACACATGCATACACAGTGAACAGAAACAGAAACACATAGACACAAATCTACACAGACGTACACTCTAATACAAGTCATAATCATTTATAGATACCAACACACATGCAAACACAGAAAGAAAGAAAGAACTGAATAGACACAAACCTACACGGACATAAACTCTACTACAACACATAATTATTCAGAATGTTCAGTTTAGGTTTTTTGCACAAATAATCTTCATTTAAAACAATTGGGATTTTACTCTTTACTATGCAACTCAAATAGCTTATTAACATGTTTAAGACATATAACAGTACATAGAATAATCTCAACATTAACTTATTTTAGACATTTGACATTTCACAAATGATCCGTTTGAATAATGTGTAGTATAGTTTATCAAAAATTAAATGGGTTTGGTTTCATATTTGTGGTGAAGGTAATACTATTGCAGTCTTAGCCAGGTTGAAGGCGAGAGGATACGGCCATTCTAAAGCCAGGCTCCCAGTTTATATATTTTTTATAAATACTAACAGAAAAACCTACTGTGTGCACCACAATACCATTATTTCAGTTTCAGAGGGTTATAATATGATAAAAACTGTTTGATTGTGCAGATGATTGTTTATAGCAGAGTCCCACCTCGACAGACATTGTAATTAAAACGAGAGTGCCGCACGTGTGTTTGCCCCCATACCATCTCATCTTTTTAAATCGGCATCTCGTTGTAAGACTGGGCATGTCAGAGGATTTGTGGAAGGTTTGTGATTGGCTGGATTTATAATTGGCACTGTCCCAAGTGTAAACCCTCTGTGCCAGGTGTTCCTAAGGCTACATTAAATGTTACACCAGGCTACAATTAAATCAACACTTCCCCAAAGTTGCATTATTATGCCTCACATTCATCTATCAAGGCTGTCTCTCTTTACTGTGCAGCCCCTTCCTCCTCCATCGTGTACACAGACTGGCGCACACACACACACACACACACACACACAAACATTCCCATACACACACACACACACACACACACACACACACACACACACACACACACACACACACACACACACACACAGTGTTTCTCCTCTTCTGCACTTCTCCTTCTCTGCCGGGCCTTACTGTACCTAAAACAAACACTCTTCCTCATTTCGCCTGTGTTAAATGAACAAACACAGGGACCTCAGTGCCTCATAATAAATTGATTAGAGAGAAGCAGACACCCACTCAGCAATACCAAACACTAGAGATATAGCAGTGTTTTTTTCTGCTCGTCCTAAGGAGAATAGTCTCCCTCTCCCTCTCCCTCTCCCTCTCCCTCTCCCTCTCCCCGAATGTATTTCAACCCTGTTTTTAATGCACTCTTCCTTCCTCCACCTCGGCGGTAGCCATTTTAATGGGGCCGGTGAGTCTCATGACAGTGACGGACCTGTGGCCTTTTACATATTCCGTACGCAGCCGATCCTCCGTGATTCTGCGTGTGCTTTTCTATGGGGTGAGCAGCAGCGGAGACGGGGATAGGGAGAGGGAGGGCGGGGCAGCCCTCCCGGGACCGACAGGGGGCTAGACAGCCGTGACAGGCTGCCGACCTCGGCTTTGTGACATCACACGCATCGTCTGGTCGCCGTGGCATTCATGTTCCTTTTCTGTGTTAATGAATGGAAATAGGAGGGGGTTGGGTTGGGTACTGGGTATCCTCTCCCCCCCCCCCCCCTTTCATATTTTCTTTAATTTGTATTCTTTTTTATCATCTAATTATGATTGTATTGATTGTATCTACTGTTGATTGTATCTATGCGCTACTAACATGTCTAGAACCGATACTGCTGCCTGCAAAAGGGACAGCGAACAAACGTAGCCCCCGCTCAACAGGAAAACACTGCACATCCTGACCACATTAAGGAAGTCGGCTTTAGCCGCGCTGCTTGTCTGTTTGGGTCTTCTCTTGACATGCCGTTTTTTAACCAGTTATTGGACATAGGAAACACTCTGCTTTGCATCTCTCTTCTCCTCAGTGAACCCATTCAGGCACAGTGTTTTAAAGTTGCACCATATTGCGTGTGGTAGGTTTAGAAGAAGCAAAGAAGACATCACTCTCATCACGTCATTGTGCCTCTCTGTTCTTTTGGTTTCATGAGTCCCTATTGTCATAACACTTCAGATGGATAACAAAAGTGGATGTAAATCCACCCGTACCGGGGAAATATGCAAAGAAGGAGCTAACTTGTCCAAATAATAAGCTATAGATTGTCCACCATTGAAGGGAAAGCAGAATGTAAATGTTCTGATCTGCCTCATCTGCATTTTTGTTCTCTCCCTGTCAGGAGCGCATTAAACGAGCCAATGTGTTCTGACCCTGAGCTGTGCAGAACACACATTTCTCACACTCTGAAGACCTCTGGCTTCCTCACAGCTATCCTGTGTGGTGTGTGTGTGTGTGTGTAGGTGTGTGTGAGCGTCTGCACATATGTGTGTGTGTGTGTGTGTGTGTGTGTGTGTGTGTGTGTGTGTTTGTTTGTGTGTGTGAGTGTCTGCGCATATGTGTGTGCATTTGTGTGTGCATGCATGTTTTTTTATGACAATTGCAATCTGTATGCGACACGTATGTTCACAAACAATATATAACCCCTCCAGCCCCTCTCCAGTTAGGCTTTTGGCGTTTGTGGTCAGGACAAAATGCACAGACCGCAATGCTGGCCTTCCACAGGAAGCCTGGCTTGACTGTTTCACAATACACCAGAAACAGGAACCAAGCAGGGCTCCATTCACCTTAAATATAATGGGTGCCAGCTTGCACTTGGGTCCGGCATAAGTCTGGGCTGGGGTGGGGTGGGGCGTTACAGTAGGGGGGTGGGGTGAGTTGGGTTGCCCAATTTAAGTGGACCCCTGAGACCCCCTGGAGGAGTAGAGGTGTGGCAGACGTCTGTTCTGAGCATGGCTTGTGTCAGCGTGTTTAGCGCTTTGCCTGTGCGGGCATTTATATGCAAATGCTAAACAAGCTATAGGGGTGGGCTAATTACAGTGGGGCCATTGTGTGTGTGCCAGGCAGCGAGAGGCATGGCGTTTGGAACACACTAGGGCCCGGACTTCCCCTGCTTGTTTACTCCTTGTCTTTCCTTATTGCCCCCTCATTGACACTCCCCTTTTATGTGACTGTGCTGTTTGCCTGCGTGCTGCTGGCTCCTCCCTCAGTGTGGTGCAGGAGTTCATGTGGTAGATTAAAGAGCTGGGGCACCAGCCTTGTTTACTTCCTCTTGTCATCTGGTGGGCCCAGCGTTACTCTCCTTTTGGTCTAATATAACCCTCCTTTTTGCCCAGCGTTACTCTCCTTTTTGCCCAGCGTTACTCTCCTATTTGCCCAATGTTACTATCCTTTTTGCCTAATGTTTACTTTCCTTTTGGCCCAGCGTTACTCTCCTTTTGGCCCAATGTTACCCTTCTTTTTGCCCAGCGTTACTCACCTATTGGCCCATTCAGCAAAAAGGAGAGTAACCCTGGGCCACGACTATCCCTGCTGGTGGTTTCCAAATTCCACTGCCAGGGAGAATCCCTGCCTCCAACACACACTCACATACACTCACATACACTCACACACACTCACACACACTAACATACACTCACACACACACTCTCTGCTAATGACTCCAAGGGTGATCAAAATGTATTTAGGTCAACTTTTAATGGCATGCAAATTTATGAGCAGGCAGAGGCAAATATTAAACTTGTAAAGTCACTGATGGGTTACACCTCCCTTAGCAATATCACAATGCAATATTCACATTTTCATGGGGGCCAGCGGCAGCCACACTGACAGAAGACTTTACTATATATGAGTACTGATACATATTCAAATAGCTTTTAGCAGTGTTTTTGTCTCAATGTGTTTAGTTTCTATTCTATCATCACAGGGCAGCCTGAACACATGACGCCATTAGAAATGGCTCACCTGCCTTCAGTGAGCTAAGTTATTTTCCTATGCCAACAGCAGCTGGCCGAAGGTGTCACTTGTTGTCTCACAGACTTACAGATGAGAACTGGCAGATGAGCTGCTGTGCTGATTGGGAAGTTTTGCTCATTCCGTGGCCAGGCAGGATTGCTGCTAGTTATTATAAATTATATAATTATCTTAAAGAAGAATGACCGTGTCTTCTTATTGTACAGAAATGGTTTATTCTAGTGACGCTATTCCTTCTCTGACTCAAAGGCCCGTAAAGCCATTTGAGACCATAAATTGTGATAACTAGCCCTCCATATAAACTTGACTTTACAACCAACGTTTGAGCCTATCCACACACACACACCTTTTCACTGTCACAAGTGCACACGCACACACACATGCCTTTCTTTGTACCTCTTTTGATCGAATATGTTTTGCACGGGTGAGTGTATGTGTGTGTGTGCATGCCTGAACATATTTATCATCTATCCATATTGTCTCGGTCTATACACATTCTTAAATGTCTGCAGAATAAACAGCCATACGGACAGGCCCTGCTGCATTCCTGAATAATTCTTTGTCTTGTGCTGAGACGAGAGCGAGAGGGAGACACGGAGAGAGAAAGATCTGGCTTAACGTTTGGCTCCGTCTCAATTTCATCACCACAATGCCCATGTTCCGTGGGTCGCCACCACCTGTGCCCCTCGCTAAGCCAATTACACTCCCACCTTGTGTACATCTTCTAAAATACACACACACACACACATGGGGGGTGGGGGGGTGGGGGGGCTGCTGGCTGGATCAAAGGGGCGTGTGTGAGGGAGCCAGGGCACCTCGTAGAAAACAGCTGTTCCTCGCTTGTCTCTCCTTCTCACCCCAAGCCCGACAGCTCCTAGAAATATGAGGCCTCTCCGGATCTCTGTCCTGGTGGGAAAAAGGACGAGCTAGCATACGTTCAGAAAAGCTTTTGTCTTTTGTGTGTATGTGTCTCTCACTCTCTCTCTCTCGCTCTCTCTCTCTCTCTCGCTCTCTCTCTCTCTCTGCTCACAGGCACAATAATGGTCTCTCTTTCTCTCTCGCTCCCTATTTGACACACAAAGAAGAAAGAAAGCCCTTTGTCTATGCTCATTCACTGGCCCAGCCACAAATACAAACAGAGATCTTTATTTTTTTTACATTAGTACATGCTTTATTTCAAGACATTTTTAGCTTGTTTGCTTTTGTTTTTTGGTTATGAATAGTACTTCTCTAAATTACTTTGTGCTGGACTTCCTGTCAGTTTAACTCTGTAGTGACCCTGTTGTCTTCTTCTGGGCCTGCTGCAATTTTATATGCTTCTCCCCCGAGACAGTCAACTCTTTAACACCGCCCAAAATGCGTTACTTCTTTCCTTCACACTCAGCACCCCCCCCCCCCGCCATTCTTGCCACATGTCTGGGGTTTTCTCCTGCCCTTGGCTCGGTCCTGACAGAGTCGAGAAAGGCATTCAGGCCTCTAATCTGGGCTCCCTCCATCAGGAATGCTAATGCGTGTGATTGTGTGACCCACCGAGGCCCAACAACATCTGCAGAAGCCTGTGTTCAGACCCTCCCATCCCCTCATCCCACCCACCCCAACACACACACTCACGCACATGCACACACACACACACACCCACACACACACACACACACACACACACACACACACACACACACACACACACACACAGCCTTTGAGCGCCCACTCGCTGCCATTATTTCATTGTTTCACTTCACGGCTAAGGCCGGTGCAGTTAACCCTCTGTGGCTCGGACCATGGCCACTTCCAGTCCTGCAGAGGGCCAAGTAGGAGTGCTGACAAGGGATTGGGGGGGGGGGGGGGGGGGGGATTATGGGACAGCCAAATGGGGCTATCCCTCCCTTAATATAGAGCTAAATGATGAGGCATGGTTAAGGCATGGAATTTTAAATCTGTACTATCTGAAGTTGAGCACTTCTTGTCTAAATAAAAACAATAATAATAATAGAAAAATAACTTTTGTTTTGATAGGATGAGATCTGAGGGGGGCCTGGGTTAGCCAATAACAACACCTTATTAGATCCCCCCCTCCCCCTTCCTTTTTTGCCAGGTATTTGAGTAGAGAAAGAAATCATTGTTTGGATTGTCTCCGTTTTCAAAAAGATGAATTGCTGGTAAAGCGCAGCTGACAAAGTGAATCTGTGTCGAGCGAGAGCAGTGCTGATTAAAGTACTTTTCTCCACTGTCCTAGCTACGTTCCTACATAAGTATTCTCAAACGACACCATTCTTATAGACACGCTTAGGAATAGATTGGATTTCTGCTTCCTCCACCTTGCACAGGGCTTTGATAGCTCTGTGATATCAGACCTGTCAGACCATGGCCGCCCTGTCCCTGTCCTCGTTCCATGCATGATCCCAATGGAGCTTGAATATATCCTACACCCTTTCCTGTAATAGCTCAGATGAACGGGAATGCAAAGGAACATATTTATATGTGTATATTATTCAATTGGAATATTAATTTGTACATTTTATTTCATTCAGAGTAACATCACAACATCAAAGTGTCGAATAGTAGTCAGCGCAAAGCAAAATGGAGGAGATCAAATCTTCAAATTCCTGCTACGTCTATGTCCACGTTCTGGTTAAAGGGGCTGTCCAACGGAAGTCAGACGTCATTTTTCAAATGTCTTTCGTGAGGCGTCTGCATAAAACCGGAGGTTGGGGCGGGACAAAGCTTTTAAAAAGGTGGGAGGTTTGTAGCGGTGTCTAGTTTTGCCTTGGTATTTGAATGCGTCAAAAACCAAAGGTAGCTGTCAAATCACCCTGCGATGAGTTGCAGTTGACAATAGAGCAATGTAATTGGACGAAATATTATGCCAGTGCAGGTATGGGTCATAACTGTGCAAAATAGCTGTATACCAGAAGTAAGCACAAATACAATTTTGTTATAATTTATGAAAAATACCTACATTGAATAATTGTACAATTCTTTAGGTCTATATTGTGGTGTAACCCAATGTGGACCTAAGAGAGCTATTTTGTGGGATATATATATATATATATATCTTTTTTTTATAACAAACATTCAGTTATACAAGCCATATCATATGTTGCAACACAGCTAGCTAAAAAGAGAAGCAGCACCTAACTTCATGAGGACACACACACACACACACACACACACACACACACACACACACACACACACACACACACACACACACACACACACACACACACACACACACACACACACACACACACACACACACACACATGTGCATGCACATGCACACACACACACTTATGGCACAATTATTTGGGGATTTGCTGATAAAGCCATGATTAATCATTACATTTGTGCAAAGCAGGGGCAGTGTTGCCATAGGGACACAACGTGATCTACACTGCTTTGCATATCAACAGAAAAGTGTACAAATGATGCACACTGCCTTCACCAACTTCATAACCTTAGTCTTTGAAAGGTACCCAGAAAGCAAATCAGTATTTACTTGATTTGTTTGTTTCAGAAGGAATCTTTGTAAAGTATAAAGAATATAAACAATATATATATATATATAGAGTTATATACCGACTGGATAAGACTGCACATTAGATGTTTTGTAGGACATTTCACATGTTGACTTTGTACTTCATCATTGATTTATAATTATGGTTCATACTAAACTTACCCGATTTTAATGTCATCCAGTAATGCATTATTACTTTAGGACATTGGCCAACATATTTATTGCATTAGCAAACCTATTCTAGACACATTTAATTTCCTCAATGAATTACAACAACATGTAACCCATCTTTAACCATCACCAACTGCATTATATGTGAGCAAAACCATACTATAAAGAATTGTTTCCTCTACTACCACTGTTTTCTGCTTTGTTCTATGTGAGTCAGCGAGTAGTAGCACAGTCTGGACTACTTTTTCAGAATTAATCTCTCAGCTAGTTGTTGAATTTCAACCATTGCATATCATTTTGCACCCTCCATTCCATTGTTTGCAGGGACACAAGGTTTTAAAATAAATGGTTAAAAAGGAATGGACTCTACAGGGCCAAATTGGATCTTGGTATGTAAATACTGCTGTGATGTTTAATGAGAAACAAAGTTAGCTAATTATAGCAGCTCTGAGAAACATGAGGAGGACAGTGGGAAACGTTTCCATCACTCCTCGGCTCTATAGATTACTGCCTAATTGCCTCAATCGAATCAGGCGGAGACATTAGCCAGCAAGGAAGAGGGGGGAGAGAGACACAGACAGAAAGAGAGATATAGAGAGAGAGAAACATAAGGATGGCGGTTTGATTGGACATATCTGTCGGTGGCTCCTTAGATAATCCAGCCAGGACCAGAGACTTTGGCTCTCCTAGCTCAGGCTTCCTGTCTTGCCTCACTGGTACATCATCCATATCCTGCCCCCCCCCCCCCCCCCCCCCCCCCCCACTCACCTCAGTAGAGGAGGTGAGGATAACAGGGCACTGTACTTTCTGTCTATTATTCCTCTCTCTCTCTCTTGCTCCCTTGCTCTCTCTTGCTCTCTATCTCATTCTCTCTCTCTCTCTCACTCTCTATCTCTGTCTCTGTCTCTCTCTCCTCTGTCTGTCTCTGGTTCTCTCTCTCTCTCTCTCTCTCTCTCTCTCTCTCTCTCTCTCTCTCTCAGCCAGCTTCAGAGGTGATTCACTCCTCTGATGTGGACGTTTTTGGTTTTTTTTTGCAGCTGTAATTACACGCGATTCCAACATATGTTTATGCCAGATTTTTACCCGTCAACCATTCTGCTAATGACATAGTAACCGACAACATCCCATCAAACGTTTGTCATAGACACACGGTTCTCCAACACTTTATTATTGTGTGCTGTGTTCCACACAGGGGGGAACTGCTGCGCTAAGCCTGGCCTGCTCTGGGGAAAACAAATAGAAAGAAATATAAATATGATCTCTATCCTTGGTCCCGTGTGAGAGTGTGTGTGTGTGTGTGTGTGTGTGGTCAGTGTCCCCAACAGCCTTTCCGCTCATCTATTTGTGTCTGACTGGAAACGGCTGGAGGACTTGTTTACCTCACCTCCATTGTGTTTCAGACCTAACGCAGCGTTTCGGTAGGTTTTCAATGAGATTGTTGTGTGTGTGTGTGTGTGTGTGTGTGTGTGTGTGTGTGTGTGTGTGTGTGTGTGTGTGTGTGTGTGTGTGTGTGTGTGTGTTTGTGTGTGTGTGTGGTAGGAAGGCAGGCAGGCAGAATGGATGGCAAACGGGATAACGCGCGTGGTGGTATCAAGGTCAGCTGTCAAAAATGATCTCACGTTGAGGAATCATCAAGTCAGCAGGGTGAGAGTAGAACCGCCGTGACGACACGGTGATAACGCAGCCCCTCATCCACCCCTTGCCCCCACCACCAACACCAACACCAACACCAGCCCCTGCCCCTGCCACCCCCCCCCCCCCCCCCCCCCTCCCTCCACCACGACTTCCTCTCCATAGAAACTGTCGGAAGGACAGCCACCCGCTCACTGGTTCCCTTTTTACGTTGCAGCAGAACGCTACTGCCTCGTCTATATTCTGGACAAGAGCCCTGTTTTGTTTAACAGGTGAAGAAGACTCCCCCTAATAAGAATTGGTTCTTTACTGTTATGACGAAGTAGGGTTTGTGCAGATTACCCCCCCACCCCCTCCTGCCCTTCTCTAATCCTAAACAAACATGAGAACCGCTGAAAATAACCCGACAGACCGTTTCCTGGATGTCACAGTCGGACCAAACGGTCCCTGAACAATTCTGTATTCTGTTTCCCAGGCCAAGTGCCACGGAACATGGCACAAGCACTGGCTTGGAGAACCCAAAGCCCAGCAGATTCCTCTTTAACAGCACCTTTGGGACCGCTCGGGACTATAAACAGATAATTGCTCACATGCAGTGAGCTCCGGAAGTGGGCGGTCTAGACTTTTGGACACTCAATGGATAAAGTACCAACGGTGTGGGACAAAATTGCCTGCCTAGCTGGATCAGAATAGCTTATAGAGTGAGCCTTTTTAAAGCGCCTTTGTGTATTCTAATTTGAATGTACATACTTAATATGGCTTTTTGATAGCTTATGAACACTTTTTTGTTTTTGTTTATTTCTCTCCTTTTTCACCCACTTGTTCACTGCTTCTAACACACACACACACACACACATACACACACGTGCGTATGGCAATAATTTATTGCTGTCGGGTCCTTGATCAATTGATAGCAGGGATTCCTTTGGTAAATAGAGTTTTAGACACATTGCCAATAGACCAGGGCTATTGATTGGAGTGTAAATTAAAAACTTAATCAGGTCTCCCAGATAAGATTTATCTCCACCCCGAGCAAATTACAGGGCTGCCTCGGAGACGACGAGGCAGGGGACCAGGCAGAACGTCACTGCCCCTCCAGAGGGTGGCAAGGCTGGGCATGACCAGGGTTTAGCACCCCACCACTTTTCTTCTGGCGCTTGCTTTTCCTGCTGAAGCTTGAATTATACTTCTCTCTCTATGCCATGGGTCAGTGCTTGCACTCGTGGTTCTGCTGCCCCACGTGTAGTAACATTTATGGAGAGGTGCACGTAGCCCGCCACTTTTGGCTACGCCGCTAACGTAGAACGTAACCACATGGCGGATGTGTAAAATAAGCTTTACACAAACTAGTACCCAAGCCCTATATTCATAAGTTCAAGTTCCATAGCCACAATACTCCACAAAGTATGATGTATCGGGGGGAAAAAAGGACAAGGCTTTATTGGTTTGTCATTTATTACAACCACACTGTCCCTGTTTTAGGCATACTTATTTGTTGTTGATGTTTTCATCCAAGGCCTATATAGCTGAATGAATGTAATCATCTTTACACGTGGCAAATAGTTTTTTTGGTTTATTTATTATGTAGTTATTTTATCTATTTTCACTCACCCAGACTCCAATTCTCTCTCTCTTCCTCTGAATCCTCTGCCGCTTGTGATGAAATATGTAGATCATTAAACCCACTCTTTATTTCTCACATTCATATACAAATGCAGCATAGTCCATATGTTATATGTATTAACACAATCCCTTGAATTGTGCATTGATCAGTATATGGATTTTCCCAGTAATTGCTGAGGGAACTTTTCTGTCTCTACAATTCTTTATTATTAATATTGGGAAATGGGTATGCATTCAAAAATGTTTCTCTGAGTTTAATTTCATCCCAGAAGAAGGGGAGGGCTCTTTATTCATGCCAGGGTGGTGCAGAGGACTTTAGAGCAGGGTTCTTGTTAGGCTTGTTAGGACACGAGCCAGAAGGATTTAGAGGTGGCTACAGGTATCTCTCTGGATCTTTTACTCCATAATTAAAACATACATTTTTTCCCTGTAATTAAGTCCGATATTATTCTCCTCTTAGGGATTTTCACATTTTCATTATCTCGCCTGATTATAGGCCTCATACACAGAAGAGAGAGAGAGAGAGAGAGAGAGAGAGAGAGAGAGGGGGGGGGGAGAGAACAGTATGAAAAAATATAAAAATACAGTTTATCACTTTTGTACATAGCCTAAATTGAACCTTTAACTTTTAGCTTACCATGATGCCAAAATGAATCGGGTGACCATATGTGGTGCGGTTCGTAGTCTTGTCTTTCTGCACTGTTGTGGGAGGGCGAGGCAGAGAAAATGGCAGTAATAGGCTTTTTGTCTGATAAGCCCGGGAAATACTCGTTTAGTTAGTGAAAGTGCAGAGGGATTCTGGCCCGATAAACCCGCTGTTTCCCTCTGTAATACCCAACAGCTAAAATCAATAGTGAGGAGATTCTAGTGCTAGTCGCCCACTCTCCTTTATCTCCAGCTTTCCTCAACCCATCTACATGGGGGGGATTGAGGGTAGGTCTCTGTTTACATTGAAGGGTAACACTACTAGGTGCACGTTAAGTGTTTGTGAGTGTGTGTTTTTTTTTTTATTGTGGCGCTTCAATGTCACCACTATACATAGCGCTGACTGCCAGACAACTGCTATGGCCTGCACTATTGACCTCGTTTTGGTTATTTACAGGTATATGAGCATCCATTTAGAAGCAACACATGTCTCCGATAATTACTGCGTTTTGTGAGGTCTTTTATTGGTTTGGAACGATGGTGGAGGTAGGGTTGCCATCTCCCAGGGATTCCTGGTTGTATGTGTTTGTGTTGTCAGCACACCTTCCCCCTCTTGGCTCCATGTCCTGACAGAGGTTGATATTTAACTAATCCCCTGGAGGCTTTGCCCCACAGGAACAACCATTAGTGGGCAGTAGGGTCCAGACAAGGGGTGAAATGCACCATACACTCATGTGCACCGGTCCGATCAGGACTTTTATAGGCCATGAAGACCTCCTGCATCCACTGCACTGCACTACTACCGTCCCATTTTGACCAGTGTGCTCATCTGCTCTAACTGCGTTAGTTTATGTGTTATCTCGCCTGGCCATCACCACGGCACTGTGGTAAAATATGACCGCAGGTATTAGTAGGCAGGGAGGTTGGCCTGTGACACTGTTACCCACAGTGCAGTGTATTAAAAAGCAGTCCGGGGCCCATGGCTCACAGTATATCACAAGCGGAGAGGCAGCGATAAGGCGTGCTCGCCTGCCCGCAGATCAATGAAGGTTACTGACATCATATCACAAAGTGAAAGCGAGTGCTGCACCGCTAGCTATTTATCAGCAGCGCATCTGACTTCAAAGAGGTCAGGTGGTGTGTGTGTGTGGGGGGGGTTGGGGGGGGGGGGGCGGCAGACCCGGGACCGCTTTTTGGTGTTTATTTTCCAAGCTCCTCCCCCAAGCGGGTGCATAGACGACAAACGCTGAGCCTCATGGAGGGAGGCCTAATGCGGAGAAACGCCGCAGCTCTCACTGACGCACAGAATTGACACCCTCATGTTCCTCATACTCTTGAGCACCAGCAGGGACAGATATGATGTAACCCCCCCCCCCCCAACCTTCACCTTTCATATTTATTTTCCGAGTCAATCCGTTGGGTTTAGATTGTAATTTCCAAGGCCCTTAATTGCCTATTGAGTGGTTTGTCTTTTTATATGTTATTATGCTAATTGCAGCACATACTGAGCTGTGGCTTGTCTGCTAATGTTTTTATTTGGAAATATGGATTAATTTAAGACTGCACAGGATTGTGCATTTTGTTGAGGTGTGCGTGACTTCCAAATTTGACTGTACTAGAATTCCTCTAGACTTGTCCACTTTTTTATTTATGTTAATGCATTATAATCATTTGAATGTTCCTCTTCATCTCAAAGTGTGTGTGTGTGTGTGTGTGTGTGTGTGTGTGTGTGTGTGTGTGTGTGTGTGTGTGTGTTTGTTTATGAGGTGTGTGCGTGAATAAGGTATTGAGCTGTGTGCAAGTGATGCATTTCCGTGCACGACAAGGTCACGCTTGCAGGTAGTGTACGAGTTCCATTTATCAGCTGCCTGGGGCACAATGTGGAGGATTTCCCCCAACGGGTAGCTATGTAACTACTCTGTCAATACATGCTTGTCAAGGCTGGAGGAGCGCCGAAGAGGGAAAAAAGGTCCCTCACTCCAACGCACAGAAGCCACTTATTGAGCAGCCAATAGCTATTTACCTCCTGATGGAGAGAGAGAGAGAGAGAGAGAGAGAGAGAGAGAGAGAGAGAGAGAGAGAGAGAGAGAGAGAGAGAGAGAGAGAGAGAGAGAGAGAGAGAGAGAGAGAGAGAGAGAGAGAGAGAGAGAGAGAGAGAGAGAGAGAGAGAGAGAGAGAGAGAGAGAGAGAGAGAGAGAGAGCACTGCTAGTGTTTATCTTTAGCGCTCTATCTCTATCCTATAGCTAACTCAGGGCAGAGACTCTGTTATGTAATGCTAGCTAGCTCTGAACCTAGCCTATATACACTGAGACATGGAGAGCCAGGGAAGCAAAACCAGTAGGGGGAGGAGGCAGGGAGAGGAGGGGGGGCGGGAAGGGGCTGTGTGTTTATGTGAAACAGGTTGTGTCTTCTCCTGGCTCCTGGTCTTCCCAGGTCCTGGCTGGGTGTGCAGGCGGCCACTGTAAAGCCCTGCTTCCTCTCTCTGGGGCCGCAGTGTTGACAGAGAGCATCTGGGCCCTGGGAGAGCTTCCAGCCGGGGCTTGGCCCACAGTCCACACACACACATGTGCATCGATACACACTCGCATGCATGCAGGCTCCAGTGTGGGCCGAATATATATGCCAAAACGTTTTCCACTGGCCCTGATGCACGCGCGGATCTCATCGTCGCACCCATTCTCGAGCCTCAAGCACCCTGGAGCGGTTGCTTCTTGGTCAATGGAGTGTTTTGAAGGGTGTTTCTGTATATCTCCCCTGCTTTGATTTAACAAGGGAAGGAATGTGGTTGAGGAGTTGATCTTTCTCTCTCTCTCTCTCTCTCTCTCTCTCTCTCTCTCTCTCTCTCTCTCTCTCTCTCTCTCTCTCTCTCTCTCTCTCTCTCCTTCCTTTTGTTTTGTCAGCACTTCTTGCTCTGGTGAAAATCCCCCTCTTTTGTGGGCTTGTGTGTGAATCCGTGTGCTCTCTGCTGAAATGTGTTGTTTGTGGGTCGCCTGTCAGGACACATCCCCTGTACATGAGTCACAGAATGACGAGTTAACCCTCGCATGGCTGAGAACCAGCAGACAGACCACGCACAGTTTTGGCTGGGCTCAAAGCTAAAGCAGAAAGGAAAGATGTTCGAGTCATAAAAACAAAAACAATGGAAAATATATCGGCCTAACCCATTATCTGGAGGGATGGCCCACAGCCAAATTCCATATGTATTTTATGTTTATTAAGTTGAATTGAGATGTCAATTCTGCACAAAGGAAACCGTGCGAGAGCAGATGCCCCACTGTTAAACTACAGCTGTCCAAACAAAGCGGGGGGAAAAAGAACCAGGAAAAACACATTATATAAACATTTAACAACAGTTGCTCTGTAATCTGGTATTACTTCCACAAGCAGAGGGGGGAGATGTGTCAGGCCAAAGTGAATTTGGATACTGCTGTGGCAGAAGGAAGCCAAGTGCTCTTTAGAGGTTAGCCCAAGACATGAAGGTTTACATATTAATCAAGAAGGCCTGCGCCTAATGGCTTCTGATGGGGCCTAAGATCAAGAGCAGGATTCAGCATTCCAGCACATACTATAGGGACCATTACACAGGCAGGTGTGTGTGTGTGTGTGTGTGTGTGTGTGCATGTGCGTGTGTGTGGTGTGTGTGTGTTTTTGCATATGTAGGAGGAAAAAAAAGGGGAAGGTGGGGTATAGTAAATGTAGAGGGGTGTGAGCGGGGGGGGGGGTATTTTACACTAATTGGCTGCTAGGCTTGTCTATAATGCCTGGGGCATGATCCCTCCATCCACCCCATATGCATTCACACACACACACACACACACACACACACACACACCACCTCCAACTCCACTGTCCTCCTATTGTCTCTCCAGTACATCCCTCTCTCTCTAGACTCTTTCCAACTGTGTGTGTGTGTGTGTGTGTGTGCGTGTGCGCATGCGTCTATGTGCCACACTATGTACGCTGGCACACTAGAAAGGACAATTCCAGTAGAAAGGAGAAGATGAACAGAGAGGCTTCTTGTCTCCTGGCCCAGTGGTGGGTGGGATCACCCCTCATGTCCTCTGTGTGTGATGTGTGCCCACTATGACCTCAGGTCAGGTCCATGCTGCAGTATGACACACAGGACTGACTTTACTACTTATGTCTTGAGTCCTGGAACTCCTGAAAGTCGCTCCATAGTTTTATGGGGGGGGGGGGGGGGGGGGGGGGGGGGGGGGGGTCTGAGAAGAAACACAGAGCTGTTGTGAACTCTTTGGAGGGATGTGTGTGTGGGGCTCAGGTCCGAGGCCGGCGAAGGGCTTTGACAGTCAGCCACTCCTCCTCCGGAGCGACGAGGGAGAGGAATGAGAACGCAGGGGATTGGAATCTTTGAGTTTGACACGCACGCACACTCACTCGCATGTATGCAAATGGTTGCAGACAAATTGTGCAAATTCATGGCAAGAGAGTGAGTGGCGTACGGGCCAACTGTGTGTGCGCCTCTTCCTGTTTCTCACCCGTGTGCATTATGCAGAGGTTCAGGTGCGGTTAATGTTGGCAGCGAATCCCAAGGCCTGTGGCAATAAACAGCGGAGCCGGCAGAAGGCCAGATGCAACTCCACAAACTTTTAACCTCTCCCTCAGATAATCCCACTAGTAACTCTTTCTTTTTTTAACCTGACTTGTTTTTTTTCTTCTCCTCTGTTCTGTCTATCTCCTCCCACTCCCTTCTCTCTTCCTCCTCCTCCTCCTGTCCTTCTCCTCCTACTCCTCCTCTCCTTGAGTCCTACTCTCCTTTTTAAGTGAAGTCAGCCAGCTGACCTCCAAATAAAGGCTCGAACACTACAGCTGTTGCCAACTTCAAACGGCCATCAGCTCTGAGCGGGTATTAGAGTTAGAGGAAAGGGGGAGTGTGTGTGTGTGGGGGGGGGGGGGGGGGGGGGGGGGGAATAATGTGGCTATTAAAACTGACTTAGAGCCCTCGTTATTCGCTGGGCTCCCTGGTCTGAGTTGACCACATTGGCCTCGCCTGCCGCTTCCAAGGCTTGGCAAAGACGTGCCCTGTGCAGTGCAGCATAGGCCCAGCCCCTCGCCATGTCTTTCATCCCATAAAGGACAGCGTTTTAACACAAAGACACTGTTCACATTGACTGTGCACTGTCTTTTGTCTGACTGCTGCTCCCTGAGGGCTAACCTTTCTGTGGTGGAAAGACTGTAACGGTGGGGTCACAGAGTATCTCTGTTTTCAATCGGACTGCCGCTGGTGTGAACTAAAACTGTAAATATGGTAAATATGCAGACACTGCGCCATGTTTAACGTTGTAAATGGAGCATTTACAGTTATGGCTGGAGTAAGATATGCTTTAGTGGAATTATTTTTAATCTCTATGGCGATGGAACAAGTGTTTGTTTTTTTTGAGAATCCAGGTCTGATTCACGGTGAATCATCCGTCTCCAGACTGTATTATGGGAACTTGTAAAAATAGAAACCCTGCTTAAATCCTAACACACACAGGCTAAATGGTATCATGATCAAATAGAAAAAAGACTAGACACTGTGTAGCATCGGTTCCACGTAACTCTTTGTATGTATGTATGTATGTATGTATGTATGTATGTATGTATGTATATATACAGTATATATATGAGATTTTGTATAATATAAAGCAGATCGCGCTGCATTAGTTACTGCACTAGACTCTTGACTGTTTTGAATGCAACCCTAGAAGGTGCATTATACAATTTACATTTGATCGTTTATGATAGTTGTCACAATATCAATGTGATCCTGTCTTACTTAATCACTACACTCATACATTCTGTCGTGTCTGTACTTGTGTTTATAAGCCTACGTTTAGCCACCCCCCCCCCCCTCCCCCCCATGGTTTCTTTCACCGTGCGCTTGTGCACGTGAGCCCTTGTGTGGGTGTGGGTGTGTGTGTCTGTGTTCATGCTTTTGAGTTATGGCTGTGTTTGTGTTCATATTTGTTCCCTCCAAAGCATTAATTACAAGTCGTAGGACTATGATTAGGAGCACGCCTGTCCGGCCTCTCCCCCTCCACTCTGCACGGCTGCAGTAGGTTAATTACAGGCCTGGCGTCGGTGATGTCACCGCGCTTGGCGTCCTCTTTTCTTTTACGCGGACACAGACGTGCTTAGGCTGGACCGGACTCAGTCTTTCTTCCTGCCGTCTCTTTCAATCGCTTGGTTAGGTTTTTAGGTTAAGATTATCTCAACACTTTTTTTTTTTTACTTGACTGACTAAAGGGGTCGTTTCGCAAGGCTTTTATTCTCCCGGTCGTTGATTATTTTGTAGTTTCCAAAATAAACTCGACATAGTTTTGAAGGGTAAACACGTGTGTGGGTGCATGGGCGTGTTTCCCTCAGCCTGTGGAATGTTTACACTCCACACAGGAGTCCAAAAATGTGGTGCATAATTCCATTAAGTTTAGTTTTTTTTTGTTCAGAAAGCATTTGCCTGGTGTTTTTAGGGCAGAGCACTGCGCTCAGGACCGCATTCCAGACTGTACTGTAAAGGAACACGGCGAAGATTGGACACTCTGGCAATCGCATTCCTTTCGGAACACCTGAGAGTCGAGGCTAGATAGTGACTGCAGGCCAAGGGAATGCTGAGTGCAAATCTCCGTCGACACGCTGCACCTCCTCCTCTGCCCCATCAAGGGAATGTGTTACTTAATGGGCCCGGAGACCGCGGCTCTCCTTATCTTAGATATTAGATGACCCTGCAAAAAACAAAACTCAACATCCCCCCCAACCCCCCCCCCCCCCCCCCCCCCCCCCAAAAAAAAATGAATCCATCACGAGGAATAAGAGCCGTGTAGAAAAGTAGGATCGGAGGCTTCTCTCTCTTTCTGACCAGGAAACAATGGTAGGTAATGTTATCTTGTTCACAGTTACAAGAATTCTGTTCGCAGAGGCAATGGGTTTCGAGTTTCTAATATGTATATAAAGTTTCACTGCACAAAGGAGCTTTTGTGTGGAGCAAACTGAACACACACCACCACCCTCCCCCCTTCTTCTTCTAGTCCTCCCTCCTCTGGTCGAAAAAAAAAATATGCATTCATGTGTTTGTGGGGCTGTGAGGACTCAGGTTTCTGCTGTCTTTGTGTTGCCGTGTCGTCACTCGCCCCAAAGGCTGAAATGTGCATCTTGCACAGGCAGCGGGGCGCTCCGCCAGGGCTGCTTCCAGCCGCGGATTAGGGAGAATCTTATGAAACAACAGGGTCCTGACAAAACAGCCGCATGACAGGTAACCCAAGTTGCAGCAGATAGAGAGGAAGGCAAGACAATAATTACAGAGCTTTTTGTTTTGCGCGTAGTTTCAGCTGGCTACTTAAGTGCCTGATCTGATCTGAGATCCGTGCCTTGTAATTACAGTAGTGGGCCCCATTAGGGCAGAGGTCTTTGCCGGGGATTATGCTCTGTGAACTATGCTCTGTGTGCTGCAGCGGACAGGGGGACCCCCTGCCTGGGCTCTGCACAGAAACAGAAGCAGCCAGGAGCTGGGACAAGCCCTCCTCTAGTCAAAGACCCTTTTCACATTCAAACTGTCCGCCAGATCCTTGAGTCAGGGCTCGATCTCTCGCTGTCTCGCTGTCTCGCTGGCTCTCTCTCTCGCTCGCTGGCTCTCTCTCTCGCTCGTTCTCTTGCTCTCTCTCTCATATGCTCTCGCTCTCTCTCTCTCTCGCCCCGCCCCCCTCTCATCCCCTCATGGGAGATTTGTGTTGGTTATGACAGGCTAGTCACAGTGGTGAGTGTGTGTGTCGTGGTGCGCGTCGCGGCGGGGTTGACGGGGAACTCTTGGCGTGACATGTCTTCGGGGACGGGTCGGCGGAGCCTTGCTCGTAGAGCACCACCCATCCTGCGCCAGCCAGATTAAGGGCGTGATGCTGAGGCTTCCTGCCAGGAGATTTTGGAGGTCAGGGGATGCACCTTAATCTTTTTGTATTTTCTTACCCCATGAAAGCAACAGTGAAGGAGCTCAAATGAATGCACAGAAGAAGGAGAGAGAGGGAAGGAGAGAGAGAGGGAGAGAGAGAGACTAAGGGTGACTCAATGTCTGGAGGCTTAAGACTGGTCATCAGAGCAGGGCACATCAAACGCCTCCGAGCTCGAGGCACAGAGACCCAGATCCGTGTACAGCAATCAACCT
Source organism: Lota lota (assembly GCA_026745465.1). Taxonomy (NCBI): domain Eukaryota; kingdom Metazoa; phylum Chordata; class Actinopteri; order Gadiformes; family Lotidae; genus Lota; species Lota lota. The sequence continues at coordinate 13,775,837 of JACYXH010000659.1, read as the reverse complement.
GAGATAGATCCCCTGCTTCTTAAAGCTTCCAGCCCTCCTAATAGATTCTTAAGCACTGGCTTTAGTGCATGTTAAACCAGGATTACCCAATCAATTATGGTCCGCACAAACAAGGATTACTTAAAACAGTACATTTTTCTTGTTGAGAGGCTAAAAGCAGGGCAAATGAACGTAGCAGCGCTGCTGTTGATGGAGAGAGCAGTCACGCCACGGTCATGTTGACCCAAGTGGATGAGGCTGGGTGGGAGATAAACCTGGGGTGTGATTAGTGAGCATGTGCTAACATAGAGCAGCTTTGTATTGGTCCCAGAGAGAGGACCATTTTAGTAAATGAGAAAGGTAAGCTTTGTACGCAATTGTTCATCATGAAGTGATTCCTATTAGTACAACTTGTATTAACACACTGTGTATCATAAATGGCGGGTTCGGGTCATAGGTTCAATTTGTGTATAGTGCTGGAAAGGATCAAAGTAATGTCTTGTGTGGACATGACTAGTGTGTGAGGAATGGGAGTCTTTGAGTGGGTGTGAAAAACGGAGTAGATCAAGCCTAAGACTCACATACGTGCCCTCTCGCTGAACTCCACTCTTGTTTACATTTTTAATCACAATCAACAGCTGTAACCCACTGCTCAATACCTTGCAAGTAAGGACATATATACTCGCCTAACCAGATCTCTGCACTCATGTGTGTCTGTGTTTACACATTCAGTCTCTCCAGCGTGAACCGCACATACACCCCTTTTAGATATGTAGCGCACAGAATCTTAAGCGCTGGGCCTCTTTGTTACTACGTTACGTACGCCTGTGGCTTGTTATTTAGACGCCAGGTCATTTACAGTGGAGGCCTTAGAACGTGTTCAAGGTTCATTAGTCAGCAATGGCCACGGCTCCGAATGTGTCATCTTAACCCCACCTGTCCGGAAGGTCTGTCCTTCTTTACATGTTGCTCACAGCAATAGGGAATGTTGAAGGGTCTTTCACAGGTGATGCATGATCTCTTTCTTTGTCCCACACAAATCTATATTGTCATTCCATTTTGCGCCATCTTGTCGGGTAAGTGTGCTGAGTGACTGGTGACTAACAGCCCACTGCTATGCAAAAGGTCAGCTGCCTCTGTGGAAAGAAAGACTTGGCTGTCTTTTCGGAAATCAACAGTTCCCGAAGCATTCGGTATGTCTGTCAGCGAGTGCGTCAGTCATTCGGCCCCTTATAAAAAAGTGTTATTGATGGCAGTGCATGGCGATGAGACAGGCAAGCTGTGGGATTTGTGCTTGTGGACAAACAACATCAACACTAATAGTAACATGGATTCTGTTATATAAATGTCCTACTTATAGACAGAACAATGGGTAGGGGGAATGGGTCGCACTAACATATTCTGTCATCCTTTTTAAAACCTCAAGCCATAACTAATGTGCTAACCACAAGGGTTATTGTGATTCACTGTAGTTTAAAAGTTTGAGCCAGATTAAGGGGTTAGAATACATTCTAGTGGCTATCGTTAGTTTTGGCAGGCGGAAGAAATCCCGCCAACTGTCTGATTTGAAGAAAAAAACAAAAAGGGAATGTTTGTCCCCATTTTGAAATGAAGCCTACTTAATTAAGAAGCAATGAGAGTCCACAGATAGTGTTTCTTAATTAGCGTAAGCAGGCGTCTGTAACCAGATCCACCGCATTAATGACAACACAGCCCCTGTGAAAAGCATCATTGTTCTCCAGATAATTGTCCTTTTTAGTTAATGCGGCGATGGAAGAGCTCTCCTTGTTAAAAAGAGCTGGCTGGGACCGGGAGGGTGGGGCACAGCCGCAGGCAGGGGAGGGGAGGGGAGGTGGGGCGGGGTGGGGGAGGGACTGCAACTGGCACTGGCCCCGTGCCCACTGTGACAGCCCACTTGTGCCCTCTGCCGAGATCCCCTCGGAAGGGTGGAATTAGCCGTCTCCCGGGTGGAGCGTGCACCAGGGCGGGGTGGGGATTGTCATTAATTATACACCCTGAATCTTAATGAATGAGGCGCAATCAATAAAGTAAAGCAGATGTATGCAAACAGCGTGCTGATTATGCCACCTAATGACACGTGTCGTCATAGGCAGGCGAGACGGCGGAAATGGGAAAGGATTTACGATGACGTGCCTGGATGAGGGAAATAAAATGTATGTACAAGAAGGAGAATGTGAACGCTGTCGCTGGTGACGTTTCAGACTTAGTGTTTTGAAAAGGCATTCTTTGATTCTCACTTGGATGTTGTCCTTGCAAATCCATGTCACTCTATGAGAGAGAAGGAGAGGGAGAAGGAGAGAGAGAGAGAAAGAGAGAGAGAGATATGAGGGGGGGGGGGTGGGGCTGTCAATCCAGAGAAAACCTTGTTGGAGACATGGTTGGGCGGAGTGAGGTTGGCTGTAATAAATAGTCCAATGCATAGGGTCGGGGTCTTGCGTATGCCAGGCCTGGAGGGATTCAGTGTGGGGGCGATGATGAGTATCAAAGCCACTAAAGGGTTTAGAGGCGAGGAGGAAGGAGAGTCTGGTTCACCTGCTTTGGAACTCTGCCCTTGCACTGAGATCTCCATTGTATCTAGCCAGGCGGAGCTGTTAGAAACTCTATACCTGCCTTTAAGCAGGGAGGGAGGGCAGCCAAGAATTAACTGCTGCCTCATCCTGGCACCTGGCAAGAATACTGTCTGCCTCCATTCACGGCAAGTATGAGAGGGGTAAAAGGAGGAAAGGGTGAAAGAATATGGAAGGGGGGAAGATAAAGCATGGACAATATTTGGAATACAAGGGAAAATACCAATTAATAAGTGGGATTAGCTGCAGGGATGCTACCATATGCAGGTAACCATAGCCAAGTAAACACACTCTAAGCCAGTGTGAAAATAGTGAACATTTGTTTGCATACAGGTTTTTAGTTTTATTTTGTTTGAAAATGTCTTTCAATGGCTCCACTATTCCAGGGAAAGCGAAGACCGTCCTTTTGTCAGCTTCTGACAGGCTGTATGTAATGTTTGTCATGGTTTATTGCCTCGTACCCGGGGCAGGCCGAGGATTTGATTACGCTCCCCCGTGATCTCCCCCAGCCTCTGATGAGGACAGTGTGTAACCCAAGCCCCCTGCACACCTCCAGAGGCCAGGACGGTCCAAGGAGAGGCCGGAGAACAGGTGGTGACCCTGTGCAGGCCTGGGAGTGTATTATTGAATAGGGTCCAGTGGCCAGATTGATTGCTTTATTGTATTGCCATGAACCTCAGCGGCCAGAGACCTCTGGTTGACCCCAGCCGGACGGAGCGTTGCTGTGACCCTCACCTTAGCTAAAGAGTTATGTGGCTTTGACCTGCTTCCCGATGCCGGGGTCTTGACCTGGGTCCCCTGCTGGCTGGACTGCAGGGCTAATGGGTACCTCTTCTCTTTTCTCCCCGGTGTCACCCGAGAGGTAATTTAGAGCCTTGGGGTATAAGGCCAGGGGTGGGCTTCAGCCACCTTGCCTTCTCTGGACCGACCATGTGTCGTTTCTGTCCCGCTGGTGTTCATCTCTGGCATGTCAGCAGGATGGATAGAGTCAGGGAAAATACTAATTGATCTACTGCAAATGACACCCAAAAATGGTCGAAAATCAATACATCACCATCTAATGCCTTCAGGGCTCATCGTAAATATATCTATATATTTATATAGATAGATAGATAGATAGATAGATAGATAGATAGATAGATAGATAGATAGATAGATAGATAGATATACATAATGCATATACAGAAAATGTTGTGCTGTTCAATCTTGTTCCTTTCAGCAGTTAGTTTCCTAGTCGTTCCCAGACTAACTCATGGTAGTACAAGTTGTACAGCATTGAGGCAGAATTCCAAAGGGGAAAACAGCCTTAGCACGGGCACAACTGCTCTGTTTCCACTGCCGATTTTGTCCACAGACGGACAAAAATATGGACAGGTTTTTCCTGTGCTGTTTATACATACTTGGAGCTGTCAGTTTCAGCTCCTCATCAAGTGGCTTCTGACAGGCAGCAGAGGAGAGAGGTTGGATAGAACACCAGCGAAAACAAGCGTATTTATTCCTCTCAACTTTAGTCACTGCCTTTATTACACATCCTATCCAAAGATTTCTCGCCTGGGAGCTATACTTGGGAATTCCTAAAGAAATGCGTCATTCTACGAACGATAGGAGAGACTTAATGTATTATCTTTCAGACATATTTTTCCTCCAGACTTACACTGCAGATTTGACTAAACTTTCTTTAGTCTTGAAAAGTGGACTACACGGTTGAGTGGAGGGCAGCGTCGTCACCGCTTGAAGTGAGTTCTGTAGTACTTTTCAAAGTAGGACTTGAAGGCCACTTGTCTTTCAACACAATTTATAGTATGTTGGCCCCTCATCACCCCTCACGTTGTATAAACTATTCAATCCTGCAAACACAACACAGAATTCCCCAAAATGTTGTCAATTCTGAATTTATTTTCATATTAATATGTCATTTTATAATAATAATAGTACTTTTACGATTTCTACCACTACTACTACTACTGCTACTACTTCTACTTCTACTGCCATTGCTATTACTACTACTGCTACTACTACTACTATTTATACTACTACTACTACTGCCACTACTAATACTACTGCTACTACTACTACTACTACTTCTACTTCTACTGCCATTGCTACTACTACTACTACTACTACTACTACTACTACTATTTATACTACTACTTCTACTACTACTGCTGCCACTGCTTCTACTATTACCCCTACCAGTAACAATGGGTTAGGGTTAGGTTATACGTAGTCTCACAAATCTGACTATAGATTATCGTCTAAATGAGCTGTATGATGGCAGACAAACTCAAACGTGGTTGAACAGGGTGTCTCACTTTCCTTACCATATTTGTTTTGACCAATCATGTTGCTGGAGGCGGGGATCGGTTAGTAAATAATTGGCAAACAAAAACTCGGCCAGCACTAATAAACTTTTTTAAAGTGTCTGTAAACGTTCCAAAATCCCCTTCCTCCTCTGACGCAAATGGGTTTTCTACTAAATGAAACAGGAAACAATATGTAACTCCTGCCCCTTGCAGTTTTTGGTTTGGCCCAGGCGCTGTGCCGTCTCACACTCAGAAGTTCTGCTCTAACATAGGTTAGCTGCTGGATCATAGATCAGGTTATATGTATTGCTAATAACAATAATACAAGTTGTTCTTGTATATATGTGGCCAAAATCTGGAAGACTGTATTTTCTGGAGGGAGGTGGTGTCTTCCAGGCCACATACCTGTCCTGAGAAGGGAATGTATGCCCACCCCACCAGTCACTATTGTAGGTTCCACTAATTACCAATAATGACAAGCTGACAGACAGGACAGGTGTTCCTTAACCCCATACCCCCCCCCCCCCCCCCCCCCCCTTCCTGTGCTCTACCATACCTTTACAGACATATTCTTGTCAATGACAAACATGAAATTGCTCAACCTTATGAAATGTGTTATACAAGTATGCGTGCCAATCACGATACAGCTTGTATAAAGAACATTTGTAGCCTTTTGTGATGCCTAAGCAGAATTCCGTTCCCCCCCCCCACCCCCCCACCCCCCCATACACACACACACATACACACACATTGCTGCTACCTCCTACCAGCCCTTCTGTCCCAATTAACACTCAGTGGCCATTACATTGATTTGGAGGGGTGTATTATCGGCTAGGTAGGCCATGAACACAATGATCCTATTGACCCATCAAGTGAACCATGAGAAATAGAAAATGTTGAGTTGGAGTTTTCTTACTCTTACATTTATTTTGCCAATAAATATATTGCCAGTGAGTGTGTGTATGTG
>JACYXH010000659.1:13440000-13767500 GCA_026745465.1 Lota lota | reverse complement strand
AACACACATACTTACTGAAGATGGTGCCTGACCTCTGAGGAATGTGTGGCTTCTTTTCAGCCTTTGACCTTCAAACCTTGGTCTCACACGTTTTAGAGATTCCTTAAATGTGTATTCTCGCACGCACGCACGCACGCACGCACACACGCACGCACGCACGCACGCACGCACGCACACACACACACACACACACACACACACACACACACACAGATGCACGCACACGCACACACACGCACACACAGTTGTTACTTTTATCTCCCCTGCTTGAAATAGAACTGACAGCACTTAGAAGCCAGTGTAATGCCCAGCAGTGGTCCCAAAGCTCTCTGGTGGTGAGATAAGGAAACCCCCAGGAAAAGAGAGATGGAAAACAAGGGCACATTCATATACCTGGCTGCTGTTCGAGACGGCTGCTACACATCTTACGCCTTATACAACTGCATCATGTGTATAGTCTGGGTACTCTAGCCTAGCTTTTCCCATTAGCCAGCGCTAGCCGCGTTCCACTGTGCACAGCATGTAGCCCAGCTGGGGCCCAGATGTGGCAGGCCCAGTCATGTGGCGCTCAGAGGCAAGCGATAAGAGCTCTGTATGCCTGGTCCGGGTGGTGCTCCTCGGCGGTTCAACGACATGTTGCGGTCGGTGCGATCTGAACTTTGACAGACGATGTCATGCTGAATGACTCGCTTCCCATATACAGCCTCGTCGCAGGGCTGATTTATATCTACCAGGTGCTGCAGCGTACAGGGCGGTGCTGCAGCGTGCAGGGCGGTGCTGCAGCGTGCAGGGCGGCGCTGCCGGGTCCAGAAGAAGGGGAGGCAGCTGAGGAGCGCATGTGCACCATTTCATTAAACCCCGGGCCGCCAAGACAAACAATGGGGGGAGATGGGGGGTGGGGGGGGGTTAGGAGACCAAGGGCTTCCTTAAACCCCGCCTCCCAGCACCATGGCCTGTCACTCACACTCAAGCAGGAGACAGAAGAGCATGCCAACTGTTTCTCCTTCACCCTTGTCTTCTGTTTCCTTCCTCCGTCTTTAATCCCACACCCTGAAGGAAGAGTGTGTATTTCTAATGCCGCCCATAATCGGACCAATCCAGGTGGTACTTTCGTGGTGTGATATTTGTTGTCCAGTCAGACCTAACTTCTCCCCTCACTGTTGTCTAAAGCTGTGCCAGTGTACTCCAGTGACCATCTCAGCTGCAGTGTTTACATACTAGGCTTGTGTGGGTGGGGGGGGGGGGGGGGGGGGGGGGTATTCCTTCTCTGTGTGTTTGCCTGGCGTCTCACAATCAGGTGAGGCAGGGCTCTCCAGAGGTCAGGGACACAGAGGAGAGCAAATCACACACACACACACACACGCGCGCGCACACAGGAGTAGGCCTCAATATGAACACTGTGGATTTTTTACACTGTAACATTCAAACATTTAGGTTGAAGGAAGCATGTTTGATGTTTCCCTGCACACTTCAGAGTTCAGTGCTGAGGTGTCTTTCTGCATTGCCCTCCAGGCCACCTTGTTATACACTTAACAACTTGTTTTCTCTCTTTGTGTTGTTTGTACTTTGTGCTTCCTATGCTGACAGTTCCTCATCTCTAAGCTTTTCATCGATGGAATGCATGTCACCTCTCCAAGTTTGACTTGGCATTTGTCCTTGGGAACTGCAGGGCATGTTTGGTTCTCTTTTTAGCGAAGTGATTATGCCAGTATCTGATTTATGAGGGTTGTTTGTGTAAACTGCAACAGTGTATATTTGGAACATAACATGGTTTGTCTGTTTGTAGCAATTATTATAATTGTGCACATTGCACTGGAAAGGGTATTTGAACTATTGAAAGACATTCATGTTTAATAAATGTAACTACAATTCTCAACATTTCTCCTCATGAGATTATGTTTGTTGTTGACTTTGGTTACACTTGTTGACCTTGTCACGGTTCCGATGTGTGAACAGATGTTTATGATGTAAGTAACAGGAGACCAATGCATTACGACTGTGGGATGCATGTTAAAAGGTACATAGCATCATGTCACACCAATCTCACACCCTCACAAGGAGTATGTATATCCTTTTATATACAGTGACACTTTCTGTTATTGTTTTATTTTCTCTAAATGCCATTGTGAGGGCAAAATTGTTCTTTGGCCTCTTCTTAAGTTGCATTATGTTAGTTACTTTATTAACTGTCCATAATTCAGTTGAGGGAAACGGATGGTGTTTCCAATAGAGGGCACTTCTCCCCAGAGTTTAATTGTTTAAATGGGTGCAGCTTGTTTCCCAGGATAAAGGCTTCAACTAAGCAGAGAGGAATTCGGGCCAAGCCTCATAAAAGAAGTATTTGTGTACCAGAAAGTTTTTTGGTTTTCCATTTGAATCTTTGTCATTAATGACTTTAGCAAATGTGAAGTGGAGAGTGAATGGCAGGGCTGTGTAGGTTCTTCAAAGGAACCCTCTAATTATTTATCCAGGATATTCAGCTCCAGGTCACCATCGGATTTCATGGTTTTTTTTTCATGTGAAGAAGTCATTTTCACAGGAATACTCTGCTCTGTGACTTTGTGTGTGTGTGTGTGTGTGTGTGTGTGTGTTTCTGCTAGTGTGTATCCATCTATGCATAATCCTATGGTGTGTTTGTTTGCCTTCATGTGTGTGGGGGTATGATTGTCTATGGATGGATGTTTGCATGCCTTCAACTGCGCAATGTAGAAAATAAGGAGCATTAAAGAGATAGCGTGGAAAACATTGGCCACACATAACATGCCATGACTTTCCAGAGTTCTTCTCTCACCTCAGACCGATTTCACCCAGATTGCTCAAGTTTCCTGGTCTTTTGGCCTTCACATGCCAACTCTAAGGATGTTATCACCCTGCTCAGGTTTAAATGTTCAACAAAACACTGCCAAATCTTCAGGCCGGTAGTATTACCCTGCACTTTCACTGTTGAAACTCTTAAGTGAATCAAAGGCTTATTATTATGGTGGATCAGTTCACCTACATGTTACAAGATCAGCATGCTTTTTTATATGTACAATAATGTTGTTTTTATTACACGTTTATACGTTTAGATTTCTAGGGCTGCAACGATTAGTCGATTAACTGATTAGTCGATCGACAGAAAATGTATCCAACACAATTATTATAAACGATTTATCGCTTAGGTCATTCATCAAGTACAAAGAACAAACATTTGCTGCTTAATGTGGCAGTTCAATTCAAATATTTGGTTCATGGACCATTATAAAAAGAATAGTTTTGTTTTCCTCGGCTGCTTGTCAGATAAAGCAAGCTCATCAATGTGATTAAGACATCACTTTGCACTCTGGTAACTTGTGATGGCATTTGCAATTATTAACGACATTTCATAGACTAAATAATCGATCGATTAATCTAAGAAATAATCGTCCGATGAATCGCCTTTGAAAATAATCATTAGTTGCAGCCTGTGTGCCTTTGAGAGGGCTCCATGGTGGATATTTGTCTAATTCCAGGTGCCAGTGAACCTTATGTTTTACCAGGTGCAGGAGCAGGTCATTACTCAGGTATTTGTTTTGTAGATTACACAGAAAGGCCCTGGATTACAGACGTGTTATCCCTGACCCCATCCGGCCCCCCAGTGTCTGTCACGGTCTGAGCCCTGCATGTCACCTGGCTCCGGCTCCCATGTGGACCTCTGTCTGGTGGTATGTGTGCTGCTGGCCTGTGGTGCTACTGGAAATCCTCCTCACACACCACACATCTTAAAATAACTAGACAGGCTTTACTGCTGCAAGAGAAATGGGACCGGGGCTCACGGCTATGCTGATTGTTGTCAAACTTGACGAATAAGTGCTGTACGTCTTCTGCTCCCCTGTACTAATACAATACAATGTATGGAGTACCCCATTGCTGTAAAAAACGAGCGCATTCTGAGCTTCTGGGATTGGGTACAGGGAGATGAGGCGCTTTCAGCCAAAGCTGTTTGTAGCTGGGTAGATCAAGACCTCTCCAAAACATAAATATAGAGCCCCACAATTATGATAATAAACAGCTTTATCATTGGGCGCCTAATCAATAATGTGGCTTCTTAAGGTTTAATATTTCAATGGTATTGATCATTTAACAACCGTGTTTGTGGTTGGCTTGCCTTAACTGCATCGCCGCTAGTATGTGTGTGTTTGTGTTTCTGTGTGTGTGTGTGTGTGTGCGTGTGTGAGTAATTGTGTGTGTGTGCTTGTGCAATAGTGGTAAACGGGACTTTGATCTAGCTGGTTAAGCTTTCTTCTTTTTTTTTTCATTGGCTAGCTTCTCACCTAAAAGAGCGAGGCAGTGTATTTCTCACACCGTGCTCAACCTTGGCCCGTTTCGTACATTGTGTTCTCTCTCGGTTTACTTTCAACAATAACAATTCCTCTCCAACTTGTGGTCAACCGCTCTGTTTCCTCTTGTCACCCTCGTCCTGTTGCCGTGGCACGGGTAAAGATATGAGTGAGTGCAAACAGAGAAGCTCAGAAAAGCCCTGTACTGTGCAGATTTCACTTCCATCCTCTCCCGGGAGGACGGCTGCTTCCTGCAGTTATAAATAGAGCAGATTTGATAATTAGTAGAAATGAAGGTCCCGGGGCTTTGATGACTCTGATTGTCATATATTTGCTCCCTATCGTCCTGACCTTTCATTGGGCAAATCTTTTAATCTATTTGTCCATCTGTCCGTCTGTCTGTCTGTCTGTCTGTCTGTCTGTCTGTCTGTCTGTCTGTCTGTCTGTCTCTCATTTTCACTCTTGCTCTTGCTTCATTTCCTTCATTCTCACCAGAGGGACACAGCCGTGCAAATATGTATCTATATATATATTACACAACATTCAGGCCATTGCTTTGTTCTTGACATAGAACTCTTCCCAAGCGTTAATGTAATTGATTAGGGCCAGCGCCTGACCAATGCACTAAAATATTATGTCCATGCAGTTCCACTGCATTCTTGTCTGGTGGGAAAATCAACACTGCAATGTGTCCAAGAAGGAAAGGTTTCAGGTCAACCTTTCATTCCCACATTAGTCTTCTCAATTTGGGTAGATATAATGAAAGTGTACTTATCCGAAGAAGATTAAAAATAATATTAATATTCTCTCTCTCTCTCTCTCTCTCTCTCTCTCTCTCTCTCTCTCTCTCTCTCTCTCTCTCTCTCTCTCTCTCTCTCTCTTGTTGTCTTGCGAACTCAACGACTGCCCGCTGTGTGCTAGTACATGCAGTGTTCACACTGTGCATCTGCCTGAGGGCGGACGTAAGCTTGTGCACAATAGCCCTTCTCTGATTATACATCAATACCTTTATCCCAGGGATAATTTATGCATTTATAAAACACAAGGACTCCTGCTAAACAAACCGGCTGAGACAATACCAGAAAGTAATACAGCAGGGTCTTTCAATTGTTGTTTGGAAATAGAGAGAAATTGTGTAGGGTTACCATAATAATAATGTATTTTTCTGTACGTTCTGTTGAATTGTTTTGCATGCACCTTTGCATTGCACATTTCCATGATTGTTTAAAAACATTCAGTTGAATCAAGTATGTGTAAACGGTAAATAAAATCACTTTACAAAAGCAACAAGGGGACAACAACAACCATTCTAACTAACATCCTGATTTAACAGGAGCGTGTTCGGTGTGCTTCGTGGCACAGTGTTTTGTGTGTGAAATTATATGGGGCTTTTCTAATTTGTGCTCTCCGTCTACCATAGCAGCCCCCCCCATGCTGGTTGCTAATTGGCGGGAGACTGGGGCTTCCTGCTGTGTGTTCGCTGTTTCCCCTTGCTTTGCCACCCCACCACCTCTTTCACCAACACTTCTCAGATCCCATTAATTAACCCACAGCTAATTAACTACTTCTAATTACACTCGTATGCTATTTCTATCACACCCTTTAAAAGTGAGGAGACAACCGCTATCCTTGCCGCACTATTTACAATTATTTGCCAGCCATGCTCTGAACCGATTGTTTGCTATGGCCATCTTGTAGATTGTGTGCTATCCTTCTTCATGCGACTTGTTTGATGAAAATAATATAGCTGATCCACTCTACCAAGCCTTGAATATTAATGTTAAAAAGGCAATTTCTATGTGCCAAAAAATGAATATTTCTCGAGCAGAATGACTGTGAAAATGTAAAGCAACGCTTTGTAAGCTGTTATTTGTTTGGTACATATAACGGTGTACGCTGGGAGTTGTAGTGCTATATTTAGATCCACAGAACTATAGATTCATAGGGACTTTGACATAATAGAAACGCTCTGTCTTAACTCCAACATCTCTAAGACATACTCTAAGACAGACCCTTAAAACACACATGCCCGCAGACACACTCAACACAGCCAAAGCTATTTCTGTTCAACAAACTGATAGCTCCTACTGAAGATCATTGATTTTACGGGAAGCCCTGTTTACAGGATGAGTGCCATCGACCTGAGGGGACTTTTTGCCTTGTGAAGCTGGAGAAACAATGGAACACCCTTACGTTTGCATTACATACACTGGAAAAAGAGTGTGGACAAGATGTTTCCAGCAAGCAATGACCGATAATGCTTTACATTTACATCTTTGCTGAATTAGAAATGATAAGCACTGGTTTGACTGTAGAAATTGATCATTGATCAAATTTTAAGGATTTGGCTTGCGTTTGGCCTAAAAAGTCAGTAATAGGACTGCATGAATGAGTTATTATGTGGAACATTTGTAAACAAGACCTAAATCTGCCTACAAAGGACTAAAAGGTCCCTCTATCAGTGGGTATATTCCCTGTGCAGCATCAAAGGCCTATCTGCTTTATCAATAAAAACCCTTCCTTCCCACATCTTCCTGTAACTTGCTTAGCATTTACGCCATTGATTTTCCAATAAGCGCCCCTTACCCTGCGGTGGCTGGCCAAGCTCTGTGATGGCTTAGACACCAGACGTAGACAAGCAGCATTACCCAAGAACAACACAGAGTGCTGGTGCTTGTGCATTGTACTGGGTGTATGGAGCAGGGTATATGGGAAACACAACGTGTTGTGCTCCCTCAGTGCTGGAAAGGTGGCAATATGGTTGTCAATAAATGTTCCTGCTTTGCAGGATTGTGAGTTTGGCCTTGGCCAGAACGAATTCCCCATGGAACCCTGAAGAGCAGGGTCCTCTGGAGGCAACGTAAGGCCTTCAGGCAGGCGATTGGACATGCTTATAATCAGAAGGCTCCTTAGCCTTTAATTCCTCCCTTACTCAAGCGGTAAATCCCACCTAATGAAAGGAGCCATAAATAAAAACTTATCTCATTTTCCATCCCTGCCCCAATGACATCCAGACCTACTCTCTGACAGGGTTCATTAAGACCTAGGCCCCCCTTTTTCTTCAGGGGACTAACCGTATCTGTTTTTGTTAGGATGCCATATCTGTTTTTGTTAGGATGGCGGGAGGGAGGAGGTTGAATAGGGCTTTTGTTTTCATTAGTGTGCCAGAGGAGAGGAATAAACGGAAGGTAGTGTCATAATGTCTCCTCAGATGGCAGCTGGAGTGTGCTCCATGGTCAGGTTGTGTGCACGGGCATGCTCCAATGCAGTCGCTTTGGAATTTGCCTTTTCTTCTCTCTGATTATCTCTTACTGTGTGTCGAGGCTTGTTTTGTCTGCAGCATAGCTTGCTTATTGTTGCTCCTGTAGGCCCATATTCGACCGTGGAACACAGCAACACAACTCTTTATTTTTTTCTTCTTCTGCAAGTAGGCGGTAGTGAGTGTATGCAAACACAAATTAGAATGTGTTTATGCTGTACAATATTTAACGTTGGGTATTACCACTCATAAGTCACTATGCCTCAGCAGGCATGATTCATTTTGATTTGTGGTTATTAACACAGTCAGCATACAAAGTCACCGGCCTCCTGCACTTCCCCTGTAAGTCTTTGGCCGCGTCTCCGTGTCTGTCTCCCTCCCTTGTTTAGTGCCTCCTGGAGATTAAAGCTTTTCCTGCTTTAAACAGGTGTCACTGAGGCGGGCAGACCTCCTAGAGACACAAACATCATTCTATCAGTTGGCCCATCTCCGACTTGGCGACTCCAGACAATCCCATTGCTCATCAGTAACCACTGCAGTTTATTGAATTAGACCATCGTGACTTTGAGGAGCAACGCTGGTCTTTGCAAGAAGTGGTCATTCTCGGTTGACCTTAAGAGTCCTGTTGTTTATCGAGGGGTCATCTTGTTGCCCATGGTCGACTGGTCATTTCCCAAAGCAGGAGAAAGGCTTCTTTGTCATACAATGTAGCAGTGTTCCAAGTGTGCAATCATCAAGACACAGAATACAGCAAAGATTGTCATACTGTGGGCATATCTCAGAGTATTGGTGAGTATACTGTATGTGGGTTCAGTATTCCCTGGGCCCGGTTGAGACAGGTAGTGGAATCCGGAGGAGGAGGGGGCAGATGAAGTAGATTAGAGGGGGAACAAGGTGTAAAGGTGTTTTGTGTTCCAACATAATATTTTTCTTTTTTATTCATAGTTTTTACTGCGGAGCCACCTCATGAGTCACATCACAATTTGTTACTTGCGTTTTGCCTTTGCCTTGTCCGCCTAGGACAGGTGTCTTTAGTTTAAAGAATCACTCTGTCTATTTGACAAGTGGTAGAATCATTTTGTTTGTTTGTATCCATTACGTTCCTTGCCCTCAGCCTATTTGTATGAAATGGCTGTTGAGCTCATAGTCTTCTCTTTTATTAATGGAGCTCATAATAAATACAGACAAGTAGGGCTAGTATCCCCTCACTCAATATGGCAGACTGCTTTAAATCATGTCTGCCTCAATAAAGCAATCCTGTTAATAAGCCAGCCTGCTTAATATCTTTCATTTTGTATGCAAAGCAACAAAGAGGCCATCAGGGCTAGCTTGTGTGGAGTGTAAACAATAAAACCTGGTGGACCATGCTGGCAGGAAGATACTGTGACCATTTTTTTATGAGAAGACTATGTCTCGTAATACATGTTTAACATTTAATAGGTTGCTGTATTTACAAAATGTGACTGATACAATTAAATAATCTAAACTTTACATATGGGAGAGGTGTGTATGTGTGTGTGTGTGTTTGTGTGTGCGCGTGCGTGTGCGTACACATGTATGTGTGTATGCACATTTAGCATAGGGAGTATGCATCGGACATTAGCAAAAACAACGCGACTAAACAGACATGATCAATCTATCCCCTCTGACCCAGCCGTTAGCGGTTCATGTGTTCTGGTGTGGGGGGACAGAAGGTTCACAGCCAGGATTTGCATCCCTAAGTAAATAAGTAAATAAATCAAGTGTGAGCAGTGAATGTGCTAATCAGCTGCAGCACGGCAACGGGTATGGTGCCGGGAAACTTTGCTCATGTAATATTCAGCACTGGCAGGTTAAAGGGCAGACCAGAGTTATTGGTTTCAGCCCGGTCGCCCCTTTAATCAATGTTGGCTGCATCCCTTTAATAAAATTATTAGCTCAGCAGTATCTCGCACTATCATTTTATATCCTCTGTGCTCTAAATTGTGGCCTGTGTTGAGCCTCTCAAATGCTCAGGGCACGGCCGGCACCCGAAAGCTCTGCTCCCATTTATTATTTCAGCGGCAGATGATGGCTGGAGTGTTTGAAACCCGGCTGAGCACAGAGGTTATTGGATGGTTGATCTAAACACAGCTGCAGTAAAGTTCCACCCTAGATCCGCTATTTTTGTCACATAGAAAATAACCTTTTTTCCCCCCTCTTTTAAGAGTGGAAATGCACATAAACAATTATTGTGCAAGCGTTATGCACTATGTTGTTTACGCTCAACTCAAAAAGAGTACGATTAGCGCTAGTATTGTGATATTGTTGAACATTTCTTTTTGGGAGTTGACTCCGAAATAGCATCACAGTTTTAATCGTTGCACTTCACTTTTCCCCCTAGGTATGTAAATGTATAATGCAGTGATGGGTAGCTTCTCGGAGTCTAATTATCTCACAATGATTTCTTTTTGTTTTCTGCTCCTTTCTGAATCCAAGTTAATTAAAAACGGATGTAGGATTTGCAGAATGTAAGATTATGGGTGTTGTTTGGAAGGTGAAGATAAAAGATGGTACCTTCCTGATATGGCAGGCAGATGAATCATGGATGGCTTATTAGTGCTTGTCTCGGGTATTGTGTTTAAGTACCTAATCTAGCATAATGAGCACTCTGTCATTTTCCAATTATATCTCAGATGTTTGTCTCTACCAAGTACAATATATATAACAGTTGTTCCTATACATGTGTGTGTGTTTGTGTGTGTTTCTTTGTGCTGAGGTTTGCATGTATCCATTCAATTGTGTCTTTCCTGTGTTCTCATTTAGTTCTCTCATTGAGTTCTCAACATTGCCATTTGAAACTCAACCGTTAATCCCTCTCCTCTCTGTGTCCTCTCTATGCAGGCCTAGATGCGATGAACGCCTCATGTAGGCATCAGCATGGACAGCTGTGAGTCTCCCGTGGTTTCTGGGATAGACGATGGGCTCAGCTCCTCCAGCACATCCCAGCAGCACCGATCGCCACAACCCTGGAACGACCTCTCTAACTCCCAGGTCCCTTCCAACAACCACCCCCCTTCCCTGGACCCCCTGTCTCAATCTGCTCCTTACCCTTCTCAAACCCAAAACCTAAATACTCCCCATGAGAGGCTGAGAGAGCCACAGCCTCAGCAGCAGCAGCCAAACCTGACATCACCCCTGGCCCAGGTTGACAACTCTGACACAGGACAGCTACACCTTGAGAGCGAGGGATTTGAGGGGGAGGAGGAGGAGGAGGAGGAGCAAGAAGGTCTTAGCTGTGGAGAGGAGGAAGAATCGGAGGATTTGGATGAAATGGAAATTGACAGCTGCTTTCCAAGTCTTCAGCCTTTCCCTGGAATGCCGATGGCTTCAGGGGGAGGAGGGATGCCCACTCTTCTGCGACAGCAGCCCCCACCACTGAGGGGTACAGCTGAGAGTGGGAGTGAAGAAGGGGAGGAGGAAGAGGAAGAGGAGAATAGTGATGTGGAGAACCTAGCTGGAGAGATAGTCTACCAGCCAGATGGCTCAGCCTACATAGTTGAGAGTCTCAGTCAGTTGATCCAAAGTGGTGCCAGCACGGTACCCGGCCTGATTCCCTCAAACTCTCTTACCAGTGGGGGGAAACCAGGAGAGCCTGCTGGGTCTTCATCATCGGTCTACCCTCAGATCATTAACACGTTCCACATAGCCTCATCCTTCGGGAAGTGGTTTGGAAATTCAGACCAAGGTTTACCCAATACCTCAACCCTGGCAGGCCTGAGTCCTGTCCTGCACAGTTTCCGTGTTTTTGACGTGCGGCACAAAAGCAACAAGGATTACCTGAACAGTGACGGGTCTGCCAAGAAGTCCTGCGTATCCAAAGATGTTCCCAACAACGTGGATTTCTCCAAATTTGATGGGTTAGCCCTCTATGGCAAGGGAAAGCCCATTCTCATGTGTTTTATCTGCAAGCTGTCCTTTGGCTATGCGCGTTCCTTTGCCACTCACGCTGTCCATGATCACCGCATGACACTGTGTGAGGATGAGCGCCGGCTACTGGGGGACAAGCAAGCATCTGCCATTATCCAGGGCATTGGAAAGGATAAAGAACCCCTTATCAGTTTCCTGGAACCAAAAAATAAGACTTCTCCACCGCCCGGCCTGCTTCCTATCAACTCTGGCCAGAGTTTCTATGGAACCTTCAGTGGTGTCCATCTAGAGTCTGGATGCAGCAGTGGTGGAGTAGACTCCCTGTTGGATGAGGATCCTGACTCTGGTCTCCAGCAACAGCAGCAACAAATCCAACAGAGCTTAGTCCTTTCCCTTGGAGGACTGGGCAATCCCAAAGCACCCACTCTTACCTCAACCCCAGGCTCTGCCAAAGACTCCAGCGCCCTGCCCAAACAGGGAGGGAGAACAGAGGGGCCTGGTGGTAAAGAGGGGACATTTAAGGGTGAGGAACAGGATGTCGATGGGTGTGAAAGCAAATTTTGCCTTTCAAGCCAGGTGGGTGGTTCAGAAGAAGAAGAGGAACTGTTGGGTGAGGATGATGATGAGGTGGAGGATGATGGCACTGCGGTAGCCTGTGGTGGCAACAGTAGCAGCGATAGAGGTGAAATGGGGGAACCGGCTGACTCAAACCAAAGCATTTCGAAATCTCCTTTATTAATGCCTAGTAGCGCTCTCCAGCCTTCTGTCTGCACCACTGCAGTCAGTTCCATGCTTAACAACAAAGCTCCGGCTTCCACAGCTTCCTCCCTTAAGGAAGACCTTTTAGCTGCAGATGGTGGGGGAAGGACCTTGGAGCTCCCTCTGAGCTTTAACTGCCAGGGGCCCACTGTCCCCATGGCAATGGCGGCAGCTGCCGTCAGAGGGAGTGAGGACAATGCAGCCGGCACCTCCTCCTCACCTCTGGCCTCCAACGTTGCCGCTGATGAAAGTGCCAATCGAGATAGTGCCACAGCTCCAGAACCAAATGATTGCCCAGCAGAGGGGGAAGAGGAGAATGGAGCCCTTCTGCACCATCATCACATGCACCACCATCACCACCACCTCAACCCCTCGTCCCATGCTCTCAACCTTCAAGGGGGGCCCTGTGACATGACGGGGATGGGTGAGTGTTCCCAAAACCATGGGCCTGGAGGCACCGGAGGAAGTGGGGTTGAATGCCCAAAATGTGATACCGTTTTAGGCTCCTCACGTTCCTTGGGTGGTCACATGACCATGATGCACTCCCGCAACTCATGCAAGACACTCAAGTGTCCTAAGTGCAACTGGCACTACAAGTACCAGCAGACCCTGGAGGCTCACATGAAGGAGAAGCACCCAGACTCGGGGGGCTCCTGCATATACTGCACCAGTGGTCAGAGTCACCCACGTCTGGCCCGCGGAGAGAGTTACACTTGTGGATACAAGCCCTTCCGTTGTGAGGTTGGTAGAAAACAAACTAACGTGATATTGCATTATTGTATAATCATTTTTGAGGTATTTGACGTAACCATGTGAACTGATTTGACCGTATTTTAGATTTGTTTTGATTTAAACTATATTTCCTGTGTTGTAGGTGTGCAACTACTCGACCACCACAAAGGGCAACCTGAGCATCCACATGCAGTCAGACAAGCACTTGAACAACATGCAGACGCTGCAGAATGGTGGCACTATTTGCTCTTCTCAGGAGCAGGTGTTTGGGCATACCCCAGGAGGGGTCGTGGCGGTCCCGTCAGTGACCCAGGCCAGCAGCCATCACCCTGTCCATCATCACCACCCGACGCAGTCCTCCGCCCATATGCCCGGGCCATGTGGAGCTCCCTCGCCCACAAAGCCAAAAAGCAAGCCGACATGGCGCTGCGAGGTGTGTGACTATGAGACCAACGTGGCGCGGAACCTTCGGATCCACATGACCAGTGAGAAGCACATGCACAACATGATGCTGCTCCAGCAGAACGTGACCCAGATGCAACACGGCCGACTGGGCCTGGGAGCCATGCCCTCGCCCTCTGAGGCCGAGCTCTACCAGTACTACCTGACCCAGAACATGAGCCTGCCTCCGGGCCTGAAGATAGACCCTGCTGGAGCTGAAGCCCAGTTCCTGATGGGAGGCTTCCACTTGGATCCCAACATGGCTGCTTTGGCCCCTGCATTGGGTAAGTTGACCCAGTGTTCAAGAGCCCACGGAAAACTATTAGAAAATTGCTAGTACACACAACTGACCTTCTATCACTTGTTTGTACTTAACATGTTCCACAACATACTAGAACAAGAAAGAAACCAAGACACAAAATAAAGAATCACCCAATAGAAGATATTGTTACTCAACACCATATTATGCATGAAACAATGTTTAGGACTAAAATAATCATGACTTAATAGATAGCGGTCTTTCAACATTTCTCACCCAAATACATCATACTGTTCATGAATCTCATCATTTTCTTCAGGAAGATACTTTTCAGACTATGACACTATATCTGGGGCATTTTTAAAGGGGGCCAATTTTGGTTGGGGGCCCAGTCTCCCTGTTCTCCCAAGCCCCTGTTATCCCCCAGGCTGCCGCTCTCTTGCTGAACATAAGCCTTTTTTATGTCATAATTTGAAAACTGTGGCTGAACTTTGCCACTTAAGTACTTTGCTGTTCCAAGTTTTTTAATTACTGCTATAAATTGTATCTCGGCCAAAGATATGAGGATAGGAGACCCAGCATGGGTAATTCAGCAGCATAGTTGAGTGTATGGCGTGCCATTTATAACCCCACAGTACGCATTGACTTGTTTCTAACTGTTGCTACTTCAAAGACAAGAGTAAGAATGGATTGCTGTGACTCATTTTTTTTCCCTTTCCTTTGCCATCTGGTTCATTTTTCCTCTGAGGCGAGTCTTAATAAGCATGTTACAGGGAGGCAATGATGAGACATTAGTCTGGGCCCGTAAACTACAGTGGTGTCATGCATAGTCACACTCCTGAGGAATGCTCTGACCTTATATTCTGCACATGCACCAATATTAAATGAAAATACTCATACATGATACATGGTACATACTTGATATTAAACTGTGTTCCATGTCCCTGATCAGACACTTTTCTTTTGGTCTGAAATACTGCCTCAAACTAATACTGACCAGGTCTTTCACTATCCAGAAAATGTTTGATACACTGGATTGATCCAGCTAGCTGAGGAAAGACTTGGACTCTTTATGAATCGGTACTTCCAAGATTCCTATATCATTCTCTAATGTGAACGATTATTTATGTAGTTATTTGAGAATAAATTGCCAATTTCTAAACATATCCCTTACTTTTTAATCATAAATATAGACTGAAAATACAGTATACATTATAATACAGCCATATGTAAAATCTACCGTCTACATCTCAAATTGAGAAAGCCCCAAAATTCCTCTGATAGCATATTATTTTGTACAGCCGTGAAGGTATTTAGTGGAAATGTATCCAGGGCCTGTGCTATTTCATTGAGCTTGCAAAGTAAGAGAGCCTGAGAGCCACATAGGAATGAGAGAGGGAGTTGTGAGATGTAAAAAATAAATATACAATGGAGGAAGGAAGGAGGGGTTCTGGTTTGTACTTCTCACAGGTCTCCCTCTCCTGGCTATAAAAACTCAGGTAATGGGGGAAAGTCAGAGACTAGGCCGCATACTGCAGCAGTAAATAAAATGGGGCTGCTGGAATGAATTTAGTGTAAAGCAAGGAGGGGTTAAGGCAGCATGCTCAGTCTGGGTAGTGATAGATTAAAGATGAGCAGGCAAAGGGAAAAACTCCCTGGTCCTTTTTGCCTCATTTCTTTTCTTTTTTTTTGTCTACCAAGACTTCATCGACATAATTTATATTGTTAGATATGCTCATGGTGTGTTTCCTCCCTCCATTGTTTAGATTGTGTGTTCCATACCAAGCATGGATTAATCTGCTTGATGTCTGTATTGATTTAGAGCCAATCTGGAACGAACAACGCAAAATAATCTCAACTGAGCAGTGGATTTTTCTTATTATTATTCATTGAACAAGGGCTGCTCTATGTGATTTACTGTAATGTGTGCTTGGGAACTCTTTAGTTCTCACTAATGATAAAATAACTTTTTTGCGGAGCTTGTGGCCCCTAGATGATTTAGTGTCAAGCCACAAAAGTGACCCATTCCAAAATAGCCTACATGTAACTAAATGCAACTGAGTTTATTCTCCATGAAGAAAGTCCAGTGTTTCACCTCCATTTGCCTCACAGAAGATTTGGTTTGGTTTCAGGCTCATAAATACACACATTATTATATATTATCCTCCATGTGTTATTGGACCCTGAGAGCAAATCCACTTTGAGTTGAAAGATGAACATGGCGTTTGAAATGCATACTTGTACTTGCCCAGGATATGTTACACAACAGGCCCATTTTTAGCAATTTAATCAAATTGTATGGACAACAATGTTTTGTTTTTTACTACCTTTAAAAAAGAAAACACATTTTATGTAAAGAGAAGTAAATACAATTGTGAAATCCATTGAAAGTCAAACAGGAGTTACAAATACTAGCCTCATAAAAGACAACAACAATAGACTAAACACACGTGTCCATCATCACTTGAACCCTACTTAATCTGCGTCCACCGTTTCTCCTCCCCCATGTCTGTCCGTCTGTCCCCCAGTGGGTGGAGACATCCCCATGGACGTTCGGCTGGGCGGTGGTCCACTGGTGTCTGAGGAACTGATGTCCCTTGGAGAGAACCTCTCCGCGACGGGGGACCCCTCTCTCAAGCTGTTCCAGTGCGCCGTGTGCAACCGCTTCACCACGGACAACCTGGATGTACTGGGCATGCACATGGGAGCCGAGCGCAGCCTGCCAGAGGAGGAGTGGCGCGCGGTGGTGGGGGACTCGCACCAGTGCAAGCTGTGCCGCTACACCACCCAGCTGAAGGCCAACTTCCAGCTGCACTGCAAGACGGACAAGCACGTCCAGAAGTACCAGCTGGTGGCCCACATCAAGGAAGGGGGCAAGGGCAACGAGTGGCGCCTCAAGTGCGTTGCCATCGGCAACCCAGTGCACCTCAAGTGCAACGCGTGTGACTACTACACCAACAGCCTCGACAAGCTGAGGATGCATACCGTCAACTCTCGCCACGAGGCTAGCCTCAAAGTGTACAAGGTTAGTGGCTTTCATCCGCAATTTTGATCTTGCACTCTTAACATTCACTCTTGCCCTGGTGAAATGCTGTTGTAAATGATGTCCAAATACCATTTTCGATTTCAAACAGCAAAAATGATATTGACATAACTGGAAAGAATAACGTGAACGGAGGTCAGCCCTACCGAATATCAATGCTGCCTCTGTTATTATCATATCCAGCTATGGTTGAACAAGGAAAAAAGTAACGTGACAGATGATATGTTGTTGCCCAGCATGTCAGACATGTTGGCACAAATGGCTGTCCCTGCTGTGAAGCTAACTCGCAGCCACACAGAAAAAGGTTGCAGTAGCCTCACCACACCGCTAAAGTAGCATTAGAAGCTCTCCATAGGCATGAAAGATAGCGTTGTCGTCCTGACCTCTGACTTCCCAGAGGCCCCGGTGCAGCAGGGCCACGCGACAAGAACATGACAGGTGGGGCTGGTTTGGAGGCTTACGGGGTGAATCAGTTGGAGGGGAATGAAGAAGTGTGCAGGGACAGACATTTGGTGCTAATACTCCTCAGAGTGGGAAAGGCTGAATCGCTCTCGACAGCCGTATTGATTTTTGCTGGACTTGGAGCTTCACCTTCTCCTCTAATCATTCCATAATAGCCAATGGATGAACACTCTCCGAACAAATGGCCATAAATCTAACAGGCTTGATTCCACTTAGGCACCTATCCTGTGTGTGTGTCTGTGACCACTCTGTGTTTAACCCGAACTGGCAAAAAGCTAGACATACAATGACGCACACAGACATGTATGGACACGCACACACACACACACACACACACACACACACACACACACACACACACACACACAAACACATATACTTGCTGAAAGCCAAACTTCTCTATGTACTCACACATTTTATTGGATGATGCATACCACAATCATCATTTATAAAAAAAAAAACATATGAGTCAAACTCAACTAAACTTAATATTGTTAGACCGAACCGTTATAACATATGTAGGCAGCCCCCACTCACTACTGCAGAATTGTATCTTGGTAAATTACACATCCAACGCAAATCTTCTTAGAACAACGAGTTACAATATTTAAAGAACAAAAAAAGCAAAGGAGGATAGGTGATGGTTGTGGTCGTCTACAAAAACCTCATCGTACTTAAGGAGAGGCAATTTTTGTCTTAGAGGGCATTAGGAAGCTTATATTACACTGTGTGCCTGCCTCCACCTTACATTAGGGAAGAAGGAATAAAGAGAAACAGACCGATTCTTTCTTTCCTTTTCCTGGCTTGGGCTCGATTTTACATGAGAGTGGGGGGACATATGCCACGGTGCACAGGCTGTGTGGGGGATTAAATATGTACAACACATCCAGGCATGATCATTTTTCATTACTTAAGCCTCTTAAAATGGCTCCAGACTTAAAACCAATTGATCTCCTGAGTAACGGAAGAGTGCATCAACCTTAAAACATTTTTTACCTGCTCTTGCGTCAACCCGTTTCCCACCACACTATTGTCCTCTTAAGCTCAGTGGCTAATACAAAAAACACAACAAAGACAATGACGGCAAAAAAAAAACACTGCAGCCAACGACCTGAATTTCCTGACCTGCAAATGTGATCAGCGTGTGACAAGTACATGGTAGCGAGGCCTACTTGACAGCTTGTGGCTTGCCACTTGACAGTGTCACAGTCCTCGTGTCGTATTGGATTTGCCAGGGCAGAGGAGTGACTGACAGACAAAACCCTGCGGCGCCCCACAGGCCTGCGCACCCAGCCTGTTATATTATGCAGGGATGAAGAAGGAGGCATCTTGCCATCCATGTATTCCTACCAAAAGAAATATGATGCAAATAGCAGCATTTTAACCTTTTTTCATCAAGTCAGCACAAGCGGGGTTGTAAGATGTGGGAAATCTTGAGGACACTTCACCCAAATGAAACTGGGCTGCATTAAACAGGGCCTTTGTGTGCACAGCACCATATAAATTGGAGCCTGTAATTAGGAGAATTAAAAAAGCAAGGTTTAAACCGAGGGCTATGCTGGATGGGATAATTTGAGAGTCTGTGGTATGCAGGCCCATATTAGGGCTTTCTAAAAATATCAGCCCCACTACCCCGTGTATTGGAATGTTTCTAAAGACCACGGAAAGATCCAGCAAGTATTTCTGACCACATAGACCACCGCACAGCAGGGGGTAATGCTGTATCCTTTGTACCGCAGTTGAAATGCCCTCAGTAGTCTCAACGTTCCTCTCCCATCCCACCACTGTACTTACATGTGAACCTTCACCTCCCTTGCCTCTCTCCCGTTTGGGTTTGCCATGGCTCTGATTATAGCATGATGGCTATGGCATACGTTTCCATAAAAGCCACTACTAAGCGTACGCAGATGGCTCGCGCTACGGTATACAAATACCACCACCGGGTTTAGCCTTGTACATTTGGAAGTGCTCGCGCTCTCCCACTCTCTTCTCATGCCGTAGTCGGCCCTCTTATGTACGATGGGAATATGATAGGCTTCATACCGCTAGCTGCAGGCCTCGGGGCCTGGCTAAGTGTGAGAGGTGAGGTGAATGGAACTAATCCAGCTCCCTGTCCAAAGCTTCTGTGGCCAGACAGGATGGGTGGGGCCTAAGCCTGGGTGAAGGCACAGGCCTCTGCTTCCAGTCAAGGGTTGGGGTAAGGGGAGGGGCATGTGGGAGTTAGCTGGCTACCTTCCTTGTCTCGGGGGCCGGTGTGCGATCTGCGGTAATTGAGATTGATTGGATGTTATTTTTCCTCTTGCAAATGTAGTCCATTAGCTTGGCACATGCATAATCAGTTTAGAGCGCAGTTAGCCGAATGTAATCATGTTCCTCGGTGTCTGCTAGCACAAAATCCACTCCAGATGCCGCTTGGCCATGGAAAAGAAAGGAAGAAAGTGCCGTCACTATCACATGGGGAATCTTTATTCAAGAAAGTCCCAACACCCGCCCCCCCCCCCCCCCCCCCGTCCCGTCCCGTCCCCCCATGTACTGGTCGTGCTCTGTTGAACACACACAAAATTGGGCAAACTCACTCAGTATGCCCACACACACACACACACACACACAAACACCCTGACTGCCTTACTGATGAGAACAGGGGTTTACGTTCATAGGATGTTCATCGTTTTTACTGCATTAACATCATTTTAAGTGGGACTTGGGCGGACTCAGTCACCAGCGTACAACACAACTCCATATAGAAAGCCTGCCTCTTCTCGAATGTTCTCTCTACTCGAATCACTGAGCACCAAAGTAATAAAATGACTACACTTTATTAGAGAGGAAATCATCGCAAAGAGGCATAACAGAGGGGAAAGAGGCTGTAATGTGACTGAAGGGATTATCCAGTATGTAAAGAAGCATTATCGTGTTTCACTGATGATCCGACTCAGCAAAAAAACGCTGGCCTCTCAGAATCAGGAATGCAAGCTATTATGACCCTCTACATTAATGATGGTAATTATCCAGATTGACTCTGAATCCGCCCTCCAATGCAGAGTTATAGCTCCAACTCCGAAAAGAGTGTAATTTTTTTCAATCAAAATGAAAGCCGGGACTTATCACGAGGTCACCCCAGAAGCGTTCAATCAGTGTTTGGATCAGTTGTGGCCTTTCCTTTCCTAGCCGGCAATCTACACTAACCTGGGTCCTGTCCTATCACGGGAAAGAGACAGATCCCCACCTCCCACCCCCCCCCCCAACCCCTCCCCCAGACATTACTTAGAAGAGGTGGTGGGAGACAGACAGTAGGGGGATGGGGGGGGGGGGGATGTGGCACAGGAGGGATGAGAGAGAGAGAGAGAGAGAGAGAGAGAGAGAGAGAGAGAGAGAGAGAGAGAGAGAGAGAGAGAGAGAGAGAGAGAGAGAGAGAGAGAGAGAGAGAGAGAGAGAGAGAGAGAGAGAGAGAGAGACGCTCGTTTAGACAGAGATACTCTGCTAATTATCATGGCTGGCCTGTGATTGTTCAGTAATAGTGCTCAGTGGGAAAGGTTGCAGCAGTTCCAGGAAGAGCTGAGCTCTGATTTACTGGTACTACCGCTCTAATAAAGCGCTCGCTGCACATCCTGGGAGACAGCCCATTCCCTCTTTTCACATGCACAAGCATGTGCACAGGTTATGGATACACACAGGCGCACGTGCACACAGCTATGATGAAAACACAGGGCTTTTGAGTGCTCAAATGTTTATTTTGCAGCGCATGCTGCATGCTTGTATGATATTGTATTAGGAGGTGCAAGTGATAAACACAGGCGAGAAGCCCTTGCATTATGCAAAGGAAGTCTTTTCAAGTCGGTGAATTCTGTAAGCCCTTTGAGGTCACCATGGCTATGATCCGTACACTTACAACGCACTCGCTCACCTTCAAGAAGACAAACTCTGTATTCTTTCCTCAAACGGATCACGTCAAGCCGAACAGGGAAGAGGGTGGGAGGGGCTCTGAACAAAAGCACTGATTGGATTGGAGAAAGAAAGGTCAGTCAGGAAGGGGTAAAAGGGAGGCCCCTGTACACAGTGTGTTTGGCAGTGTGGAACATTTTCACAACTCCTCTAAGACCCATTTGTTACGAGGGCCAAGGAAGAGGCAGGAGCAAGGCTTTGACCTGTGGCACAGCTGCCGCCGCCGCTGCTGCTGCTGCTGCTGCTGCTGCTGCTGCTGCTGCTGCTTCTACTGTCGGTTTGGGAGTTCAACGGCCCCTTTGTGGGTGTTTGTTGGGCTTGCACAGTGAGGGGGACGAAAACACAGCGAGAGCACCAGAAATGTGCCCAGATATAGAAGGCTGTTGGCTCTTTCTTTTTTTCTTTTTCTTGCAGCTGTCTCAACAGAACTACCACATTGAAAGGGATAGCATTGATGGCAGGGACTTGCATCACACAGATATAACTGGGGCAAAGATCGAAATGTGTTCCTTGAAGGCTGTAGCATATTGGGGTCATATCCTAGAATTACCTTTTGTTTTATGGTCAAGGAGGATACTTAGTAGTTTATTATCGTATTTTTAAGTAGACAAGGCAAGGAACTTCTATTACTTTCTATTGTCCCACTACAACAATTTATATTTGGCCACCATTGCTACTCAGTGTGCCTTATTGTGACAGTATTGGCAGAGATGTATAGTTGACATATACAGCTGACCCTGTCTCAATATAACATAACTAAAATACCCACAAACACCTTGATGGGATGCCTCTCCCCTATTTAACAGACAATAGATAGTTCCCTAGAAACCTATATTAAACATTCAAGCCTGTAAAATGATTGCATATTAGTTATTTGTCTATCTCAATCCCTTTTCAGCATTTTCCCCACATATCTGCCCGCAGTTTTGGTTTGAAAATACAAATACCCATCATCCACAAAACAAACCACTGTGATAGCAAGCCGGTGGGTGGTCTTGCATAGGCATCTGCTGAAGGGTTAATGTCTTTAATCCAACCAGGCTGGAAAAGTAAACATTCCCGTCTGCCAAATCCTCTTTTAGCACCCCTCACCCTGCAAGAAGGAAGGAGAGAGTTCCTTCCTCTTGTGTCTCTTGCTCTGTCATTCTTCAACCTGCTGTCTTTAAATACTGTCAGAGTTGTCCAATGAACACATTTACTCTCCAAAAAACTAGCTTTGTAATTCATGTCAAAACTAGATAAGAAAGAAAGTATATATATATATGTTATGCAACATTATAAATGGATAATTCCAAGTTAAAGGTTTAGCCTTTGTTCTCATTTAAAATAATAATGAATGTTATGTAGGAGTTGTTCTCTTTAGCTTGAGGAGGGTATACTTGAGAGTACTGCAAAAACATCTTGAAGGAAGCTAACCTACTTCCTTTGATCTTGACCAGAGAGTGCCTCTATCATCCAATCAGTGTTATGCTCTGACACGCCCTCCTCCATCTTGTAAAGATGATATTACTCACATACTGCTCAAAGTCCTATCTGCTTACCCACCCCCACATAACCCCAAATCCAGAGACACCAGTGAGATAACATCCTGCTCTGCCTTGTCTTCAAATGGACCAGCTACGTTTTGGTTATTCAGTGGCACCCCATGAGTCGATGTTAACAAAGTACAATACGCATACTGTAGTGAAACTGCATTGAAACGTGTTGTCATGTATCTACCTGTCCGCTGGTCCCCCAATACGAGTGGCAACCTCTAGTCCCAGAACCCGAAAAAAGAATCGTGCTGGAGACGGGCAGGTAAACGCTGCTCTGAGTGTGGCAGATGAGATGGCAGCTCATGTGGATCTGTGTGGCTCATAAGCTGAGGGGATGGAGCTAAAGGCTGACAGGCTTACGGGCTCAGTGCCATCAATACATCAGTGGCTTAGCCCCCAGATTAATGGTCTGCGAGTGGTCAGGGCCACAGAACGACATGCTGCTGCTCTCAGGTCCCTGTGCCGTGTGGAGCTGTACATAACGGTGGGATACGTGGGGGTGATAAGGGTTTTGGCTTGCTGTGTTGGTTAGCCCTACCAAATGAAGTTATGGGACAGATGGATGGATAGTTGTTTGGATTTTTTTCTTTGAAAGCAACCTACTGCACCATTGCCATGTATTGTAAGTGGGCAATTCTGTATTTCTTGGTGTATCTATTCAAACTTTTAACTTTCAACTTTTTAACTTAAACCTTTGTTGGTGTTTTTGGTGAAAGGTGGTATAGGATCGGGTTTGAATGTACTTTGCAGAGAAAACCTCTCAACTCTTTTTGGCTAGGGTGTTTCTAATTAAATGAATGGTCCTTAAAAGAAAGTGTGTATATATATATATAAATATATATATATATAACCTGTCCTCAAGTCACAGCATAATTGCTCTGTGCTGCAGTCCAGAGGTAGAACTGGGAGCTGTAAATCAATCAATGATATAAGGACAATATTTTTCCCAGATGTGAGGGAAAAGATTTCATCCTTTTGTAATCAAGCGGTGAAGCCTGGTGGTGTCATGTGCTTTTTATTGGGGCCTCTGGAAGAGATCACTGTGTGCCTTGTTTTCTCATCATCTCTTTCCTTTTTGAGTGAAGTAAAGAATGAACAAAAGCCATGAAATGGCTTCGGCATAAATTGCAGAGTCCAGTCAGTAGCATGGAATATCTTAACAGTTACAATGTTGGGAGACTTTGTATCACATTGAAATGTTCAAGTGTAGGTGTTGTATTTGAGTTATTTAAGTTAAGTCATTTGTTTGTCACGGTAGGGTCAGAGATTGGCGCTGCAGAATTGTCATCGATACTCTACTGATATCCTCTGCTTGTTTTTGTAATTGTTCTGGCCCTGGCAGACAGGCTCTCTGGGATTAGCCGAGTTGTGCGTTTGCCCAGGCCAATCATGCTAAATGTCTTGGGACAGCAGCCACTCTGCAAAAGCAGTGCATGCATTTCAATGGGTCTTAGGCACCGTTGTTCAATCTACACTTGATTCTTATGTCCCAAAGTTAGTTATTAGAGAGAGAGAGAGAGAGAGAGAGAGAGAGAGAGAGCGAGAGAGAGAGACTGCATTTTGAAGTAAAAAAACACAATGCTGTGTGTATCTGTTCAAGGGCACACCATCACTTCATGGCCCTCACTAGACAGAGCAATGCTAGAGGGAATCTCTCCAAGGTCTGTGTGTGTGTGTGTATGTGTATTTTTCTCACAATTCACAGCTGGTGAAAGTAAAAGGATAGATGGGTGGGGGTGTGTGATGCGGTTGAGTTTAGGCGGTTTTACACGTTAGTATTTTATAAAGCCCCTTTCAATCCCGGTGTGATTTGTGGAGATGTGATGTCCTCTTGGAGGACCTCTCTCCCTCTCTCTCTCTTTCTCTCTCTCTCTCTCTCTCTCTCTCTCTCTCTCTCTCTCTCTCTCTCTCTCTCTCTCTCTCTCTCTCTCTCTCTCTCTCTCTCTCTCCCCAGGGACATCCAGCAGCAGAGAAACAGACAGTAGAGGAAGTCTGCACTGCCACTGAACTTCTAGGCTGAGGTCCAGATCACATTCTATCCTTCAACGTCATCCCTTGCCAGGCTCACAAGCTCTTTTTACTACATCGCCATATTCAATCAACACTGGGCCTTAACATTAGGCACTGCTGCTGAAAGATTCCTACTGGGATCGCGGTTGCATATGGTTCTTCGCTGTCACTTGATAGGAATTTCCTTAATTTATGCTTGTTAGGTTGGAATGGTTATGTTGAAATAATTTGAACCATAAGGACTGTCTGCACAGCTACTGTTTGAGTTAGATCTCTGGGAGCTGTTAGTGTTTGGATGTGAACTTGTGAGTTGAGTAATGCAAATTGTTATTCAAATGCTCAACACAAACTCGCACACATGGAACCTGCCATCTGTCTTTTTACCCATGCATTTCCCAGTGTGTTTGACCAGGTGATTGCAAACGTAATTTCATATATAAGTGCAATGCAGTGAAATGGACTGGTCTAGGCACTCTTTCTCATCAGTAACTGGCCTTATGGGTCCTCCTGAGGACTCATTTGACCTTTTAACATTTGACTTGACTGTTCATTCAAGTCGGACAACTAAAACATTTCCCTTCTTTTTCAACCGTTTGAGGCCTTACTGACAAAATGCAAATGAAGTATAATATTCAGACTTAGATGCAAGGAACCCAATGAGACACATCATAGGCATTATGAACTTCATGATGGTATACCATCCTATGTTAGAATGGGTTATGGCCAAAGTCTTGCCATCTTGTTACATCTGGTAAGGGGATTAGTGGCAAATGAGAGTTCAAACATTTGAGTATTCCTAGTGTTCAGCATAACTTTTCGATCATTAAACACGATGAAGCCATCTCCGCCAAGTCAGTGGTTTATATACGAAAAATCAAACGCCATCTGCCATCTCTGATCAGAAGCAACAGCCATCAGACCAGGGTTACCAAGGCAGAACAGGAAAAGCCATTAACCGCCAATCACTGCATCGATCGACAAGCCGGCCCACCACTACATCTCCACTTTACCCCCCCACCCCACCCCCACCCTATCCCCCCCAACCCATTCAACCAGCTCTGCCCTCGGTCACGCACATAATAACTTATTGTACAGTACATATAGGCAACAAAGCACATGAGCATACAGGCTCGCGTAACAGCTGCCGGCCCGCCCTGCCCACTCCTGGACCAAAGCTCATGCACTGGCCATTACATTTCCGCTGAAGTCAGCTCTGAGCGAGATACACAAACCCTCATTTGAAAATGTCATATTCATTAGAGTCCAGCAGCAGATTAAGAGAAAACAAAATGAGCAAACGAAGGACAACCACAAATATATGTATATATATATAGCTCTGAGCTCTGAGTATATATATATATATATATATATATATATATATATATATATATATATATATACACTTTCTTTTTGCTAGGAAAGAATAACATTGAACAGATATTAACCTAATCCTCAGTTTTATAGAGCTTCACTATACCAGTGAGCGATGAAGGGCAGAGGTCGGGGCAAAGGGGAGCAATTACAGTATGGATCCAGAAGCTGGGGTCTGGGGTCTGAGGAGGAACAGATAGGTGAGCTCTGAGGCAAAGCGCTGTGTCGTGAACACAATCTTTTTTTATTGAGGTTTTCCACTGATGGATTGGTGATGCTGAATTCTGCAGGCAGATCAAAAAAGAAATTGTGCGCTCACAGGCACGCACTCCCGCACACACACACACACACACACACACACACACACACACACACACACACACATATATTGATACGAGAGGAGTTGCACCTTTTTTCCCTCCTGCACATATTGTCCACTGGGAGGTGGGCACACACAGCATTAGTCAGATACAGCTGCTTATTCGGTCATTTCTCACCATGATGCATCGTTTCCTTGCATGTTTCCCCTTTATTCCTCTCTTCTCCTCTCTTGTCTGATGTCCGTCCCTCTCCCTGCGTTCTCATTGGGTCAGCCCTTTCTGAGGCCACATGATAATGGCAGACAGAGCACATATGATGGATCTGGCCCGGGGCCTGTGCACTGGCTCTACATCTGCGGTGGCCTCAGCCACACACATATGCCACAGGGAGAGGAAGCCTGTGTGTGTGTGTGTGTGTGTGTGTGTGTGCATGTGTGTGTGTGCGTATGTGTGTGAGTATGAACACAGGCGCCTGGTAGTGGGTGTGGGTCTTGTGTGTGTATTGAGAAGGTGGGGGTGCAAAGATACAAACCAGACCAGCCATTTTTCTCGTTCCGCTCATAAATATTTGTGTGGCTGATTTATAAACAGCGGAGCAAGAGACAAGATCAAAGTGAACTGTAACGGTTATATAAAACCAGGGCTCTTTTTTTTCATGACACTGCCCTATACGCCACGCTCATACCTATTAAAGACACAGTTATATATCACAAGGCGTATTTTCAATAGTATTGAATGTCTAAAGTCTGATAGTGTTCTGCCCTCCATGTGCTCACAACCACTCGTTGTAATCCATAGAGAAGTTAATGCTGTCCCTGGTTCTCTTTTCCTTTGCCTGGGTAAACTCCAGAGCCAGCAGTGTTTTAGTTTGGCCGTATATACTAATGCCAGGCTGCCGTATAGCATGACAGTGAGCAGTCTGTCTGTGGGGTTGTGGACTAGACAGCTGCGCACCATGATTCAGACCCTGCCGGCCAGTTGCACACCCATCACAGAGGCCAAGCCGTCTGAATGGCTGGGGAGGGGTGGGGTTGTAAGGCCATGCAGACCGGTGCATACTCTGTGTGTGTGTGCGTGCGTGTGTGTTTGTGTGTGTGTTTGTGTGTGTGTGTGTGTGTGTGTGCGTGTGCATGCGTGCGTGTTGGTTCCCATGTGTGTCCGTTTTTAACGACCGTGGGACAACTTGACATGTCAAAGTGTGGAAAGAGATGGACACACAGTTCCATAGACATAACACATCAAACCAACTGTGCAGCATGTGGGGCATACATTCCACACCTACTGGCTGTGTTTATCTGTCGGCCGCCCCCACGTTAACACACACACACACACACACACACACACACTGCACACATGCACATACACACACACACATAATGCACACATACACACACAAACACACACACACACACTCTTACTTTAACACAAACACACTCCACACACACACTCACACACACACACACACACACACACACACACACTGTTGTACTTAAACACACGCCTAAACACACCCCTGCCCACACATGCTTAAACCCTTATATGCAATACCACACAACCCCCTCCCCCCCACACCACCCCCACCACCACCACCAGACCACTGGGAGGTGGGGTCTTCTGGCCCCTCTCATCCCTATGGCTGATTAATAACAGCTCCTGCTAGCAGATACAACCAGGGCTCTTTGGGCTGACCCCTGTGGGAGGGAGAGCTGCGTGGGGGAACGGGGAATGGAAAGAAGGCCTTTCTCCATGGAGATTCCCCTGCTTTTGTCCTAAAAATAGTTGAATAAACAGGAGATCCATCAGCGAGACAGGGAATGTTTAGCTTGGTGAGGTGAGGCCTGAAAGAGTTGCTGCTAAATGGCGTGTCTCGCTGCTCAGTATCCACCCGTCGCTGCTCCTTTTGTTTTGTTTTCATCCGCGGAGAAAACGCTGGTAGGGTTTTCACCAAGTGAACACTTCTCATCTCGGCGCGTGCATAGTACGACAGCAATGAAAGCGTTGAATTCGCCTTTGTCTTTGTCAAGATGAATACGTCAGCTACTCCACATTGGAGTTGTGCCGCAGCAGCCTGCTATGCTCAGAAGTAGCAAGGACGAAACCCTTTTTTGATTGTTCCTGGCATTGTTAACGTCACCCTACCGACTGTGCAGTACGGTGAGATTCTGCCAAGGTGGCCCGGCGAGCGGAGAAGCCAACAGAATAAGCATGGTCTTACCCCGGTGTCTGCACAGTTTTCTGCACACCCACATTCACACCCCCCCCACACACACACACACATGCACATTAACACACACACACACACACACACACGCACACGCACACGCACACGCACACACCCACATGCACATTCACACACACATACACACACCCACATGCACAATCACACACACATACACACACACACACACACACACACACACATGCAAATTCACACACACACACACACACATGCACATTCACACACACACACACACCCACATGCACATTCACACACATACACACACACACACATGCACATTCACACACACACACACACACACACACAGACACACACACACACATGCACATTCACACACACACACACACACACACACACACACACACATGCACATTCACACACACACACACATTCACACACACACACACAGTTCAGAGTGCAGCGGGAACATCACAGGGGTGTGATGCTGAGTGAGGCTGACTAGCGGCAACAGCGGTCTGGGAAGGGTTACTGAATTATTACTGATGGTTTCAGAGGTAACGGTCGGACCGCCAGGACTGGGGGGATATTAATCATTTATTTGATTGTCCGCATGTGCTGATTAATCAATTTGAGTGGGGATCCGCAGGATTAACTACCCCCCATTATTCCCCTTGTAAGAACAGATAAGATGCGACGACTTTAAAATATCACGTTCCATTTATCATTTATTTTTAGGTCCTCCACTGATGAGGTTGAAATAAAAACTGGAGGTGATATTACGCAGAACGGCAACACAGGAGGGAGAGAGGTTTGGGGGTGGGGGGGGTCAGTGTGTTGGCGGGGGTAGAAAAACCGCATAGGAGAGCAAAAATAAAACCGTAGATTTAAATTCAACAGACCATGGAAAGAACAGAGCTGTACATTTCTTTGAAACACAGCTAAGTGTGTGTGTGTGTGTGTGTGTGTGTGTGTGTGTGTGGGGGGGGGGGGGGGGCAGTGTGTGAGTAAGAGCAGAGAGACAGAGGGAGGAGAAAGCAGAGGAGCAGGAAGTGTATGGGAAAGTGATAGCTGTCTCCACCTGGAGTGTACTGTGGAAGCGGCGCTTTAGAGGGATCACGAGGCAGGGGAAGGGAGACAGCCGCAGCCGCAGCAGCACTCCTAATCCGGCTTGTTTTGGGTGAGTTTAGCTCCTCTTACACACACAAGTAATGCCGTAGAGATACGTGGCCAACTACCGTCGTGTTCACGTGCGTGCACTTCTTATCTAACCAGTCTATAAATCCTCCGTCTGCCAATTGTTTAATGTGTTGTGCCATGTGGTAATGCCTGTGATTCCAACATACCTCCGTTTGTAAATACAAGAGGCACTCAAAGGGCTGTGGTTTGCTTTACAAGCATGGTGCCCCCGGCGCTTCGCTTGAGAATGCACCGAGAGAGAGAGAGAGAGAGAGGGAGGGAGGGAGGGGGTGAGGAGAGAGAGAGAGAGAGAGAGAGAGAGAGAGAGAGAGAGAGAGAGAGAGAGAGAGAGGATTTGGGGGGGAAAAATGAAGGGAGGGAGCGAGAGGCGGGTTAGAAACTGTATACTGCTCGTCTTCCCCCGTCCTTCTCCCCCCTGCTCCCCCCCCCCCCCCCCAGAGTTGCGCAGACAGGCAAGCAGAGTGAGACATGTGATAGTGAGGGAGGAGTAGCTTATGTCCACTCCTCCTGGCTGAAAACAAACGAAAAGCACCATAATTATGCACTTTTCAGACGGTTTTACCCTTAACACTTTCCTCACGGGGTTGAGATTTATGCTAGCCATGCTTGATTTACTGCACAATTACTGAACAAGAGGTCTTGTGTAATCAATAAACAGGAAGAGAACAGGGGGAAAGTGGTAGCCTTTGAAGTATAGTTTGAGACTTTGTGCACAATTGAACATTGTTTATAGTTTAAAGTGTCGTCTCGTAAGGTCAAGGAGGGTATTTGGACTGAGATGCCATGTCGTGCATTCCCCATTACAGCGGCTCTTCCAGCGTTACACTTCTTAGTGCACAAATGTTTGGCCTGTTTGTCGATAACAAACTGGGTTAAAAGGACACATGGCACATGCACATCCAAGACATGAATCGAATTAAAATCACATGTCTAATAAAAACAAAAAAGCCTAATGCACGCTTACAACCCACATGTTGAAATTTACATCAGGAAAGAGATGCAAAGGCCCATTGTGTGGGAGTAGACTGCGCCCTGTTTTAGTTGTCCCCAAATGGGCAGCCAACACAATGACCTCTGCAGTGACACTCACTAATGGCATGAGCAGTTATTTTGGGACGCACCGATGTGGCCATCACAAGTCTCTCAGAGGCTCTGGAAAGCTTTTGGCCAGCAATAGGCTGCCTCCAATTAGCTGGGTTTGTGTTTGATTTTTAGAGATGACGGTCATATCTCAGCTGTAATTATGCCGTACTGGGAATGATGAGGGTTTAGGTTATTGATCCTCCATTGATCACCCTGATCAATGAGCACTTTGTTTCTTTTTTTTATGGAAAGTGGAGTAATGTTTTTTGTATGGCTAATGAGCGCACCCAACCGAATGACCTATTAAAAATGTGTCTTAGCAGGGCACGCATTTATGAGGGCTAGCATAGAGAATGCTTCTGGGAATGAAGGGAGCAGTATTTTCCAACAGAAGGGGTCAAACTCCCTACTTAACAAGAAAAACTAAACTATACATGTATATAGACAATATGCATAACTAAATACATATAACGATATACATATATACTCTATGTATATTGTGTATATATATATATATATATACAGTGTAAATATCAGTGGCATTTTATAGTCATGCAAGTCTTTCACTTTTATTGTGAGTAGGTTTTGCAGTACTTCTACTTGCTATTGTGGCCAAAACCAGGTGAAACCTGTGGGAGTGTGGACTGGCACAAGAACACTTGTACACAATAGTTTTACTCCAACAAGGTGCTTCATATGGCATAACAACAAGCGCAAATATATATATATATAGACCCTCTCCACTTCCACTCAACCCCCACGTTCATTAATTTACATTTTTTAAGAGGAGTTGAGAAGAGTTAAGTTGACTGCTTCTCCAAAGCATTGTTGCTTGGTTTGTCGTCTCATTGCTACTAATAAAGATAGCTGCTTAAGAAGTGCTGGGTTAAATATTGACTCGGGCTGAGCCTGTCATCGCTGATGTTAATTAGTTAGTTAGTGTGTGTAGGCAGCCCGGGCTGAGTGCATGTATGAACAGCCCTGATACTTCCACTGCGGATATTTCAAACACAATCTCGCTTTACACTGCTTCTCGATGAATTTTGCATTAAAAAGAACAAGAAAGGGAGAAAACATACAGTGGTACTACACTACCGTATTGCATCGCCCGAAGCAGCAACCAATTATGTGCTAATGAAATATTTACACTTTCAAACTGAGAACACCAGAGGCAAAAGCTTGCTAATACAAAGTCTTAAGAGACTGCTTTCTTCATTGCATCTCTATGTCAACAAAAGGAGGAATAGGAGATCATCAAGCAACACCAATGGACACACAGTGGGGCTAAAGTTGGAGCCCTAATAATGCCGATCTGTCCCATAGTCACTGCTAGCTTCCTAGCCTGTATACAAGCCTACTGACATACATGGTATATCCACATTGTGTTGTGCATATGTGGTATCAGATGGATTGCATCCAGAGCATACAAGAACATGTGTCTCAACATGCGTCTCCAGTGACCAACTTGAGATCTGATTTCGCTCATTATGCAAATATCTGCATTCTCACTTCTGGACTTTTTCCATAGCGCCTCCTCAACTAGCTGAATGCAGTGAGTTACACATATGAACTCACTACACTACCACACCAATGTGGTAAGGGTCGTCTCATAGTCTCATATTCCACTCAATACATTTTGAATGCCTTCACACCTGTGGTGGCCAGGTCTTCCAAGACCTATTTAAACGTCACGTCTTAAAATAGCCTATGTTACATTAGACACATGTATCAGAGCATTGGGCACTTTTTCATTGTGGTGTCCTTTTACCAATTCAAAATGTACAATGTTTAGCACATTTACATGTAATGCAAATAACAAACGGACCTCTTCTACTCAATGAGGTACAGGACATGCAGTCCCACTACCTGTAACTAAATGCCACCAAGGAGACAATATACATTTGTTTCTTTAGTCTGACGCCACTAAAACAGTTAAATGTATGTCTCAGCAGACCAGCTGCCCTTTAACTGGCTGCTTTGTCACCACTAGTAAAAACCCAACATCTGAACTTCCCACAAAGAAACGGATACATCAGTACAAAACAGGGGATTGTAATCCTTTTGCGCCTTTTGCGTTTGTCTCCAGTTGGAAACATAACACATTCTTTCACAGTTCCATCTGAATAATTGCAATTACTCCTGTCCCAAAAAATGTGGGTTGTGTTGTTGACACAGAAATGTTGGATGTTACGGAAGAGGGGGAGACGAGCATGTCCAGATTCGCCCTTTTTAACTTCCAGATGGTACCTTGCAGGTACAGATGTCATCAAGTAGCCATAACAGTTGCTTGGTACCCCTCCCAGCTGTCGCCCCCTGCAGGCAAACATATTGTACTGCAGTGTTGGCAAGCCCCTGCCAGCGTGACATTCATATAAGCACCAGGAGGTTAAGCTGTTAATTAGCTACTAAAAGAGGAGGGCAACCGCTTCCCATTCATTTGGTGTACTGTTGTTTTGTTTTATTTTGAGTGGGATTCCCACATCATGTCCTGCCGATTTCATTTGCTGTGCGTCCCAGAAAGCAGGACCGGGCTCATTAAGACGAGAGGAAAGGTGTGGCTAATCACAGTGGCGATTAGAGAGTGCACATTATGTATGGATAACCATGCTTATCCAAATTTCCTCCATGAGATCCCCTGGCCACCATGGTGGAGGTCCTGTGGGTATAGGCCCGGTCTCATTATCACCGTGCAGGGCATTGATCCCTCCACCTCCCCACTGCCGCACACCCTTTCTCCTGCCTCAGACACAGAGACTCGCCCATGAATTATGTGGGACACATTGATCAGCTGATTGAGAGCTATTGTTTAGAGCCCTGGGTCATTATTGAAGGAGGGATTACCCAACGCTTGTTCTGTGCCTGTGTATGTGAGAAGGCATTATTCAGCCTCTTGTCACAACGCCATACTCATAGGCTGCTTTGCCGCTCTCTGGCACAGAAACAAATTTGCACATGGATGCAAGGGAGCATGCACACGCTCATGCACACAGACACACACACGCACGTGTACACATGTGCACACATGTGTACACACGCACACACCCATGTACACACTAACTGACACACATACACACACACACACACACACGCTTGTACTAGTCTACAGCGGCCTACGCATTTAACATGGCCAATGACTGGTTGCATTGATTGCCTTTCCTCTGCAATTATGTTCCCATTGTTTACTTCCTCACATCTTACTCATTCAAAAGGAATTCAATAATTATTGCTTTATTTAATGTTAAAGTAAGTGAGAGTGGTGGGAGTGGAGCGCTCCTGGCTGCATTGTCTTTAGGTCTTTCTGTTAGCCCTCCCAGGCTACTTTGTTTCATTGACCAATGTTAAGCCCAATCTCTCTAAGGACACCTACAGCTATCCATCTTATCCCCCCTGCAGCCTCCCCATTGAAGGAAGTGGACGCATTTCTCTCTCTCACTCCACCAGAGACAAATATGCAGCCTGTATTTTATGTCATTGTTTTATTGTTGGTAGTGATGGATCATTGGTGCAGCAGATCAGTATTGAGAGCACAAATTGAAGCGGGCTGTTTGAGAAAGAGGCCAAGCCCTAAAGAACAAACAGTGTCGTGAAAACACAGCGGCATTAGGTCGTAGGTGTGCAGTCTAAGCCTGGAACACCTTGTCCACCCTACCCCCTCACCCTCATCTTTTCCATGCTCAATTCTGGGCATGTTGCTGCCTGCAGCGGCTAATCTCACAAATCCACTGAACTTGGGCGCGAAGTGGAGCTTTAAGGGGGGACCAGGCAGGAAGTACAGGGCAAACTGTACTCTGTACCTGAGTATACGGTGGTATTGTATAGTTCCCGGGTAATTCCTCTGCAGTGGAGTGCTCTATATGCACACGCTAACAGAGAGAGGCAACCGTCACCCAGTGAGATTTGAGCTACTACTTGTTTTTCAGCCCAACAGGCACATCTCATTGTCTATATTCATGGTGTAACACAATGACCTCACCGCCTGTTATTGCTGCCATGACATCACTGTGTCCGCAAAACAAAAGTAATACTTGACATAGAAGTCATCATCGCCACGTCTTGTGTCTAGCTTGTAAATGTGCACTCAGTCGTTGGCGAAACCATGACGACCGCGACACTGGTTTATCACAGGATAGGACCTCCTTATTCATTTGAAAAGCAGTAAGGGCTGTGTAGCGCTGCAGTGCATTGTGGGCTTATCAGTGTGGTTAGCTGTGTCTTTCTATCTCATGTACGCACACACACACAAAACACACACGCACACCACACACACACATGCTTTACCTCTAAGTGCCGAGAATCAGGGAGATAATTACAAAGCAATATACAGGCAGATACTCACCAGCTCTCACAGAGGGAATTTGGCAGCTCTCTCCGAATTGATAGCCATTTAGCTCATGGATAGTCATCTGTTTTAATGCATTAATTTTGTATTAACAGCACTGCCAAATTTAATGGTGGAAATTAGGGAATGATCGTAATGCTATGTGGCCTTGAGCGCATTTATGTGTCTGTTGTTTTGTGTGTGTGTGTGTGTGTGTATGTGTTTGTGTGTATGTGTGTGTACATTGCTGACCATCATTCTGTTCATATATTTGTACGTGTTTGTTGTGTGTGTGTGTGTGTGTGTGTGTGTGTGTGTGTGTGTGTTTGTGTATGTCTATACAAACTGTATTTTAGTGTCCTACTGGGAACCATTCTGTGGATTTACTGGCTTGGATTGG
Organism: Lota lota; assembly: GCA_026745465.1. Lineage (NCBI taxonomy): Eukaryota > Metazoa > Chordata > Actinopteri > Gadiformes > Lotidae > Lota > Lota lota. The sequence goes on along the minus strand of JACYXH010000659.1, from coordinate 13,731,983 downwards.
CTCTGCATCTCTCTTCCAACCTTCCAGTAAAACCCACCTCCACCATCGCACTATAATAGTCGGGCTAGTCCCAGCAACCACACAGTTCTGTGTGTTAAAGGTCCAATTTGACTTTGCCTTGGAGTGGATAGAAGTGCCGATGCATGCAGTGCTTTGGGTGGGCGTTGCAACCGATACAGGCGCGTATTGCCCACTCAGAGGGCCGAGGTGCGGTGTCAAGTTGTCAGAGAGAGAATGGGGAGGCGCCCACATCACCGCCATGTCTCCCTCTCACCTGAACAGGCAGAGTAGTGCTTCAGCCCCCACACACACACACACACACACACACACACACACACACACACACACACACACACACAAAGACACACTCCGCACACACTCCTGTCAGCAGCAGAGCATGTAGAAACGGCAACCGAATTTTGTTTTGGAAATGAAGAAACAATGTAATAATTCATCTTACCAATAGTGATTTAATGAGGAAAAATAACTATTACAGGTGTTTTTTAGTTTTTTTTAAACAAATTAATCTTAGAAGCAGGTTGAACTGCCTGGAAATAGTAATATAAATTGTAATATCTGACTCTGAGTCTCTCTACATATAAATCATTAGACATTGAATTAGAATAATGTTTAGGCTGTGTGCCATTGGTACATAATTCACAGAGTCACATATATTTATGTAGCCTATAGCGCTAAAGGGATGCTATTGTTTGACCATAAAGTGTGTGTCATAATGAAGAATAAGTGATCTCATTTTGATTCACTACTTGGCAGTATCAATTGGGCCATGCCTTTTTGAATTGCAGTAGAAAACCAGTAGAAACCTGGCACAGACACACGCACACACACACACACACACACACACACACACGCAAATTGTGTTTGCCCCATACAACCTTTTCTTTCTTTCGTTTCCATTTTCTTTTTCTCCTTCTTCCTTTCACTCTCACACTCAACCGATCAGCTCAGCCGTAAAACTGCTGTTTCCTATATGCATTCTCCAGTCAAGTCAAAGTAGTGAAGGGAGAAATGAGAGCTGTGTTGCCGGCTACGATCAGGTTGCCTCCATCTTTTCTTCTCTCCAGCTCTGCTTCTGATGGGGCCTCTATGGGGTGCTTAGAAAGCCCAGAGCAAGGTAGGCCAGCTCATCCAAGCTCTCCCAACATGACTTTTTCATTAGGCTGCCAAATTCCTGCACTCCAGTTGGAGGTGATTTATCAACTAGAGGCTTCACTGCAGGATCATAGGAAACAGACATAGGCCGCGTCTCATGCCTTATTATGTTTCATCTGACATTTTTTTTCTTCTTACCACGTATTCGTGTGTGTGTGTGCATGTGCAATTATGTGTGTGTGTGTGTGTGTGTGCGTGTGTACACGTGGGTTTGTGTCAGTTTAAGTGTCTGCATTCACATTGTCTTTGTCGCTCGGCTTGCATCCCGTTTGTGTTTATAAACGGGATCTGTAGTGAGTAAGTGGGATCCAGTTTCTTTTTTTTTTTACATCTGATGATCAGAGTGTTGCGCTTCTCATGGGTGACATGAGTTTTAACCTCTCGAGTGCTTCAGTTTACCTTTGGCTCTTTCCAGAACATTTGAGAAGCAAGGGGCCCCACATCACACATTGCTCTTCATCGGTTAGTTCAGACCTGGATCAGCGTCTCTCTCTCCGTTACCAGTCAGGGGCCCCTGAGAATGTGGCTGTACAGGTGCAGCCAGTAGAGACCCGTGTTGGCTCTATGGGACCAGCATCCAGGACATTCAGCCATACAGTGAAATATGGCAGTTTCCAGTTCGCTTCTGTATAAATCCTCTTCTCTTTATGGCAAGCTGTTAAATTCCCAGGGCCTTTTTGTTCTCCCTACATTGTGAGAGCAGCTTTGAAGTGTAGGTCAGGTGCTGTCAGGGTTTTATTTTTTCCCGTCTTTGTAGATTTTTTTTGGTTTTAACCTTGATTCATATAAGGGAAGCAAAGTCATTTTTTGGGGTTTTAATTCAAGACATCTGTATAGTGACTGAAAAACCGTGTGTGCGATGGATTTGGTGCTATCTGCTATTAAATCTGTTTCTCAGGTGGGGGGGGGGGGGGTACGACTCACACACGCAATATCCAGCAGCACCTATTCAATGACATCATAGGCGGCTTCAAACGAGGCGAGAAAGGAGAGCATGCAGAGACACAGAGCCTTTTACAATCACCTAATAACTCTATTACACCGAGCTGCGGGGATCACCGCCAAAGGAAAGGAGTGTGTGTGGGCGTGGGGGACCCCTATTTCTTTTCCTGGAAGCGTCGTCCTAATGCACACTTTAGGTGCAGAAGTGAGAAATATGAAACTGCAGTGAATTTAATACATTTTAAAAGCCCAAAAGCAATTAGAAATGACCATATAATTGAAGTTTAAACAAGAAAATGGAAACTATCTTAACAATATTACAAACAATATAATTGTTATGAGACATGTTATCATTATGTTTGGTTGAGACATTTTTGTAACATACTATACATATAATATGGTTAAATGGATAATGTTGCTTTGGTGTTCTGTGGTCATCCTAACAGGTTGTTGCAGATTCCCCTTAATGAAAGATTAGTTTAATTCGTGGAAATCCTACCACCAGTAGTCTAGTCTGTATTTCCCTAAAACAAAAAGACATATATGCATAGATATGCACAACCCCTAATATAATTAGCATATTGCAGTATGGTGGTGATTATAAATGAAGCATTCGAATAAATAGTGCAACTGCTGCTTCCAAGCCAAAGGCAGTGAGACGATGATAAAGCCATGTAGGAAAAGTACAAGAATTTGATGGTTGTGAGACTCAGGGGCTTGACAGACAACATACCACCAGATAACAGGCCTCATCCAATGTTGCACCCATATTGTAAACACCCTGAAGCTATTGGTGAGCTTTGGTGGCTGAGGGTGGCTCAGTGGCTCTGTGGCCTGGCCTGGCCCCTGCCATAATGTGTGGGGGCTTATACATCATGGATGGAACGGTGCGGGGAGGCTATTAGAATAGAGCTGTGTGGTGTGAAGGCATGCTGGGGCTGGGTTTGCCACTATAGGGTGTTTGGCACAGTGTCACACACCCAACACCACCGCCACCACAACTATGGGTGTGTGTGTGTGTGTGTGTGGGGTGGGGGGTGGGGGGGGGGGCGCAATGACTGGCAGCTGAGACTTGGGGGAGGTGGGCGCGAGGGGTATTGACAGGTCAATACCGAGGCTGATTTCTCCTCTGAAGGTCATCCTTTTCCTTAGGAATGTCCTACATTGCTTCAGAACGCACACGCACACACACACACACACACACACCCGCCCGCCCACACAAACACACGCACACACCTGACACAGACACAGTTCCGAGCAAGGACTTGCCGCGCGCGCCGTGATCAATATTTAGCATTTCATGCGTGAAACAGGCAGATGTTTGGAGTTTCCTTCTCGGAGACGGGAAGGCTTGCGCTGAGTGAAGGGGATCAATGGCCCCCTTTCCTCCGGCGCAGCGTGTAGACCCAGGGCTTCTGAAGGGTGGCTGACGTGTGAGTCTATCCCCACCAGCCTCTGCGCCCCTCCAGTCCTGTTAGCCCACTGATACGGACACCGGCGGAGCGTGCAGGTAGCGCCCACGGTCCACACAGCTGTCCCCGGAAGGCATGGGCGTTAAACAACGGGGCTGTGATCGGGAATTGATTTGTTCATTTGGCCCATCTGCCCATCAAAAGAACTCGTCTCACAGTCTCTCCGTCTCCATTTCTCTCTCCTGAACAGCACCTGCAGCAGCATGAACACGCGGTGGAGGGTGAGGCCTGCTACTACCACTGTGTGCTGTGCGGCTACTCCACCAAGGCCAAGCTCAACCTCATCCAGCATGTGCGCTCCATGAAGCACCAGCGCAGCGAGAGCCTGCGGAAGCTCCAGCGCCTGCAGAAGGGCCTGCCGGAGGAGGAGGAAGACCTCAGCACCATCTTCACCATACGCAAATGCCCCTCGTCCGATACAGGTCAGAGCCCCGGCAGACATGTTCACTCGTTCTCTCGCTCTCTCTCTCTCGCTCGTTCTCTCGCTCTCTCTCTCGCTCTCTCTCTCTGCTTCCTCTTTTAAGTATGTCTCCTCTTCTGAACTTCACTCCTCTTTTTGCCTGACCCTCTGGTGTGTGTTCTCCTGCTCTTGGAGCTCTCCATTTAATTAGGTTTCTCGTTGGAGGCGAAAAAAAAGAAATGTTTTATTTATTTTGCTTGCTGTTCTTTTTTTTTGCTTGTTTAATGGTATGGCAACTATGTTTTGTGTGTGTTTCTTTTGCTGTTTTATGTAAACAGTGTTAATTAGGTCAATTTTGTAAATAGTAATGATTTTGTTGTGCCAGTCACGGAAGGGACCACTGTTTGAGGGAGCTATGGGGTTTTCTTTTTTTACCATTTAGAAGGTGGGATAGAGCTGTCCCAGAGGAGGAACCTGGCAACAAAGACAGCAGCAGCAGCAGCAGCAGCAGCAACAAAACAACTGAAACTCACCAAAAAAAAACTAATATGGAGCATGCTACATCGACAGAATGAGTAAAACAAAGGGCTGGACTGCGGCCGTATACTCTAGACACATTAGAACCAGTCAGATGTGGTCAATTAACACCCTTTCCTAGCGAGATTTACTTTTCTAACGACTCCCGGTCCCCGACAAAGGGCCCTCTATTGTGCATCCATTCACAAGAGAACCACTGCTGCAGTCGCAAACACTCCCCCTCTCTTTCTCTCTCTCTCTCCCTCTCTCTCTGTAACGTGGATGTGGGTGGGGGGAGGGGGAGGGTGCGATGAGTGGGTTGGGTTGGGGTGGGGGGGGGGGGGGGGGGGTCAGCCTGTGAAGACGCTTTGTTCCAAGGAGGCAGGGATAATGAAGCCAACAGCCAGGAAATTGCGCAAAAAGGCAGTTGCAGATCTGAAGCAAATCATTAAGAGAACATATTTAGCCGAGCAATTAGGGACAATTAAGCTTTCTGCTCGCTGCACTCCAAATATGTTAATGACCGTCATACAGTGGACAAGTGAACATGCAACGCCAAGAGGAAGGGGCCACAGGGTTGAAACAGAGGGGGGAGGGGTTAGGAGTTTAGCAACGTGTCTGTCTGGGACAGAAATTGTTTGTGTATTTATTGCAGTTTGCTTTATTGGCTAGAAATGCCATTGCCATATCAAAGCTTGAACGGTTTTTAATACTAATTGCAGTTGACTGGCTGGGCTACAGATGGAGATGCTTCAGCGTTACAAGCCATCGCTATCGGCCTCTGTCAGGGAGGAGGAATCTGGGCATAGACCAAGGACTACCGTCTTTCATCCTGTGCCGGCTCTATACCCTTTATCACTTATACCTTTTAAGCATGATTTTTCATGTCTGTTACATGAAATGAAGTCTATAATAATGTAGCCCCATGTCTTGTATCTTGATTGTATTTTGCTCTTGATGAACGCAAATGTGAAAGGTCCACCCTGTTCTCATCAGAATCAATGTTTCTCCCACCAAAATGCCGTGTTCTTTATACTGCCATCGACTTGCTCAGTCCACCATCTCTGAGGTTTGTTGAAAAAAGTATTTGAACCACTCAGTGTAATATTTAATTTCCTCAAGGCTCTGTTGAGACTCAAGTCTCTGTTTTGTGTTTGAAGCATAAGTGCAAAAATGGCTGTGGAACGCGTCCCAGCTTGTTAAAACAATGTTGGACGCAGATTTCTGGGTCAGCCAGACGTGGATTCTGCTCGTCCACTTCTAGCTTGGCTGGAGTTAGATGTTCTAACCACTAACCTGGTCAGGGTACCCCCCCAAAGCCAGCAGTACCCCTCACTATCTCCAGCTCAGAGAGTATAGTTAAACAGGAGTTCAGCAGAATTTCTTATTAAACCTTTTTTTTTTTTTTTTGAAACTTTACCGAAAATAACATGTAGAGAAAAAAGAGAATTCTACTGAACAATAAAATATGACTGGTATAATTCGAGCCTGTGTAATTGCACTCATCCACGTGGCATACCATGGCTATCACTCTAAGGAGGGAACAGCGGTAGAGTGAGAGAGAGAGAGAGGAGGCATCTGATGGCACATGTCTCCCCTGGGCCTCTGTGTCCAAGGCGCGGCCGGGGCAGCAGAGATGAATTTCCCTCCTAATTAGACCAACACAGGGATAAAAAGGCGTGCATTGTTTTAATTCTTCCCCCACCCACCGAAAATGTGCTGCCTAGGCGTTTTGCTCTATGGCTTGGCCTCCCATTTGTCTTCCTTAACCCTTTCTCTGTTGCGGGAAACAAAGGAGGGCTGGCAGGGACCCCCAGCCCTACACAGCTGCCCTGCGTACAAGGCGCCCAGGGACCAGGGCAGTACAACTGGCCTGAGCGAACCTACTGCAGCAGCACACGGGTAGCTTTTTAGTTTGGACTGTATAGCGTGATTGTCGAGAGTTCACAAAAGGCATCCACTCGTGTCTTTGTGAAATAAAGCTGGTTTAATTAGTGGCTACTAAAGGATGAATTGTGATGGATGAGATAATTATAGGTATTTTCAGGGTTAGAGTTAAGGTTAGCGTGCTGTGTTAATGGTAAACACTGTATTTTTTTCTCTCCCGCTTTCAGTGTGCTAGAACATGAGATTATACAGAGTGGGAAAGAAGGAGAAAGAGGAGGGGGTGAGTGAAACAAGGGGAATAGGAGACTGTTTTAGTAGCCTGCGAGTGCAAGAGGAGGACTATGACACTTGAGCATATGATGGTACTATATTATTTTTAATGATTGATGTTCACCGGGGCATATGGCTCGGTGACACATTGAGGTTTCTCATTTCATAACTGTTAATCGACCAAAGTAATTTTTTGAGCACAGAACAGAATGAGATCATGCCTTTTAAAAAGGGCAAAGTTAAATAGCACCCCAGGGTGGCTGTCCTTCTGCCAGTTAGTACGGCACCAGCACAGCGGAAGCCAGAAACAGTTCAACAGAGAAAAAAAGTCCGGCTTTTACACACATGTTAAATGTGTGTAAAAGTCAAATATGTGTGTGTGTATGTGTGTAAGTGTGTGTGTGTGTGTGTGTGCGCCTTTGTGTGTATGTGTGTGAGAGTCAACTTATTGAGTGTTAAAAAAATTACAAACCGTTTCAGCTTTTCCGGTGCCAGTATTTATATGTGGACACTTTGCATGAATGTGTGTTAAGGTAGCCGGGATGGAGTAAAAACCTGAGTTGGTTGACAAAGTGGATTAGTCCCTGCCTGAGTCCCAGATGGCAGGCCCTTGATCGGCGGGCTGTGACAGCTTGGTTCTCAACGCGCCAGAGGAAATCCCTCTCTGGGGCGCTCTGGGAAGGAGCAGGCTGGAGCGCCACAGATCTAGACATCGTCTGCTGCAGTCCGCACAGATACGGACGCCGTTCCCCAGTCACTTGTCCACACCGGCCTGGGTGTTCGGGCACTCGTTCGTCGGCTTTTACCTCTTGAATGAACACATCTTTCCGAGCGTTGTGTGTGTGCGTGTTGTGGCATATAGTGTTATGATGGCATGTTTCTCTTATGGTCACTCGACCGGTAGTAAGACCCAGAGAGTCAGGGTCTCACTGCCCCATATGCTTTCTCTGCTACATGCATTACTCTCCATCCACACAAAAAAAAAAGCTTGGAGTGCTTTGTCATTGAAAAATGTCCTATAGAGTTAAATATAGCCACTCTTTAATGGAGGAGTTGGCCATTACCCTGCAGTCCAGATTAAGGTTCTTGACAGTATAGGAAACAGTGAAATATGGAAGTTATCTTCAGCCTTTTTTTTTTTGACTGGCCTGAAATAGATCTCCCTATGCCGTGCATTAAAGCCATTAGTTTCAGTTTCACCTTCTTCTGCTATTTCATTTGTATGCTGTATATTCCCTGAGCTTTGCCCCCTCCACTGTTATTAGTTCATTGCGACCTGCAGATGGGCTAAATCTGCAGAAGCCAGGTAAAATCAGTGCTGAGCCCGCGCACACTCTCAATGGCATGTGTGGATGAAATGCAGAGCGTTTTTTTGCTCCCACAGGCAGTAGGGAAACAGACAACAGCCTCTTTCTGGAATGTCCTCCTTTATTCATGCTTGTTAAAATGCAAGGTAAACCTTCCCAGAAACAGGATATTGTGGCCTCCAACCACCAGACCCTTTCTTCATGCCATATTATAGCCAATCTAAGTAAGTTGCATAGACAGACAGCGCTGCAATGCGCTTTTAATAAAGGCAGTTATTGCTCTGGTGATGCCCAGAGCATAGGAGGGTGTGGCCATCCTCGGATGAGTCAGAGGGCCCCGGAGGGCCTGTCGGGGCCCCGGATCCCGTCAGACGCATGCCCCCGTAATCCTTGACCGAGGGGTATCGAGTCAACATAGGAAATTGTTTGCTGTCTATGGAGCATGGGCCGGAAATTTGTTAATAACATACATTACTATTCATTTAGAAAATATTAGAAAAGGCAAGGCATTTATTAAAAAGTCAAAATGATGGCTTTATGGATTTTTTTCCAGCGGAGCAGAACCATCCATGTAACCTTTGCTTGATAGATGGCTTATGGAGTCCTCCACTGGCTCATTTAGCAGTAGTAAATTGACCAAAAGGCCACCGTTCTATTTTAGGATAGGGTTTCGAATCAAAAACGCTTGCTTACCCTGTCCATATTTGTCTTCTCCTTCTCCTGATGAGATCTTTGTGCTCTGAGTAATGCCACACTGTGGTCACTGGCAGGTGGACAACCTCTTTTTTTATACCTAATTTTCTCAACCTTTGCAAGCCTCCAGTTTACACCTTGCATGAAAAAAGTAATTGTTAAAAAGATCATATGGAAGAGGTGGTAGAGCAATTGATAAATAAAGAGAAGGAGTAGAGTCAGGATGTAAAGACAGTTTGCTTTTCCACCACAAAACGGTATTTTCATTGGGTGGTTAGAATACACTGATAAATACGTTCAGAATTCTGGCGCTGCCTTTGCGTATTTGCAAATGGCCGTACCATTGATGAGTGCATACGTAGGTGTGGTGCCACACAGACAGTGTGATGGGGGCTACAGATCTCCACTATGTCGTTGGGTGGATGTCTGTATTTCACACCCCACCTCCCACCAATGAGGTGTGTAGCCAAAGGGGGGGGGGGGGGGGGGGGGGTTGACCAGCGGCACATTATAATATTGGTTTCCCCTCTCTCCTGTCATTACCAGACACTTTCCTTGAAAGCTGATCCACGAGATAGACAGTCTGTCCGCAGAGCGCCATCTCATTTGTACCTCCTCAGATGTGTTAATGAGTTCTATTCTCGGGACCAGCGGGCTCCGCTTGCTGCAGGGTATCGGCAGAGCAGGGGTAACGGCCAGGGGTGTCAAAGAGTGCTGGGTTGCAGGCACATGGGGCACAAGGAGGAAGGAGAAAATACATTAGCTGCCCCCTCTGCTCCCCTCGTGCCACACACACACACACACACACATACTCACACACAAAGTGACCACAGCATCCATGTGGGCTGTCAATCACGCCTGGGTAGGGGGGTGGTAGATGGATAGAACAACTGTCATGGCGGTCAAAATCTGAGAAATATGAATATGAGGTGATGCTAAATTTGCCAAGGAGAGAGAAGCAGGCATGGTATCATTTATACTTTTAACATGTTTTTATTGTGGCCGATATGGTGGCCGTGTGTGTCGATTTTTAGAGGTGAGGGTAGAATACAGCATCTCCAGAGTGATATGTCTAGGTTTTGTCCTGCTTCTTAATAGTAATCTGAAGCAGCCTCTTGGTTTCCCTTACTGTATTGAATGGACCTGTCATCTGTGTTTAATCACACAGCATTAAAGCAAGGTCTTCTTCAGCTAAAAACCACTTCTATACCAAATCATTCATAGACAATGAGTAGAATATACTTATTATACTCTCATTGTCTATCAATGTAGCGTGCCACATTATATAGATCTAATTCCTATGGGACTATCTCGAATGGTGATTACATGGTTGTTTAAATATTTTATACCTTTTATTAGATTTTCTTTCTATAAATACAACTTGTGTGGATTCCCCCCTGGCACATTATGATCTCATACCCAACACGTTTTGATCTAATATATTGATTGTACAGAAATGTACTATGTGCCAGGTATGCGAGGAACTAGAGCAGATAAATTGTTAAACACTCCATTTGTTGCCACATTTTGCTGTTGGCTGAACAGTATTTTACTGGCTGTCAAAGCAAGGCAGCTCGATTTGCCTGTAGACAACATAAGAGCGGGTTGAAGTTTGGGAAAGTATTGAATCAAGGCAGGGAAAGTTTGATTTAGTCGTATATAATACCACCCGTCTGTGGGGAAGGGGGGTATCGGAGAGCAAGATTTGATCTGTGGATGTGAGTTCACCCCGGGCCCAGGCAAGCAGAACTAACCCAGCACGTGGAGGGGGGATGCCCTCTCCTGAAGACAACTCAGACAAAGACCAGGTCCAAATCACTGTGTGTGGGTGTGTGTGTGTGTGTGTGTTTATTTGGGCATACATTTTCTAGCATGATCTGTGAATGTCTGATTCCTGAGAGCTTTGTTTCCAAGTATTGTGAGTGTTTCTTTACTATACATTGTATAGGTGTTGTAGGATAATTGTGGCATTGCTAGGATACTGTGGTTGATTTCAGTTGGCGGTTTTGCTTTGACATTGCTATATCTTTTTGAAATAATGTGTAGTCTATGATTAAGCATGGTAGGGATGCATTGCTGTGGAAATTCACAAATAATAATTTGTTGAACGTCTTTCGTTTTTTGGCAACATACAAGATGGTGTGGCTAATAATACCTAGAACTAAGCCACTCCCTTCCAGTAACAATTAACGTGGCTAACCTGTATGGAGCACTACAAAGAATAACTGTCACTTGTAATTGTTGACGAGTAAAGTGTATTACCTTCTGGTGTGTTATTTTACATCTTAAATGTATATTATTATGTATACTTATAACACTGTCAAAGCCACAGAGCGCATGGGGATGGAGATAAGGCAAATGTCTTAAGAAAATGGCAGAAACTACACCATAACCAATATTCAGCATAAACCACTGTTCATAAAGCGAGCAAAGGTCAATGTTCATGCTACTTGCAAAGTAAACATGCAGTGCCTTGTGCAGCCAGTCGATCCAGTAGCATTACACAGTGCTCGTGAAAGGACATGCAATTGCTTTTATGAACCACTCATTTTATCTCTTTTGTTTTGTGATGCAGCATCTACCTAAACAATAGATATAAATACAGATTTCTTTTTTTTAAACCATGTCATGTCATTCATTTCAAAAGATGGCGTGAGTACTGAACTGTTGCATCTTAATTTACATTTACAAATCAAGCCTGGAATGAATACATCGGAGTTGCATTAGTTATTTATAATGATATTCAAAACATCCACGCCTGCTAGACCAGTAATATTATCCAGCCAATGTTATGATGTACCTATTAGGGGGAGGCAATTACAGCAGTTGCAATGTCCACCAGTTATTTAAAAAAAAATCTATTAGCAGGTGGTGAAAATATAAGCTGGAAGATTCACAGACATTCCGAGCTAGAGTGGTGTATCATCATGAAGATTAAAGTTATATACTTGCTGTATACTACTATGGAGCATATTGTGGGGGAAAATATATCACAAATCGCTAGTATACCAAACCAACCGAATAAGTCTCAGTGGTATTTGTTGACTATTCCAAGCACTTCAGACAGGGTACAACCTATTTGTTTGGGAGAAATAGAATAAAGAACAGTGCAGGCTTTTGGATCCATGTCATCGGTGCTGTCAGAGTAACAGACAGGCCAAGGTTTTTAAGCATATTGGCTTGACGCCGGTACAGGAGCCAGTATGGCAGCTAAAATAAGCCCAAACGGGATATGTTTTGTCATGTAAAATGGCCGGAGAGGAATCTAATTGGGTGGGGGGGGGGGGGGGGGGGTGGGGGGTGGGGGGGGGGGGGGGGTGGGGGGGGGGATGCAGGAGAATGAACGGCAATGTCTCCTTTGTTTAATGGCCTTCTACAGTCATTTTGGTGGAGCCATTGTGTGCCAGAGCACAATAGCATTAGCTTGTCCTCCTGGCCGGTGCTCTCCTTTTCTCTGGCCGTCTGTGCAGTCAGCTCCTGTCCGTTCCACTCTGTCTCCACGCTTCACTTCCACGCTCCACCAGCGCTGAGCAGGAGCCACTGAAAGATATGCCCCCCAGCACGAAGCACCTCCGCCACTTCTGTTCCCAGACTTTAGTATGCCACCATCTCGTTTTCACCAGAGAAAGCCTTCTCCTCTTGCTCTTACAGCCACCCCCTTATAATATGACTGGAATTAGAGCTTTTCTTTAACGGCTCCTTTGTTTGTTTGGTAAAATTTTTACCCGCCAGAGACGTGCGGCGCAGATATTTTGTTGTGCGTTTATCAGTTTTTTTATTTGTCGATGAGTGAAAATTGCTGGACTTGATCATTCACTCATTCAAGTCTTTCCACCAAAGTAAACATTTTTTTTATGAAATATTGTAATGATAATCTCATAGAAAATACATTTCAAACATCACGAAGTCGTTTTTCAAATTTTAGGCTTTTTCCACAATGCCACTCATATAATGAAAAACACCTATATGTGCATTCATACATATAGGGCAATACAGGCACTGCACTGAATAAATTTGACTGCTGAACCTCAGATGATACAATAAACCTCTAAGCGGTTGTTTAAAAAAATGATATCCAAGACATTGAGCCTCTTATGATGGATTGTGTCAAGTGTGACATTGTTCCAGGTGTTCTCGTATTTACAGATAGGAAACATCACTAGATACTTGAGCCATACAGCAACGATGAAGCATACGTTTTCAACTCTGATTATTCTAGTGTCTACATATTAATCACTAATCTATGTAGCTTAAATAATACACCCCCCCCAGCTGTATTTCTATATTATATGGCATAACATAGGGGAAATTATGTATTATGTAAATTATACAGTATATATGTATATAGGTGGTGAAAAGCTACTGAAAAAGCTTTCATTTTCACCACCTGCTAGTTTATATTTTACTGGTGGACATCTGCTGTAATTGCCACCCCCCTAATAGGTACATCATATAAACATATATATATATATTGTACAGCCACCTCCAACCCTTTCTTTGTGCACATTTTCTAACGAATGACCATGCCATATTTAGTGTTAATGGCCCTCAGCCTGGTGAAGGTGTAATCACGCTTGATAAAAAAGGGGCCCAAGTAACTAAGCTACAAGCATTCTTGTGTGCATTAAGTGTCCTTTTTTGTTACAAAGGTCATTCATAACTTGGTCGGGTTGTCAATGTACAGTGAGAGATATTGATTGATTAATGCATTGAGTGCTCCAAATCCATTTTGCTCTGTGAATGGAAATGGAAAGGAGACATGCTCTCTCTCTCTCTCTCTCTCTCTCTCTCTCTCTCTCTCTCTCTCTCTCTCTCTCTCTCTCTCTCTCTCTCTCTCTCTCTCTCTCTCTCTCTCTCTCTGCGTCTGGCTCTCACTCTCTGGTTCTCTCCCACTCTTTTTTCTCACTCCATATATTTTCATCTCTGCCCGTTGTTCAAAGGAGATCAATTTGTGCAAATAAAGGGACAAAAGCCCAAGTTTCAGCCAAGTAAATATAACATTCTCTCTCAGTGTCCGTCCAGTTAATCCGAATGGCTCAGAGAGAAGTTGCTCACACATGAGCCTTTCTCTGAGCCCAAAGTAGCGTGTTGCTCATGGGCCACACCAGCAGCAAAATAACAACTTAGTGTGACATTGTAAAATGAACTCAGCGCCTCAAACACAACTTCAAAAGGATAGTGGCAAGATTTGTTTGTTATGAATTTAAACAAGACTATTTCAAATGGGACTGTCATGTGAATGCAAAAATTGTATTAACCTCCAGAAAAATAAGTCGTCGTAACACGGGTGAGCTGCTGTTTCCAACCATTCGTTTGCATCATATGTCAATACATCCCTTCCCTCACTCTGCATGTGGCCCGCCTGCAGATGGTTTTAAAGAGTGTTTGAGGGCAGGGTCACGGGGGTTACGACTCTGTAGCGACAAGGAATAAGAGACCTGTATCACCCCGCTTCCCAGCAGGGAAGCCTATGAAGGGCCCTGGGATTCACTCATTCCCTCAGAAAGAAGCATGTGTTGCATTAGGGGAGCCTTAACAGAGTGGGCCATCTCTGCACCTTTCATCTCCACCAGGGGCAGCTCCATTAGAGCTTTTATCTTTCTTGCTGATGGCTACTCTTGATAATGGGGATGGGGGACATCCCCCCACCCTCCGCCCCCACACAAAAAAAGTAAAGACTCAACTTTGACGTTTCTTTTCCTCACGACATCAAGTCGTGTATCCCTCGACTAGCATCCTCAAAATGTGTATTTGTTGTTATTACTCACAGACTTAGTGTTTTGAATTCCACCCTGTGGGGTACCTACTGCTAATGGCTTCAGATATTGCGTGTAGCTTCTCCGTGGAATAGCAATTGCAGTGGCTAGTGATTATGTTAGCCTCCGCAACAGCATCTCCTAGCCATCTCCTGCCACCCCCTCCCTCTACCGCAAACCACTGTTTATTGTAATAAATAATACATAAACATGAAATCATGCACATTCATGTTAACTCAAATGTGTCTTTCTTGCAATGAATGGGAGTAATCTGTATTTTGCTGTCTGTCTGCTACCCATATTTGATTTGTAATGATTTTTAGTGTGGTGGTATGCAGTGTTTGAATCAGCCTTCCAATGCTCCAGATTCATATGATAGTATGATAGTATGATAGTATACACACAAACCTTTATTCCAAATGCTTCAGTATTTATGAAAAATCATACATGGTACATAGTTCCATACATAGTTCCTGCAGAGGAAATCTAATTTCCAGAGGCAAAGTAAGAAAGAAACACACTGAATAATTATTGTGTTTAATGCTCTGGTCATAATCCCAGGTTTTATGATGGTTTTCTAATGATTTTCTAATGATGTTAAATATTAGTAGAGAGCACCGCCATAATTTGAACACAGCCATCTTTTTTTCTTTTCTTCCGTTAACACTATCAGCGAATCCGATTAGAGCCACAATGAATATTGCACTGGAAATGAGATTTAGGGGCCCATTCCTTTTTGTGGTTTATTTTGCTGTCTCCCGACGTGCCATAAATCCTCATTGGCGTGATCTAGAAGCATCCGCCCTTGCCCTGCTCTCCAGGTGGGGAATACAATTAGGTGCTGAGCCCATTTCATTCAGTGGCACGGTGGCGCGTCCACCGCAGTCATTCGTAGCAAAAAATAAATAAAAAAGTGTGAGTGGAGGAAAAACACCATAGCACACTCATGGGAAATAAATGACAAACGATAAAATACACAAAAAAAAGAAAAACAAGAGAAGAAGGACAAAAAATGGAAGGAGCATTACAAAAAGAAGACGGAAGAGGGGGGAGGTGTTTAGGGGGGCGGGGGCAGGGGGGCGGGGGGGAATCTCCAGACATGTTATCAAGCGAGACACAAGCCCGTTCCCCTGATGAGTGACACTACACAGCAAAATATGTTTTGGAGACAAAGGCTTTGTCTGCTTCCTGGGCCTCTTCGATGAATCACAGGCTCTCCTCCCCCCTAGCTTTTTAATTAAATGGCCTCAGCTCCATCTCTCTCTATCCGTAGCTCCCCATTACACAGGCTAGATAAGGGATCGCTATCTGTAGCATGTTAAGAAAGGCTGCTGGGCAGCCAAGCCTCATGAAATTTGTCACAAGATCTCATTTTCCTCATTGCCAGACGTGATGCTTATAATTGATGTGGAGGCAGTAGTAATTTATTGGCCGTCCGCAATTATCATCCCTTCTAGCAGGGGGATGTGACTGCAATTTATAAGTGTGTGTGTGTGTGTGTGTGTGTGTGTGTGTGTGTGTGTGGTGGCGGTGGTCTGAGAGAAAGAGAAGTGAAGTGTTTGTGTGAGCGTGTGTGTGTGTGGATGACAGGCGTTGCGGGTTGTTAGTGGTATTTGTTGGGAGTTATGACTTATCAGTGTACATTTCAGTATGCACATGGTGGTGGTTAGAGCAAGAGGCTACTTTGACATTGTATTGTATAGATTAATATAAAGATGTATCTTAATATCACGTGTGTGTGTTTGCGTGTGTGCATGTGCATATGTGTGTGTGTGTCCATATGCTGATGCACATTGCCACTTTGGGATGCAAATGGCTGACAGGCCCCATATCATAAACAATATGTGGCCTGTAATGCGGCCGCGTTGAGTGGAGGTGCCGGGGTTGTCACCGCGCCAGCTGGACTTTAACACACAGCCGGCGGTGTGGTGGGGGGGGGGGGGGGGGATGGGTTGGATGGGGGAGGTGGCTGGGTCATGTTGAGGGTCCAGAGGGGGCTAGTGCTGCAAACCTTTGTCCGATTGCTCCACATTGTTCTTCCTCCTCATATGTTTGTTTTGTTTGGTGTTCCTTTTAACAGGAACAAGGGAAAAATATGATCAATAATATAAATGGTGTCCACTATATTTTTGTCCATTAATCCATCAATTGGAATACTAGGGCCATCTGCTCTCCAAGGAAAAGGAAATATTAAAAAATATATAATTTGTGGCAGTATGTTCAGTCAGATCATATATTTATGTCACCATGTTACTTTCACGTCAAGGAATTTCATGAATAGCAAAACATGTTTATTGTATACTTAAACTGTATAATATATATTTTTGCATGTTGCTAAAGTATGCACATTTCTCTTTATTGGTGATGAACGATCAAAGTAATACAAATACTCAAATTGCCTATGCAACCCACCTTGAAACCACATTGGAAACATGCATTTATTAGCATAGATATAGTGTCATTAGTGATATGAAGGCAGCACTTAAGCTTAAAGAATGAGGCAGTTCATCATGACCATTTTGTGGAGTCACGTGAACTCTCAAGGCTGGGGACAATGTGCTACAGTACGTGTTGTCTACCAATTGCAGATGCAGTCTCCTTCCCTTAGTGTTCAGCCCGGCTGTCTATCCCAACATTGCCGTTGTGTCTGGTCTTACTCTATTAGATTTATTTTCATGTATGGTTTTAACCATCCAATTATTACTCTGCTAAGAAACGACAGATGTACATGATCTAATATTATTCATAAGAAAATACAATACAAATGTAACCCAACACAACAATAAACATCAAGATATCAAAAGCTTATGGTTGACTTGGTCATCTAAATTGAAGATAGATATACAATAGATCATAGAACTACAAAGGAGTCTGGATCCCCCTATACATATGTGTCTCCATTTGCTAGTGGGATTTGATGCTCCCTCAACGTTATTGGTAGCATCACTGTTTAAGGTATTCTCACACCAAAGAAACATTTGAATATTTGATGCTATTTTTGTATTCGTCTATATTAAATTGTTTTACTCTCGGGGAGAAAAGCTAAATAAAGGCTTTACAGTTGAAAGTGTTTCCTGTTGCACAGTGGTGTGCTCTACACTGGGTGGGGATTGCAGTTGCAGAGTGACTGTGGAAGACGGCAGGCTGTCGCCGGCATCCAATCGGAGCATGCTCTGTTCGTCTGGGGAAATAGAAAGCTGTTTGTTTTGTCTATACCTGCACGCCCGTAGTGTGCCGTTGCCAAATTAGACTTTCAAATCAAGAAGCCAGTGGGACACCAATACTCTAGTTTTCTCTTTCCCTTTAATAAGCATCCCTGTTTACTCTTCAGGGAGTCATCTTCATATATATTTTTTTCTTCTACTTAAATGCACCTTCGTCTATTCTAAGAGGGAGAATGTCTTTCATAAAGCATGCTGACAGGCCGCCGTTCCAGCCCCAGAGAGGATAGAGAGATAGAATTAATAGAGGAACACCGGGGAAGAGATGGAGGGGGGGGGGGGGGGGGGGGGGGGAGGGAGAGGGGGGGTGGGGGTTTAGGGGACCGTTACCCTTTATGCTATTATCTTTATGGCCTAGCAAAACATGCTTCAGGCAATCAGCGTGGAATTGTTAATTGCTCAGCCCACTTGTCTCTCGCTCAGGGGACAGGAGCCTTGAAGAGGACCAGTATCACACAAGCAAGGGGTGTCCGACTCACCGCCTGCCTGCCTGTCTCGTCTCTGATGGGACCCGGCAATAACAGCGTCTTGAACGCTACCCCCCACCGCCTCGTCTCACTGCCACACTATTTCTCACTCTCTCTCACACTCTCTCTCTCTTTCTCACTTCCTCCCCTCCATCCCTTCCTCTCTTTCTTTCCCTGTATTTCTCAAATTGACCTTCACATAGTTGTAAAGATTATAACCAGAGGCGCGTTTCCGATTTTTTTGTAATTGTGCTTTAACACTTTCAAACTATCTGGAGTCTTTTGAGTAATATAAAAGTTAAAACAAGGATTTAGGCCAAAATAAACTGTTGAAAGATTGCAAAGCAGGGATCACAGTGCAAAGGGGGCATGATGTTTCTTTGAATCTTAACAGGCCCTTAAACAATGTAAGCTATTTGCCTGTCCAATCCAACAACACACTGAGAACCAGACGTTTAATGTTTAGATTAATTCCCTCTTTTTTTCTATATCCTTCCATGTGTGTATATGAACCCTGACAGTGTGCAGCTACATATTGTTTAGTTTTTACTCTCACAAGGCTTAAGGGCCCTGATATCACCTCTGTGTTTCCATTGTGGTTATCAGATTGCAGTAGTTGACCATCGCACACTGGAAGCAAGGGCGCCTGAATCACTTCAGAAGTGCAGAGGGGAAGTGCAGAGGGGCCAAAATGTAAATGTAAATGTTGCGTTAGTTGTTTGGCTGTATCGATTTAAACAAAAATAATTGCCTGCATTTCAAAATCTCTCCATATTGTCGTTCTCAAAGTAACGCTAAATCAACATGTTATATGATTTCAACAGAGCTTTATATGCATGCATGCATGCATGTATGTATGCACATGTATTTGCCAACATTGATACAAATATCCACCTCCATCGATGATAGCTCTCCATATTTTGTCAACAAGTAAGTCCATGTGTAGTAGTAATCTTTTGTCATCTGAATCCCCTATGTATTTATAGTCATCAGGCCACTGATTAAGGCTGGGATTTGAGAGAGAATAAGTGATAAATAAATTTCCTTTGGGGAAAGGGGTAGAGTACAGAAACAGTTGCCTATAACCCTAGACAAACAATAGACAAACTATAGACTATAGTTTTGCAATAACTTGTCCCTGAACGATAATGTTCATCAATCCGTGTCTGCATCGGGTTGGCATGCATTGTGCTAAACGCTAAGCTACCATGTAAAGAAAGAGTATGACTTATTGTCATCCACGGTAAAGCTATTCAGCTAAACAGTGAAGTGGTGTGGCCATGATATTGTGCCGTAAGTCTTAGAGTTGGCGGGAATGATTGATGCGTCTTTTCGGGTGTTGGCGACTTAAAAACATGTGGGAGAAGGACGAAATAAGGGGAGGCAGGGGGAGCGGCCCCCCTCGCCCCCTAGTTCTGGCGGCCCTGGCTTGCAGCCTATACTTTGCATGGATTTATACGCATACATATAAATACATTATGTATTTATTTTTTACTGGAAGGGTCCACTTTTTGCACGTTGTGTCAGAAAAAGTCTGCCCTATTACACTTGTTTGGAAAAAGAGCAAAAACGACGACTCAGGCTACATGCCGGCCTCATATTAACGGCTTCCGGCGTGTGCGGCGAACGTCTCAGGAGCGAGCACATGAGCACAACAGTGTTGTTTTCAAGTCAATTTCCCAGTGCATGAGAGCGTCTTCTTCGTGGGCCCATATCCCCCTTTGAGCAGCAGACACTTTCTTAGCCAATCATCTTATTAGGCAGATGAAGTGCCGCGGGCACAATGTTAAATCCCTCCACTTTGTCATGGTGTGCTTAGTTATCACACACACACGTCTCCCTTATTCACAACCCCCCCCCCCCCCCCCCCACCTAGTGTTCTCTCCACTGCCGTGGTGCACCAAGGCCCTTTCGTGTGGTATTTAAAGTCTGCGATCCCTTTGAAATGTTCCTGGTTGGCAGTGAGAGAGGATTGTAAAGAACCAATCAATGGGTCTTCATGAAAGAGCCTTATACTTTTAAATAAAGGTAGGTCAAAACGAAGGATCTGCAGTCAGATGCAATTATTGGTAACATCAAATCTGTGCCAATTTGTGCCAAAAGTGCATTTCTTGTATTTAGTTAAAAAAACGCCAACATTGTCACGGTCACCATGAAACCAAATACCATCTCTGAACACGCTCTGGCCTTCGCTTCCGTTGCATCACTTGAAAAACAGTCGACTGCACACTTACCTCCACTTACGCACGAACTAAGAGAATCTCTTAATAAAGTTTGCTTTGACATGGGGTTTTCGTCTTGGCCAATCCATAGGTACGTTGTGGATGGGGGAGACATAGATTGTGGGGGAATGGCAGCTGCTAGGCGAGCATTGATTGGATTAATTGATATGCCAATATGTAAGCTTGTTACATCCACCGTTGCTCATGATGGCTAACAAGTCCTGCTGATCAATGGAACCTATAAAGTCTTCATCCATTAATGAGCAACGTGGTAATTAATGTTATCCCTAAACCATTTAGCCCAGCTGGTGAATCTCTGGGCGGAAAATAGTCCAACAAGGTTATCTCTTCTATGCATTCTTTTACAGCTTTTCTTTATTCTCTTTGTTAAGGTCAGTGTAAAATACACATGTGATTTGGTAATATATTACAAAAACGATTTATTGTGTAGTAACAATGACAGTTCTTGAATAATAATCCGAAATTCTTATTCCAGTAACATGACATCAATCCTTTATATTGTTTTCCCCCACCTTTCCATTCCCCCTCTTCTTGCTGTAAAAGAGGTACTTCCTGTGTGAACTGCAGTTAAACTGCAACCTGGAAACCCAGATTGCTTGGTGCTGTGTCATAACACTCCTAATGTAATACATGCCACATGAGAGCCAGGGAACCTGTCTAGGGATGGAGAACTGCTGGTTGTTAGAGCCTTGCTGGTCCAGACAGCTGAAACACATGGTGAGGGATGAGAGTCAAGCAGCAAACATAAGCTCTCATAGACATACTGTCTGTGCAGGAAATAAAACAGACTTGTAAATCAATGATATTGTTTTTTTGTTTTTTTCAATAGCAGTAATCCAAACCTTGCATTCTTTACTTTATTCCCGTTTTATTTCCTTGTTCGGTGTAAATAATCCAGTTATAATGTTTTTGGGGAACAAATGGTACTTAAGATGAGTACAGGACAATCTGGAATGGATATGGGAATGCGTTTATAATGATGATATTATTTATATGACACACCCAGGGTTAACAGATTAATTTGTTTATAACAGGTACTACATTCTCACACTGCATTGATTTAGTAGTTGAATACAATGCTTAAATAGACAAAATAACAGCAACAACAACAATGTAAACTGAATATTTGTGTGATGACTTATTGGTGTAGATAACAGCTTTACACCAGAAACCAGGCCATGTAATGGTGGTGGCGGAAGTGTAGAAAGACCCATCTGTCTCTATGCCTATTACCTCGGGCCTTAATCGGTGCTTACAGCCGGCCAGGCTAAATAAACAGTAAGTAAGTTGTCTTGGGCAGGAGAACGTCAATGCCTGCAACTTGCTAAAGCCTTTGCTCTGAATGGTTCTGTATTGACCCCCCCTTAGGACCCCCAGAGGATTCCCTAATTGAAAATTAATATTGAATCGATGCCGCGGGCCATTTGCATATTGATTATAAACATCCAGGAAGGCACCAAGTATGTCTGGGATCAATAGGAGCCTTCTGCAGCCGGCGGAGTGCACTACATCACATGGCAGCTGCCTGCTCCGGGGGTTAATGACTGCTGCTTGTTAAGGAGCTCTTGTCAGGTAGCATCCAACCGTGGTGGGGGGGGGGGGGGGGGGGGGGGGGGGGGGGGTGTTGCTCGCTGCCAATGCTGGCAGCAGAGGCAGCAGGCGGTGCACTGTAGCACTGTAGATAGAGAGGGTGGAGCTCATCCTTCAGGAAGCGGTAGATGATGGCTTCATGGCTGGGGGGGAAACTCCACGGATGTGTGGACTAGAGACGTATCTCTCCGCACTGTCATGAGGTGTGGTTTGTGTGTGTGTGGATGACCATCTTTATCTAGGGAATGGCATGTTTTTAATAGTGTCTTATGGAAATGCCTTTATATGCTGGTGCCCTGTTAAGAAATATGTGTCTTACTGTGTGCTCTTGGTGGAAAGGATTCTATAATCATTGTGTCTGTATAGGTATTTTTGCACTAATATGAGAGCTACATTTTACACAATTTGGCTCATTTTATGTACGTTATTAGGAAATTTTTAAGTTAAAGGAAATAAAGTATTAAACAATAATACATGAAGAGTGAGTGAGGAAGAGATTAATTTGCCCACACCCATATATACTGTATATATATGTAGCGCTTATCCTCTAGTCTATGAAAGACAAGAACATGAATTAATGCTCCGTGCAGTCTGTCCAGAGCCCCTACCCCCTGCACTGGGAGATGGGGGTCTGGAGGGTGTGAATGGACTGCTGGGTCCAGGGAAGCAGCCTGCATCTGATTGCTTCATTACTGGCCCTTTCATTGACTTGGTCTAACTGAGCGGATGAACTGAGGCGGTGGACAAGAGCACATATAATGGGAAGAAATGAATTCTTATCACAGCCTTCTCAGGAGGCATCTGGTCCTTGCTGAAGAGCCAACGAGAGTCCAATAGACGAACCACAAATATATGCTCACATTTATAAAGCTAGGTGCTACCTTGGAGGAGGCAGGAGCATCATAAATCCACAGCCATTTTAAAAAAGAAAAAGAAAAAGTGTACAGCGGGAGAACTTGTTTTAGTGCTTATTTTTAATGATTACCCGTTTCCCGTGGTAACCGACCCATGCCGCATAACAGTGTTTGGCTTGTTTATTCAGCAGATCTCCAGTAGCGGACCTTTTGCAAGTGATGTTTTTCTGCGTTGAGCCTCCCCATCAGCTATGGCAGCGCCCAAACACACCAGCAGCTCCTGAGATGAATAATTAATACCAAACCTTCCTAGGGCTGTCTCCCACAAGTCATTGCAACCTCTGGCTAATGAGTGAGAACAGTCTTCTTCATATATATATATATATATACCTGCGGAGGTGGGCTAGTGTTGTAACACAGTAGCAATTTAGTGCAGGGCTTGGTCTCCACAGGCAGGGGCTGAATAGTCCCTGACCGGCCTTAGAGAGGCTGGGGACTCCAGCAACTCCAGCGCCCACTGCCCTGCTCATTTCCATGCAACCTGCATGCACAGTCAGCATTACCGGCCAAGCTGGAGGAGTGGAGGTGGGAACGCCAACACACACACACACACACACACACACACACACACACACACACACACACACACACACACACACGCAAGTGTGCACGCCCACTGGTTAGTCTTTCATTTCACAAATGCTGCTGATGTGATCCCGAGACCATTAGCTTAACAGTTTCCTCTAAAAGTTAGAAAGTAATATTAAATTATGTGGTGTTGCATCCCTCATCATGTTCCACACTGAATATAGTAAATTACAAAAAACTATTTAGAAGGATCTGCTGATGGGTCCATCAGGTATTGTATCTGCTTCCTCCTCCTCCTCCTCCTCCTCCTCCGCTGCCATCATATTCTTCCCCTCCCCCTCCAGCTCATACCTGTTCACTCGGCACAAAATGGATGCTACAAAGCCACTTAATTGGCCTCCATTTCACAATCCAAGGGCATTCGCAATGGCTACTAAATAATATATCTTCCCCTTCTAGTGTACTGTACACAAGAAAAATAAATGGAAGAAGTGTGTCTTCTGAACTCGAGAGATAGTGTGAGTCGAGTAATTAGCTAGGAAACATCAGGTAGCAGGCATGTGTAGCATGCGTATATTCTACAATACAACACACCCCTCTCTTGCCATCACAGACCATGCTGTTCCATGCTGTAGCCATGTTGTCACAAGCCTCTTCTTTCTCTCTCTCTCTCTCTCTCTCTCTCTCTCTCTCTCTCTCTCTCTCTCTCTCTCTCTCTCTCTCTCTCTCTCTCTCTCTCTCTACTCTCCCTGCTCTCTGTGTTGATCTCTCTCTCACTCTCTATAAATCTCTGCTCTGTGACTGACTCACTCTCTTTTTCTTTTCCTCCAGCTCTCTCTCTCTCTCTCTCTCTCTCTCTCTCTCTCTCTGCTCTGTCTCTCTCGGTTGCTCTCCCTATCTGCTCTGTCTCTGCTCTGTCTCTCTCGGTTGCTCTCTCCCTCTCCCTATCTGTGTCTCTCTCTCTAGTCTATAATGAAGAGAGCTCATTGGCTAGTAATGTATGACTTTAATCACTCGCTCGCCCTTCCTTCAGAGAGTGGCACAGCAGGCAACGGAGTTCATGAGGAATGTTGTGACACACACACCAGAGCCAGTGGTGATTAGAGACGTCGCCGCGGCGCCCATATGCATGCCCTTCATGCGGTGAATCACCTCATGCTAGCAGGAACCCAAATGATCAGAATCACGTATGTCAAGAGTCAAACGTGTTGACATAATCTTCAGTGAAATTAAATGAAGGCAGCAAACTCACAAGATGCATGCGTGTCCCAGTTTTCACTTTATAGTTTATATTTTTAGTTTATTATTTTTGCATCATCTTAGATTTAGAGTTTCATGCATAGAGGTAATTGGTTATCTGATTAGTCATGGATTAGGACAGATTGATAAGAGATTTAATGGATAGACTACTGAGATTAGAGCGATAACTAGATCAACCGATGGATCAATTGGTGCAGAGCATCCATCTACCAGATCTAAGTCTCTTTTGTAATTAAGGCTGTAAGATGTGTGCATTTCCAAATAAATATTAGCGGCAGACCTGGTGTGATAATAAGTTAAGACAGTACAACTGAATATGTGAATAATGAAAGGTACAGCTAATTGCATATGGTTTGCATGATGTTATTTTATTTTCATTTGGAAAACAAATCTCATTATATGCATCAGAAACTATAATGCCAGATAAAATCCATCTTTAGACATATGCAAATTAAGAAACCGAAGTGAAAAAGCCATGGGGAGTGTGGGGGGATTTAATAAAAACCATTGGGCAATGCAGTATACTCTGAATACCTAATCTTTTTAATCACACACATCGTTACAGAGAAACGTACTACAATGAATAGTAAGGAGGCTGGGCTAGTTGTAGCAGGGCAGAGATTGGTCTATATAGGAGATGAAAATGATAGCAATCCGAAGGATTTCAGGTTAAATTGGGCTTTTTTATGTCAGTTCACATCGAGGGATCACTACCACAATAAACATATTGATGTGTTTTACTGTATCGTGGACATGCATTCTCTAGTACAATGCGGATGGCACTGTGATTTTTTCTGTGGGTTTATCCTTAACATTTTAGTTATTTATATGAGCTAATTAAAGGACCTTTTATTTGTTTTACAGCGTACTTTGTGCATAAGATATACTTGGTTAAATGTATATTCAATAAGTGCAATTCAAAGAAGAGATAGGTTGATTTGGTTGAACATAATTAAAGTGGAAAAAGGGAAAAGGCAGCCTATTAAAGCCTAATGGTTTTAACACAGAAAGCCATCCAATTACCATTACTTTGTGGCTCACACCGGAAATACAGATTTCTTTACATCAAAAAAGACTATTTCCGTATTTCCAACACTAGTGGTTCAAAATACTTAAGAACTCAAAAAGCTTCCAAAAGTTATGGCTTAAGCTTGTTCTTTTTAAGCGCCAGGGTGGGGGGGGGGGGGGGGGGGGGGGGGGGGGGGGGGGGGGGGGGGGGGGGGGGGGGGGTGGGACTGGTAGCTGGCCACTTATGTATTAATTAGTCTTCTGGACAGTGGCCACAATAAATTTTCTTTATTAGACATGAGTAGTATGTCTTCTTCTTTCAATACTGACAATCCACTTCCATCAAAATGTCCAATATTGGGTGATCAAATGCAAAACCCATTTTTTCTAATAAGGAGGGAAAGTGTAACAAAGAAATAAATGCACAGCTAAAATTATAGGAAGAGAAAAAAAGAACAATTTTTTTTGTAGGCATGAACCTACAATGCCTATTTTGTATAGATGTCAAGCACAGTGGCAAAGCAGTCTGTGTGCGTCTTTTTGTTGTTGCCCCCCCCCCTGACATTGCAGGCTAATTTTGCCTGGTAATTTGAGCTGGAAAATGAAAAATAGGTTTGCGATTATTACCTATAAATGACAACACAATCACATTATGCTTCAGTACAAACACAGAGAGGATATTGCCTTTTCATATTTCATGTGAAAGTAATGGATGCAGTATGTCATGCAGGAAAGACGAATGGCGAAAGACTAATATTTTAGATGTGTATAAGAGAACCAAACTGTTATAGGTAAAAAAGAAAACCTGTTTGACTTTTTGTTCGAAGTGGTACCAGCCTTTGTGGTTCTAATGTGTTCAAGTGCGGTACCATCATTGAATTTCTTTAGCGTCTAACTTGTGCCTATCCTAATGGTGTTCCAACAAGGAGAGATTCATTACCCTACCGTCGCCTTCAGTCTTGTTTTTATTTTGAATCCATTGCATGGCCTCCGATAACACCACAGCTCGGAGATGGTTCCTGTTTCACCCTGAGCAGCTGTTTATATGAGTTATCTGAAAAAAACTACTTTTGATATATTTTAACACTGGCCCAGCTCTATCCTTTCCCATCATTAATGATTAGTGTTGCAGAGCTCTGAACTTTGCAAGCGGAGAGCCGTGTTTGAGAGCAAACACGGTGAGTGAGTCCTAGCTCTCATATACTTTTAGGATTTTTAAATCAAATCGATTAGCCATATTGGTATTCATAACCTCTGTGAATTCTGTTTTATCTAGAGTGTGCAATGCCTTCATAAACAGGCAGCCAGTCAGGCCCAGGGCAGTGTTTATAGACACAGGGCAGGGCAGCCAGTAAGGGAGGCAACTAGGTCCGTACTCTGCAGGGGCATGCTGGGAAAATGCATTTGTGTTTGTTTACACAAGCGGAAGGAGCATCTTTAGCGAAGCGGCTCATGTAGATGCGGCGGCCGAGTGCCAGCCGCATCTACATGAGCCGAGTGCAAGCCGCGTGAGCCCCGACCGCTAGCACGCGCCGCGATGGGCTCTACATACATCCAGCCATGACCACATTGATTTTCTTAGCTAATACCTCCACAGAGGAACCCACCGTCAGAGGGAGGCACTACAAAGATATGCAAATGGTGCGTTCGATAAATCGACAGGGTTGCAGAGATGTTTTTTTCAGTCAGTTCAATGTACTGCTGGCGTGCTGTGCCTAAAAAGAGAGATAAATAGATAAGTACCTGTTAATGGACATGGGGGCACATATATATATATATATATATATATATATATATATATAGATGTACATAGGTTCACACAGACATACACATGGATATACTGTATAAAATCCTTGGGGTCACATAACTACATAGGATTAAAAAAGACCTGAAATCAGTGCATTACCACCATTCATATGCACATGTTATTCTTTTAAAAGCAGGAAACTATCATTCACTTTTAGTTCAGTTTTATTTTGGGGGGAAGGGGGCGGTTCTCAAGGAACATTACATCATGCGTGTGCACAGAAGATGTGGAAACGTGAGTGAAGCCACATTCAGTGTAGTTATTAATGAAATATAAAACAAAAGCAGCAGGTAGTGTGTCATATATAATAGATGCATTCTGTCTTGTTAAGCCTGGCAGGCTGTGTATGTGGCGTGTGAGTCTCCATGGAGAACAGCTCCCCGTACCTGGGTAATTAAAGGGAGTTTGTGGCAAACGGCAAACATCGGGAAAAATGACCTATGAACAAAAGAGTCGTGACAGTTTTAGGTTATGGGATTTCTATGTCTCCCCCTTATTTCTTTTTCACACAAATGAAAAATCAATAGTTTTTCCGGGTTTCTACATATTCAGAGTGCTCCGTGGCACAGTGTCTGCCCTGATGGAGAGAGAGGAGGGGTAGCCCATCGGTCTGTCAGAACTGGAACATCACATTTTCCAACCCACTGGTGAATGTTTCAGAGTTGATGTGATTGCCAAATGTGACAGTGGTGATGTTTTTTTTATTTTGTATTTTATTAGCCCCCCCCCCCCCCCCCCCCCCCCGACCCCCCCCTGCCCCACACACACACATACCCCCCCCCCCCCCCGCCCCCACGCCCCCCCCGCACCCGCCCCCCTCCCCGCCCCCCCCCACCCCCGCTCCCCCACCCCCAGCCCGCCCCCCCACCCGCACCCCGCTCCCGCCCCTCCACACACACACACACACACACATACACACACACACATACACACAACACACACACACACACTCACACACTCACACACCCTGATTGTGTTCCGTTTCCTTTTGGCTAGCTGGAAAATAGTGGAAGGCATTATTTGGACGCTCTGCGGAGAAGAAAAAACAGAAAGAAAGACGCACCAATAAATGGTTGATTTAAGAGCGGACAAGAGTGGTGCAGAGGGACAATGTGTATGAAGTATGAATGCATGGCAGAGGGCTGGCGGAGGAACTGCTCTTTGTGCCGGAAACTGTCCCCCAAGGCGGAGGAGACGGAGGAGCATGGCCCAGCCCAGTGATGCCTCTGGCCCCCCCATGCAGGCTTTTAGCCACGGCGCTGCCGAACAAGGGAAGAGTACACCCTGTGTATCTTCCATTGTGCACATAATGTGTGTTTGTGACGCTGCGGTCATCCTTGGTGCTGAGAGAAAAGTCACTGTGTGTGTGTGCATTATTGGAGGAGGAGGAGGAGGAGGAGGAGGAGGAGAGGAGGAGGAGGAGGAGGAGGAGGAGGAGGAGGAGGAGGAGGAGGAAGACGAGGAAAGGGAGTGAGTGGAGGGAGGGTTTGCTGGGGCAGAAGAGTGAGCATTCCCTGAATGCTCATTCCCTGTGTAGCCACATTAACCTAGATCCTCCTCTCCTTTATCACTCAAGGAAAACACAAAGAGGAGTGAACTAGAGCGGCAGTAGCTGGGCCCCGCGTTTATGTGGGTGTCTGAACACATTCTTTCCATTGCCTCCTCTTTTTGCATTGCTTGAAATGGACTATTATGCTATAACATAATAATAACAACAATATTATTATTAGTATTAATAATAGTTATTATAAATAATAAATAATAGTTATTATAATTTATAATTATTGTTGTTATTACTAGTATTATTATTATTATTATTATTGTTATTAGGATTCCTTAACGTGTGTCCTTCAAAAAAAGGCATTGAGAGCGATTTAAAGCATTTCAAAAGAACATTGAGGGAAATCCACAAAACCTAAAGTATAACCAGCCTTGCCTTGAATTAGTTTTGTGTTTTTTAGTAAATAAGAGCCCGCAGCTCTAAATGGATGAAACAAATTCCAGCATGTGACTCCTGGCGACCTGACCGTGCTTAATGTCCACTGAAATGGCCGGTGACTCTGAAAGGAGGGGTGTGGGAAGGGGTGGGGGTCACATTAAGTGTTGCGTTGGAGACCTCGGGGGGACCACTAGAAGAGTAATAGAGCTGGGGCTCTGGGGGGGGGGGGGCTGCGGTGGTATTGTTCTAGCAGGCAGTGTGAGCTCTCCCTGCTGTTTGTGATTAAGTTGGCATTTTAAAGTTTTGCAAGCTATTAGCTGCCCCCCCCCCCCCCCCCCCCCCCCACCCCTCCTTCTATTATTTTTTTTGCACCTCCCTCCTCCCTCCCCTCCACCCTGGGCGTCCCTGGCCCCGACGGAGACACTACAGAGTATTCATTCACATTTAGATAGCGCTGAGGTCACAGCAGGGCCATAGCAAGGGGCTGCCATGTCCAGCCCTGGCCAGGTCAGGAATCTAGCACCAACTAGCCTAGCTCAGCCCGACACCCACCCAATGGGCCTTAAACAGGTAGCTAACCCTTCTTTGATTTACATGTGTGTGTATGTTTGTTTGTAGGTGTGTGTGTGTGTGTGTGTGTGTGTGTACATGGATTTTGTGTGTGTGCGCGTTTAGTGTGTGTTAAGTGTCTCCATGTGTGCATTGGTTGTGTGTGTGTGTGTGTGTGTGTGTGTGTGTGTCTGTGCATGCGCGCGCACAGGTTGAAGCGATATTTCTAATCTTCTGTATTTTTGTTATGTTTTGCAAATGTTGCATAACAATAATGAACGCTTATTTAAGGTACTTGTATTTTATCATTTGTTTTTAGTACCAGACTGGAATACGTTTCTAGGTCCCTGCTCAGAGAGGCAAAGGGTATGTTCTGCTCAGCCGTTCATTTCCGACAGCGGGTTGACGTGAACGTAGGCCCGGGATGAGCAGGGAGGCGGTCTTTCCCGTGTGCGTTGTGCGTTGGGGTGTGGGGATGGATGGATGGGGGCGGGGTGCATATATGTATGCTCTTACGTACGGGGCACCGAGGTGCTGATATGAGGAGTGGACAATGTATGAAAGCCCTCCCCCCCCCCCCCCCCCCCCCCCAACCCAGCATGGGGTCTGTGTGTCCCATTGTCCCGTGGTGCCCTCCTGTCACTTTCATTTTACACCCCCCCCCCCCCCCCCCCCCCCCCCCCCCCCCCAGTCAGGAGTCAGGCCAGCTTTGATATAAGGAAGGGGTGCAATGGATGATGGGATGGGGAAGGGGGGGGGGGGGGGGGGTTAGAAGAAGAAAGAAAGAAGTATGGGAGGAAGATAGGGTCTCTGAGGTGTGAAATAAGATTGCTTTTTATCCAACGGTGCAGAGTTAAAGAAAAGGAAGCTGTCCGTCTCGGATAAAGCAGGGCAGGAAGGAGGGAGAGAGGGCAGGATGGTGGCCAGTGTGTGTGTGTGTGTGTGTGTGTGTGGGGGGGGGGGGGGGGGTTTGGATTGACGCTGCCACACTGTGACACCTGGTTATAAATGATAACAACAGCCCCCCCCCCCCCCCCCCCCCCCCCCCCGATAATCATAATGAGCGTAATGAGAGCTCTGACACACGGCTCTCCTGCAGCACAAGAGCGCGCAGCCTGAGATTATAGCCAAGCTCAACCTCCCACCACTGCCCCCCCCCCCCCCCCCCCCCCCCCCCCCCCCCCCCCCCCCCCCCCCATAGCTACCGGCGCTACCCGAGCCCGGGGAAAGAGAGGGGAGAGAGGAGGGAGAGGAGCAGTTCAGCCCCCGCACTGATACTACTGATTCTGCCGGACTTTAGGAGAGAGGGAAGAGGGACAGGCAAAAACAAGGGCAGCTCGCGGAGCGTATGAGAGAGGAGCGCACAGAGAGACCGGCTGGCCTGTTGTTTGGGAGGCCGCGGGATCCCTTCTCAGGTAGGGGGTTACGGTGTGTGTGTGTGTGTGTGTGTGTGTGTGTTGGTGTGTTGGTGTGTGTGTATTGTTATGGGTGGTGCTGATTATTGATTGCGATTCTGGGGGATGGGGGGGAGGTTGGTTGGTCCAAGGGGAGGAGCTTGATCAGAACTGAGAGAGAGAGAGAGAGAGAGAGAGAGAGAGAGAGAGAGAGAGAGAGAGAGAGAGAGAGAGAGAGAGAGATATTGTTATTACTTACTTTTTGCAGCTACCCCTTGGTTCTTGAGAGGGAGGACTGAAAAGTGCAGTGGTTACCATCCATTATTTATTGTGCCGTTTGAGCATGTCAGTATGATTAGCATTAGTGTAATCACCACTCTTCAGGGAAAACAAAGGCCATACTCTATCTCTCTCTGTCTCTGTGTGTGTTGGTCTCCCTCTTTATCACTCTCTCTCTCACGTGAAGGTAATCTTTCTGTCTTCGGTGTCTCATCTTCAGGAGACACTTCCTGTGTAGCATCTGCTTTTGTCATCTCAACATATCTTCCCCCCCCCCCCCCCCCCCCCCCCCCCTCATCTCACCCCACTTCCTTGTGTGTATCTGTCTTTTTTTGCTGCTTGGACTCCCTCCTCCCAGCACCAGAGAACCGTTAATGTGGGTGTGTGAAGAGTACGTTGCCGTGTCTCTCGCAGCTTGTAAAGGGTGACACCTATGGGTCAGATTTAGCTCCTGCACTTAAGTGTCAGTGAAACGGCATGAGTGAGGAAAATGAGTTTGTGTGCGTGAGCGCGCATGTGTGGGTGGTTTGCCCAGGGATGGTTCTGTGTGATAGAGGGAGGCTGATATTTTTACGGTACAGATGAGTGTAATCTCTGTGGCCTCGAACGGATTTATTCAGCTTGCATGATGAGATTAATGGAACTGCTTCATATCATTGTATTAGGATGGTTAATGAAGACAATTAATTAGAAGACATCCTTCAGGCTATTGTCATTTACATCTCTGAGATTTGGGTTAGAAATGGCCTAGTGCCATAGCTCTAAGTGTTTCTCCCCATCTGTATCTAGCTAATCCATGACTACAATTGTAGTCTCTATGCCATTTGTGTTGTACTCTTAGGCCAGTGGTGACCTTTCTTTAATTATAGCAGGCCTGGTTTTAATCATTTTTGCAAGACTGCGACGAGGAGAGATGAGAAATAGGCAAAACCCTTTGTGATTTTGAGATGCACTACTCCTGTGTACACATGGATTCACATTTGGTATGATCACAATGTAATGTCTCTTGTAAATAAATCAGATTTTGTATTACTCAGTATTCAAGAGTGACCAAAAAAATGGGATTTTTTATATGAAGGCTGCAGTGCTATTTTAATACTAAAATACTGTATGTAGGCAGGTTATGTTAAAAATGACACATGACGTTACTCTTTTTACAAGTAACATCCTACCCCGCCTTTTCAACGATTTAAGAAATGTACTTTGGGATTATTGTGTAATCTGAACACTAATCTGGCAGTTGTGAAGATTTATTCAGGCAGGAGTTAGATAGGATTTTGGGATTCAGATATGTTTTTACCCAGGTACTAGGTGCAGGCAAGATTCATTCAGGCAAAAGACATCAACATGTTCCAAATTGAGGAATAGAAATCCACAGGAATGGAAAATTCAATATACCTTAAAAAGGACCAGTGTTTTAAACATAGTGTACTAATAATGCAATCCATACACTGATCACCCTGCTGTGTATTGCCTGACATACAAGTTGTTAGTATTGAGTCCTGCTGCCCTATAAAAACATAATGTAACTGTATAGACATGCAGTGGGGTACTAAACTTGTATAAGATGTGTGGTGACTCCAGGGCTGAATACTTGAACAGGGCATGTCAGTAGCTGTTGTAGCATTGTCAATATATCAATAGCTCATAGAGTAGTGATCCTGAGTATGGAGGCCTTTTTCAAAAGAACATTTAAGTACATTTGCTGAGAATTAGCTGACTTGTGTAATAACTGATCGGCCTTATTGACTGTGATCCAGTTTACTGTTGTCAAATCAATGCTGCTGCAATGCAAGTGCAACTACTTTTAAACAAACTTAACAGGCAGAGGGAGTGCTCAGGGGGCACTGAAGGGAAATAAAGAAGATTGATGGCCTTTTTATTATCTGTTTTTTGCTATCTTTCCTTTGTGTGTTACTTACAAACGGCCATTATGGGATATCCATTGTTTGGACTTCAATGCTCCTAAATGGCCTGATACATCGAGCTGAGGCTTTTAAGGTGGTTACAGGGGATTTCTGACTTTGAGTTGGCATACAAATACAATGAGTTGTGGCTCAGAAAAGTTTTAAATATTTATGATTCCTGTTTTGCGATTAAAGGGTGGCAGAGGTGAAACGAGGCTCATTTTAGTGCGCAACCGCAGCTTGGGTCAGTTGTGTGTGTGTGTGTGTGTGTGTGTTCGTGTGCGTACGTGCTTGCAGAGTCTTATTACATTTAGAAATATTATATTTCCCGTTTGTTCACTGATATTTACAGATAACATATTCATAATGCAAATTTTGTATTATATACTACAACAATTTAAATAGTAGCAAAGGTACTGTAGTACTACTAGTAGTACTACAGTTACTACTTATAACGATGCATAACTAATAAGAAAAAAAAGTAGTATGATGAATACAGTATATATTTTCCATTTTGTATTTATACATTATTTATATTTTATATATATATATATATATATACACATATATACATGCATTTTTTTATATTTATACGTATATTAATATGTATATATTATTTAATATTTTCAGATTGATTGTTGACAACCAAACAGCACAGGGCAGCAGGCAGATACCGCCCTCTTTGTCTGCTGCCGTTGTAACTGCGTGTCAGCGAATGTAATTGTTGTAAGCTCCTATCGAAAAAAACGCTGCCGTCCCTTTAAGTGCTTCCACCAATTCTGATGGTGTGGTGATTTACATATCCCATCCTCTCCTCCCCCTTTAGGAGAGCTGAGCGAGGATGTGGAGGCTGCTTGTGAGACTACCACAGACCAGGAGGACCAAACCAAAGACAGAGAGAGTGGGGGGGATAAGGACCTCACCAAAGGGACAGGTAAGGCCTCATTTTACCCTCAACACATTAGGGAACCATTGCAAACAGGAAACACGTGGCCTAAACCTGATATCTGCTGAACAACATGCTTTTGCCTAATTTAAGGATAGACATTTATATCCAAATATGGAGAGCTTTTGAAGTATTAGGCTCTCTTAGAACTCCTCAAATCCAATTTTGGTCCACATTTGCAGAACAAAATGCTATTTTTACTGAGAGTTTCTACACATTAAATCCCATTAGTTATAATGTGACCAGGTGATCCGCGTTTTGTTTTTTTGTGAATAGGGCACAGGAGGACTCTCTGTCTTTACTTATACACACACCTGCACAGTTCGTGAAATGATTACCCCCTTCTCAACTTCTCTTCGCTGTGTGTCACTTAAATGCACACACATGCACGTGCACACATGCACACACATGCACGTGCAGTCATGCACACACACACACATGCACACACACACACACACACACACGCACACACATACACACATGCACAACTGTGTTCGTTATTAGACTGGGCTATTTTTATCCCTAACATTTCCTCATTTCAGGTGCAGATGTTGACTTTCATGTAGGGAGGCGGGGCTTGGGATGAGGGGACATACTATGGGAGTTTAAGGCCTTTATACTACTGTATACGGATAGCTACTACTGTGTTCTGTGTGCACTACTCTTTATGGATAACACACCTACTTTCTACTTCATTATGTTCATGTTTAAGGATTTGAGTTCAAGTTTAGCAATGTTTGCCATAATGGTGAAATACTCATTTGAACACTTTTACGATGAATCCCATGCTGACCAGGGGCTGTCAGCTGTGTGCATGTATAAAGTGTGTTTTGAGGACGACGCTATATCTTTTTGCAGCATTGCATTATGCAAGATTTATTTTCAGGATATTTGCATGGAGTAGTGACAGACAAAGTTGTGGTGTTAAAAGTGGTGGTGCTGGTGGAAGGAACAGCATTCTTATCAGAAGCAGTGGATTTGTGATGGCATTGATATGGACTCCCATCTGGAACCTAATGGAAACTTGTACTGCAGTGTGTTTTACAGGAAGCATGGAGACACGTACTCCTTTATCCTTTAGACTGGATTGCAAACTGTCCTGAGACTCACTAGCAGGAGAGATGGATAATTAGTCCAGGATTGGATGGTAAAGTGCATTTCATCCCGACAAATACCACTTTCACTTTATCCATCTGCTATAGTTTCCTGGTACTTTTTGGGTTTTGGTTTTTGCAATGGGGAAAATCGAATGTCAATGAAATGACATTGTTATTGTTCTGATTGATTGTTCTGCATAATATTTAGATTTGGAGTCATGTTGTTAACAGATGGAAAACAATTCAGACCTTATGCACACCACCAGACTTTCCTATAGTACAGCACAAAAAAAGTTCATGGCACTGTTTGAAGCCCAGGCTTTGTAAAATGTCTTTGATATCTGAACTTCTATTTTAAATGAGGCAGAGTTGTTTGTGCTCTTTGAAAGGGCGACACTCCTCTTTGATGGAAGAAATAATCATATGCATGCCTGCCTGAATATGGCTTAAAGTATGTTTTAGCACATCAAAATAAAGCACTTTAAAAAGCATTAAAATGAGCTGGCCGATTAATAATTCAGTCATACCTGTGGTGTACAGGAAGACGACGACTCGCATTAGGATTCCTCCTTTTTGAAAGGCATGCAATTTGATACAAGCATATTCAGTTCCTTTCCTCCCCTCTGTCAGTCGCTAATCACGAAAATAAGTGTGTTTCTGTGTTTTCACAAAGGAAAGATGTGCTTGCATATGAAATATTTACAGCTTCCCGGCAGCTTATTAGAAACGCTTAGTTAAAAATAGCGTGTGCATTAGGGGGAACCAGGTCTAGGAGTTCTGTTTGATGTCAGTGAAGAAGGTGGTTAAGTAGGTTGGAATGGAAGGGTGTGTGGGGGGAGAAAGGGTGTGTGGGGGGAGGGGGTGGCATTGTCAGCTGAAAGGGAGGCAGTCATATTTTAATGGAAATCCCCTCTTTTTTTCTACTCTTAACTTTGGATTGAGGGACACGATGGCCTCTCAGAGGAAGTCATCTCATGAGGAAAGGAGCAGAGAGGGAGGTCCCAAAATGTGATTTGGTAAACAGAAGAACTCTTGTTTTACTGGAAAGCTCTCTCCGGCTGATGCCTGTGTTGGTGCTGCTGATGTGTGAGAGCATCCAAGCTGATGCTATTTGAAGAACCCTACCTGAGAAGTATTGGTGAGGCTGTCTAACGTTTGAAGGTCCATCATTAAAACTATTCAAGTCTTTCTTCTCATCCCTGTCAAGCAACTATCGTGAAACAGAGTGTGGCAACGTTGTTCCTTTACAAATGACAGTCATTGTCAGACAGGGACATTAGCGTAACACAGAAGAAAAGCTTTTCCCTTATTTTAAGCCACTGTCAATCTGAGTATTTTTTTTTTTGTCTTTTCAGTGTCACAGCATCTCATTAAAATCATTTAGAAATGCACATTCTACAGACGCTCATGTAGAATGCAGATGTATTCTTCATGTCATCTCCTGGAAGACGCCTTCATTTTTCGGGTGCTTTTTTATTCATTACCAAGATCCCACACATTCTACATTTGTGTAGACCTGCATGCGCAACACGAAAACCTATTTAATGTGTATTTACACTGCCATATATTTACATATGAAATGGAGTTCACTGGATTCTTATAGCAGTGTATACAAATAATCCCCTATAACCATATAAAGAATACATTTATCTTTGGCTTCATCCAAAATGTAGCCACCTTCCCAAATAAGTAATCCAGAGGGTCATTTATAATGCTAATAATGAAATATTCATAAATGGCCAACTGTGAGCATTTCTCCTCTCCGCTCCTGTCTTGTTCACCTAGCTGAGACAGCACTGATGAGATGGGGAGGGTGGGTCTGCACAGGGAAGGGAATCCATATTTGTATTAGGGTTGGATGGTGTATTAAAGCAATGGCTGAACTGAACGCGTAAAGGATGCAGCAAGGAGGTAAGGTTAGAGGCTGGTAAAAGCCAGGGAGGATAGAAGACCAGTTGATGTACTTCAGGTCCACAGTGTGATTTGATCGTTTTAAAAGTGAATGTATGGGAAGGTTAGTATTGCAAGTGGCCTGTGTACTGTACGGGGAGGGAAGGAGAGGGAGGGAAGGGGCTCTATGTGTTCTTGGAGTTGGATATGATTGCCATTCATTGCAACTGAGCTTTATGAATAATTCCTCTCATACCCTGTTGTTGGACCTTGAATATAAAGCCAGCGGGACATGTCATTACTATGTGTCAGCTGTAATCTTACTCGGCTCTCGCCAATAATACAATAATGTTTTGCTTTTTGTTTTGTTTCGTAAATGCGGGACAAACTAGGCAATTGTATATTTTATAAAGTTTAACACTTTAACACAAACAACAACTAATTACGCTAAAATGTGTTTTGTGTTTTTTGGATGAAACCAGAAAAACAGGGTGCTGGCTTCACCTATATTTTCATTTAGTTTATACAAGCGTTGTGATATTCAGTTATATTACTGTTCCACAGAGATATTATATAAATAATACTGACTGTATTGGTTGTTCAATTAGAGAGAAATTTAAATTATACACGAGTGACTTTCTGCATGAATATGTATAATAGAAGCGCAGTAGCAATATACCATATGTGGTGAAATACAAATCTAAAGTGGAGGACAGTCACAGATAGTCAAAATAGGTGAATGTTAGCATTCTTATAGTGCAACACACACCACAAGGCAGTATCAAATCAATATAAATAGACAGTTTACATTCTGTATGTATCATATGAACTGGTTGATTCTGTCTTTGTTATGAATGCAGATGAGCAACCCCTAGATGCTGCGTAGTGGCACTGCACTCCCTGCTTCAACGTCCTCTTGATGTTGCTTGGGTATTGTGGGCCCTAGGATGTTCATAATGTGTCTTAAGTAAACAAAGAGCAGAGATGGTTGAGGATTACAATTCCCAAGACGGACAAGGTCAGACTTATTCTACACATAAATCCCCCACGATGGGGACGATACCTTATTGCTTTCTTTGTTTAGTTCTCATTCCAATACATGGTGTCAGTGCGACAACAGGGCGGTAGAGTGTTTACATATTCATATCATGTCCACTGAGTATGTGTCATCCTGCAAATGATAATTCCTTTTGTCTTTGAAGATAATAGACCATAAATTGTCCTTGTTTGCGAGCCAACTCTCTGAAAGCGTGGTGTTTATGAGTCTCGCAGCCACCGCCGGTGTAATGGAGCCGCACTACGGCTGCTTCTGGGGAGTGTCCTCTAAAGGTGAACGCCATGTCAGCCCCTTGTTCGGCGCCGCCAAGATTAATAACACCGCAGCTAATTAATATCTCCTCCTATTCCTTTCTTTTTTCATTTTGAATTTGTCCTTATTGCAATCATGCCTCCCAGGCACACAGACTACAGACTGGGAGAAAACACACACTGGTTCATTTTCTCTCGCTCCTTCTCCAGTATTTTTTCCCGCTCATGCAGGGAATTATTTTAT
The DNA here is from genome assembly GCA_026745465.1 of Lota lota. Taxonomy (NCBI): domain Eukaryota; kingdom Metazoa; phylum Chordata; class Actinopteri; order Gadiformes; family Lotidae; genus Lota; species Lota lota. Next base: position 13,692,976 of record JACYXH010000659.1, on the reverse strand, counting down.
TAGAGGCGCACATATATACGAAAAATTCATCAAGGTGCAAGGCATAAGTAGTTACCTCATTCCTTTGAATTAAATTGAAACATTTAGTTGTGCGGGGCTCTAGGGAATGTCTATAAATATAAATTGTTTGCAGGAAAAAAGGGTCAATGTGAGTGCATGATTGCATGTAATGTGAGTGTCTTATAGCGGTGGGCGGAGGATAGAGTCTTCTCATGGTCTCCAATTAGTGCGTGACTTTCTAGGGGAGTAGAGGTGAGCCTAAAGGAGGTGAACCCTGTGTTGCGTGGTGCAAAGAGTCAAGGGGGCCCTTTCTGCAGAGTGCAGGCGAGACCATCTGAAGTAGGCCAGACATAATAGTCTAGTATAGGCAGTACAGTGGGGCGATATGGAGGGCTGTGTAGACTGACCCACATGGATGGACCTCAGTGTGTTATCATATTCATTTTTTTATGTATTATTTGGTGGCCGGGCACCTGAGGCTTCCAGGGCAGCCTGTGTCTTTCTGGAAATAAATGGCTGGGCAGAGGCCTGAGAGATGAAGTCGCCCCCACTGGTCTTTATTTCCAGGCCACCCCTGGATCACCTCTCAGTTCTATGCATGCACTACACCATTGTCAGATAGGCTTGAAGACTCCAGCTTCATATCCCACCAATCTCCCTTCTCCCCCCTTCACTTCCAGTAGGGTGAGTTTTCCCAGTTTAAATGTCAACACTGAATATCGACTCACTCCTCATCAAGGACGAAAGAGAATATGAATGGTTGAACATTGTTAACGTCAGAAGACCTTAGTTTGTTCAAACATGGTCTCAAGTGGGGTCTCCTCGTCTTGTTTCGGCCGGTCCTGAAAGCACAAGGCAGCTGTGATTGCTTCTGAGACCAGGGCAGACTGTGCTGACAACCTTTCTGCTGGCGGAGCAGTGCAGCTCAGCTCTGGGAGGTGAGACAAGGTGCCAAAGTCCAATTCACTTACGGGACTCGACAGCACAAAAGCCCCTGGTTTACGGAAAAGGGTCATGAATTAATAATCACCTAATTGACTCTTGCTTTTTTCCTTTCCCCCCACTCTCTCCGGTTCTGCCTTTTGTGCTTTCAGACGAAAGCCCATTCGGTGTATCTGTCAGAAGAGGTTTGGTGTGGATGGGACTTCTGTGTTTAATGGGCAGGCAGAAGAGGGACAGAGACAGACCCCTGACAGACACTAAGGTCATAGACAGGACTCCCTAGAGGAATCCATGTGAATGTGGTCCAGCGTCACTAATACAGTGTATCTTGCATTTTTCTTTTGGCCTGCACCCCTTCACTCAATGTGAGGTCAAGCTAAGTCAATCAATAACAACTAACAACAAGAATAAAGCGGCAACCAAGGAAGCCTCATTTTATAATGGTTGGACTTGAAATGCTTTCCTTTTACATTTCTGGTGCATGGTAGCCTGCAAACTGCAACCATTACAAAACTAGAGGTCTCTTCTAGGTTTCAATGGTGTCAGGGATATTACATAAAAGACACTTGAATTAATACCATAGTATTAAAGGAGGCAAAACTCCCCATGTGCATCCAACCCTATTTTGTTCTACTATTCTATATCAATGTGTGAAGACTGAGCAGCTTGTGTATGTAGCAGAAAAAAGACGAGTCCACATTTACAGTGATACGATCAACTGTATTGCACACCTTTTCGTTCTGGTATGCTCCCAGCCTATTTTTCATTACTCTCGACAAGGAAAAACAGGAAACAGTAGCTGGATTTTAGTCACGGATCTGGTGACAGAAGTGGGTTTGGGATTCTGAAGAGAAAGCAATTGATCAGATTTATGGAGTCCTAACTGGCCGTGAAAAGGTCTCTTCTCTTTTTTTTGTCTGTCTCTCTCTGCCCCTACTCTTCCTCTTTCTTGAGCTTTATTTATTACTTTATATACACAGGTGCACACAAACACACACATGCAGGCACACACACATGCACGCAAGAACACACACACAACTTGGGCAAATGTTCTCTTTCTTTCTTTGGGACACAGTTGTCTTTCTCACGCATACACACATTTATTTGTTGCATGTATGTATGTATGTATGTATGTATGTTTGCATGCATGTTTGTACATATGAATGTATGTACAGTTTATTCATCTACACCTGTTTGTGAGTAGAACCCCATGAGGGTGTAGCGCATCGTCCACATTAACGCACAACCCAGTCAGTATGAGCATCACAGCACTCTCCCACCGATGGGTCTGAGTGAAGTCCAAAGCGGAGGAAGTAAGAAGTGGAGAGTGGACTCGAAGAGGGGAGAAGGAAGTGCCAGGGCCAGTGCCCATGGCGGAGAGGTTAATGTCAGCGAATGGGAGGTTCCTTTTGTTTAACATTTCCTTTGTTTATTGGTGGATGTGTTTAACGGGATTGGCTGTGACTGGACCTTAATGGGGCGTCTCTGGGAGATCCAGCAGCAGGCTGCTGTGTCCGACGCCAGGGTCCCCCACTGGGTAATCAGTTCAGCTGCCCCTGGCCTGATTGGAGCTGACACTTTAATGTCTGGAGCAGGAGCGTGGTCAGCCCTTCTTAACCTGACCCCCACCCCCACCCACCCACACACCCACACACACACACACACACACACACACACACACCACCACCACCGCCAAAGCCCCCCGCCCCTCTACCAATGCCCCCTTTTCTCTCAATTTGCCCTCTCAGGACTGTACAAATTAGGCCAAATGTTACTCTTTATGGGCTTGTTAGCAGGAGAAGCACCCCTTTAGATCGCACAGTGGATGCTTCCCACTGGTAGTCACTGTACCGCCTCGAAGACGCCTTCTCACGCATCACACCTTTTGGTCTGTTGCTGTTTTATTCCTTTTCAGTGGCCCCTTTCTTTATTTATATTCAATTTGTCTCAAACCCACGCTTCCCCACGTCTATGTTTATGTTTAGTTCAAAATATGGAACTAGTTATAGTTGAACCAAGATCTTGTGAGGCCTTGCTTCCTAAAACTATAAGCAGTCATGACAAACAGTGAATCATAGAATAATGTGGATACACTTGAAATATGTGTTTCAAGTGAGATGGTAAAAAGAGTCAGCCAAATGTCAATAACGATTCCATATCTTAACTCTATTTTGATTCATTTGTTTTGTTGTTACAAAATGCTGTTTGAGTCAAAGGGCTTTCATGCAGTATGATTCTGGTATTGCTTAGGAACGGTTGAAATGGTTAGTGTGGCTGAAAAATGGTTTTCCCATCTACTCTTGTCACAGTCGATTGACAACACAGTAGAGGAGGCTTAGCCAGGTGCAATAATTCAAATGAAGTACAGAGAGTTCTACGGCACTCTGTGTTGCCAATGTGGAAGCAGCGGGAGGATTTTCCTAGAAGGATCAAGCTATAGGTCACTGTTTCAGCTTGGTTGTAGAACTGCTCTACAACCTTTTGAACCCCTTACTGCCAAATCAAATTGTACTTTTACATTCTTTCCATAAGGAGCTGGCCTTAACTTGGAGAACTCTATGATACTGCATTTATGATATGACACTAGCTCATGTGATTACTAAAAACTTTATATTTGTACTACTATTAATATTTCTAATAATAATACTTCTTTATTTTTAAAGATTATATTGTAGTTGTATTTACATTTATCTCCTGGTGGGTTTTCACTAGGAACACAACATGAATAAGTAGACTAGAATATCCATCGAAGACATACTGCAAGAAAGCATCACAAGATCATCTTTGTATTGTCTTTTGTCTTGCTCGAGCTCACTATAGCACGAAAGAAATATAACATTTCTTTTTTAACCTACCTGTGAACCAAATTCACAGGTAGGGACTCACAGGTAAAGAAAGCCTGTCAAAGTCTGTCTTCTTTGGTTTAGGAAACGCATGATACAAGATTGTAGAGTCCCACGTAATGATGTGGTTACCTACACCTGTGCTTCCGTCATCTAAGATGTAGTTCAATTATACTTTGGAGCAGACATGCCAAAGCCCTTTATACACACAGACGTATTGATTAGCTTGTTGCTACACTGCACAGTGTCCACATTGTAATTACATGTCTTGTCTCCCCTCTCCATCTTGTGTGTGTGTGCGCATATCCAGCATTGTCCGTCCAGTTGGAAAGGGAGCAGACAGATTCTCCCATCCCTACCAAGAGGCCCTCCTCGCGGTCGGAGCCCGTCGAGAGCCCCCTCTCCTCCAAGCGTCCCAGGACCACTGAGAAGAGCAGTGCGGAGCAGGTGAGAGAACAGAGAAACATCTTCTCTTTGTCTTTTCACGTCTTTGCTGCTCGACTCCTCGTATCGCTGTCTTCCTTCCCAGGCTTTTTTTCAAATGAGGAGAACTCACTAATCAAACAAAAAGGTTATCCTGTCTGATCAATTACCCCAATCTCGTTTTAAGCCTCATACCTGAACAGCAATTAAGGGAATGAAAAGAGAGGTGCTCCTTTGCTTCAGATCTGCAGAGTTCTGCAGGATCATTGATATGATCTTTAATACATTTCATCTGTAAAATGAGTGGTGCATTTCTGCTGTAGTTGCAGTGCTATTTGTGTCAAAGGTTAAAAATCAATATTTTATATGACAGAGGCAATACTTTGATGTGTGCTCAGACACTGTGCTTCTCAGCATGGCTGATTAGTCTGTGATCATAGGCACATGCCTGGTGGGGGTTGGAGGGGGGTACATGTTTACCCCTGTCATAGTGCCTTGTACTGGGAACAATTACTGGTTTGATTGGGCTTCTCTGTAAAAAAAAAACATTAACCTTGATGTAATTCTATTCCCCTGTGCCCATGCGATGCAACAGATGTACCAGTGCCCTTACTGCAAATTCACCAACACTGACCTGAACCGTCTCAGAATGCACGTGATGACCCAACACTCTGTCCAGCCCATGTACCGCTGTCCACTGTGCCAGGACATGCTAAACAACAAGGTCCACCTGCAGTTCCACCTCACACACCTGCACAGCGTGGCACCTGACTGTGTGGACAAGCTCATCGCAACGGTAAGTCCTAGAGTGTGGGTCAGGCTCTGTGTGTGTGTGTGTGTGTGTGTGTGTGTGTGTGTGTGTGTGCAATTGCATTTTATTTGCCAACCTGATCTCATAGTTAGAATAGGTCTTTGGAACATTACAACCTCTATTCCAGAATTGTATGATGGTCAGGGTAGGGTCAGTGGTTTAGGTCAAATAATAGGGTAAAATGTTCTGCCATGAAGGGACATTGCATCTTACTACCTGTTATTTTCCAGGCTGTCTGCCAGGCTGCAATATAGGATGTTTTTCCCTGTCTCACATTATCTGAATCATGACATTGACAGATGAGCCTTAATCCAAATGTTAAGAGTGCTGTTGATTGACTCACTGTATGTCTTTGAGAGCCTAGAGTTTGTTGCCCTTTTTCCAGGTGGATTGTAAATATTCTTTATTTTTCTTTAATTTTTCCATTCAAAAGACTTTCAGATGAGTAATGTGGTATTTGAAACAAAGCCTTTTTATGATGCAACAGCTTTTATCCCACAATGCAAAGTTCAGGCATTGGAACTGTTATTGATTTGTTTCTGTTCAAACTCAAATCTCAGGTGAACGCCAAAAATAAATAATGAACTATATTGAACACTCTTTAAGATATGGTTCAGTAACTCAAACTAGTTGACCATGCAGAGAAATTTGACAGATACAACTTCTCAAACCAACAGAAGGTTATGTCCATGACAATGACATTCATTCACAAATACATCATTCTATCCCTTGCACCCCTTTAACTTTTTTAACAATATTTACTGTAAAATGACAACATTGTTTCCTGTGTAAATATAATATAAGCAACTGACGTGAGCTGATTAACAAAATCATTCAGAGAGAGTTCCCCTCTCCTTCCTAACCATAGGAAGGCTAACAAGTAAATAGCAAACCCATTATAATGGAGCACTAGAATATTTTTTTCTTTTGACATAAGAATGCATTGACCCACTGCAATAATCACATGCTAGAACAGAGGTAATATAAAACACATTTAAGTTGGCACCTTTTTTCCTAACTGGTGAATGTAGACGGAAAGGTACTTTATCCCTTTATTTATGTCTAGATTTGGAGTCTAATGAATTTTACAATAGCTGACTCTTATTTTTTCCGGACCATGCATAAAGATGCACTCACTCCCTTAGTCTTCATTTACCTACTCATTGCAATTCTGTGCTTTAAAGAAACCCTATGCTATCCTATTTGCTCTCCCTCCCCATTCGCCCTCTCTCTCTCCCCCTCTTTCTTTCTCTCTCACTCCCTATCCCTCTTCTCTCACTCCCTCTCCATCCTCCTCTCTCACTCACTCTCTAACCCCCATCTCTCTCTCTCTCTCTCTCTCTCTCTCTCTCTCTCTCTCTCTCTCTCTCTCTCTCTCTCTCTCTCTCCCTACAGTACCTCACTCTGTCTCATGTCTGTCTCAGAGAGGGGTAATGAAAATAATTGTGCTTCATTAATTCTGAATCTGGTTGGGCAACAGCCATTTTGAACTGTGTGTGCCAATTAAGCAGTTCAAATTAAAAGGGACCTTGGTATACCCTCTGCTCTTTCCATTTCCAGCCTAATGAAGACTTGTGTAAAAACAGTCCACATCGTAATCTAGAATATTCATCAATGCTATTGTGCTTCCCAAATAGCATTTAGTTTAATTTTCCAAAGAACAGATGATGCCAAACAAGTCCAGCCAAAAAGAGGAACATTTGCTTGTTTTGCATTGACTACTATCACTATGGAAAACAAGTCTTGCTTTATTCCAAATAACCCAATGACTAATTTAGAAGTGAAATGCAGGCTTAGTGACACACTGTAAGTCATATTTTCGGTACATGCCAGGTCAGGAAGAAAATTAGCTTTTCAACCAGCGCATTTCTGCAATGATTAATTTGTGCAGTGGCTTAAATCAAACTCACGTTAAATTAAACCCAGTTCAAATGTGTTACATTATGTAACTGCTATTGAATAACTAATACTAATTAGATAACATTTTTATATTGGCCTCACTTGATTTATTGTCCTCCAAAACAGATGCCATATAATTGATGGCTATGGTTGAGATTATTTTGGTGGGGATATCAGAGATGTGGAGAAGAGAAACAGGGCAAGGTGTGTGTGTTGGGCTGGGGTGAGTGAATTGAAATGCAGGGTGGGGGGTGGAGCTGATTATTCTGTTTGGAACATTAATTGAAGGAAGGTGAAACTGACAGTGTCTCATCTCCCAGCCTCCTCTCATCCCAGCAGATGATTATTGTTAACTAGGGGCCTGTTAATGAGGGAACCTGATGACTTATCATCTTTTGTGGGTAAAATTGGCCTATCAGAAAGAAATGGGAAGGAAGTCAGGTTGGGATGGCAAGGATAAAGGGAAGTTGCCGTCATTCACACATGATTGACTTCAACCTTTTGGTGCTTCTCCGTATTTTATTTTCTGAAATTAATAATCATTGGTCCTTGAAATGTTCCAATTAGAAAGTAAAAGAGTAGAAATTTGTTTTTTTTCTTTAATTTGGTATTCATAGCAGAGCTTTGTGTAACTTATTTATAATTATTTTATATTGTCTTCATTCAGGAATCTGCTTATCTGAAGACCTTTCTCCCAAACATGCTTTCTTCATTTCTGAAACAAGCTAGTCTATATTGTTTCTCAAAAAATGGCTTCTCAAAAGCCATTTAAGTTTTCCAAGGTAGGCCTTTTTTGCCCCACTAATTGATTGAGGGATAACTCTGATTGACAAAACACAGCCAATGATCAAAGCCGAAATTTCAGGCATGGAAAATCAAATGTATTATAGTGTGTGTGTGTGTGTGTGTGTGTGCGTGTGTGTGTGTGTGTGTGTGTGTGTGTGTGTGTGTGTGTGTGTGCTTTTGCTCCTATGTTCAAATTATTAACTTAATAAACAGTTTATGTCGAATGCAACAGTTGCGTCACCTTACTGTTCACCAATGTGACAACTGTATTTACCAAGGAACTTATAGATTTGTTTGGATGTTTTTTCATGTGAATTCTGTTGTGCTTCTTCCAGGTCACAGCAACTGAAGTGCTGCCAGCAAGCATGTTCATACCTGTACCGGGACTAGACAGGGAGGCCCAAAGTGCCTCGCAGTCGACATCCAACACCAACGCTGAGGACTTCAAGAAACAAATGGGTTAGTACTAGTTACTCTTTTTTAGACAATTGGTTTACCAATGCTACGTTTATAGTCTTCAGTTCATTTTTTGTAACTGTGAATAAATGACATTATATTGTATTCAAAGGATACAAAACATGTGTGAAAACATAACATACAAGGACACATGTACACTGAACAACTGCAATTTAAAACTAATGTTTCTTATCACTTGAAAATGTTATATTATCATAATAACTAATATATTTAAATTTAGTAGATGCCTTATAAATGTCATTTTTCTATTGACAGATGCATCAGATGCAGAGCCAGAAAAGGGGGTCTTGCCAACAGAAATTGGTGAATCTCACAAATTACCTTTGGATGAGCAACAGTCATCCAAACTGGATGATGCCACAGGATTCCTATGCTGGAAGAAAGGCTGTAACCAAGTCTTCAAGTCTTCCAACTCCCTACAGCAGCACTTCAACGAGGTCCACAATAAGAGGCCTCAATTGCCCGTTTCGGATCGCCATGTCTACAAGTACCGTTGTAACCAATGCAGCCTGGCATTCAAGACTGTGGAAAAGCTGCAGCTCCATTCTCAATACCATGTGATCAGGGCAGCCACCATGTGCTGCCTCTGCCAACGCAGCTTCAGAACCCTGCAGGCCTTGAAGAAACATTTGGAAACCAGTCATCTAGAGCTGAGTGAATCTGACATACAGCAGCTCTATGGCGGCTTATTAATGAATGGAGATCTCATGGTTATGGGTGACCCATCACTTGGAGAAGAACATGGAATACTCGGAGACGATGACAAAGATGGAGAGGAAAGTGACCCGGAAGAAAAACAAAGCCCAACTGGTAGTGACTCTGGCTCATTGATGGAAGATTGTGGATCTGAACCTAAGAGAGCCTTGCCATTCAGGAAGGGCCCCAACTTTACTATGGAGAAGTTTTTGGATCCATCTCGCCCCTTTAAGTGTACAGTATGCAAAGAGTCATTCACACAAAAGAATATACTACTAGTTCACTATAACTCGGTCTCCCACCTGCATAAAGTGAAGAGGGCTCTTCAGGAGTCCACCACCGGTCAACCTGAGCCCACCAGTAGTCCTGACAACAAGCCATTCAAGTGCAGCACCTGTAATGTGGCCTATAGCCAGAGTTCCACTCTTGAGATACACATGCGCTCTGTCCTGCACCAGACCAAAGCTCGGGCAGCAAAACTTGAAGCAGCTGGAGGCAGCACTAACTCTGCAACAGGCGCTGGATCAAGTGCAAGTGGATCTAGTATCAACACTTCCACACCTAGCCCCAGCCCAGCCACTAACACAACGACAAGCTCTAGCAACCACAGCTCTTCTGGATCACATAATTCCCAGAGTATTCACGGCAGTAACCACATGAGCCACTCCCACAAAATGGAAAACCTAGGTAATTCTTCAATGAGTCGTTCTTCTCCATCTGAGAATCATGATGTAAAAAAGAAGAAATTTGCAGACATGCTGTCTGCTAGGGGTCAACAGCAGCAGCTTCAGCAGCAGCAGCAGCAGTTGGTGCAGGCTCAAGCCCAAGCTCAGGCCCAGCTCCAACAAGAGCTCCAGCAGCAAGCTGCTCTCATACAATCACAGCTCTTTAATCCAGCACTTCTGCAACACTTCCCCATGACAACTGATGCTCTTCTCCCTCTGCAACAACAACAGTTGCTTTTCCCTTTCTATATCCCTGGAGCGGAGTTCCAGCTAAATCCTGAGATCAACCTCAGTAGCTCGGCACTTGGTCTGGCTGGCTCGTCCACTTCCTCCCTGCTGGAGGACCTAAAGAACTCAGCCCAACAGGCTCAGCAAAGTTGTCTCCAGCAGCAGCTAATGCATCATCATCTTCAGCAGCAGCAGCAGCAGCAACAACAACAACAACAACAACACCACCACCACCAACAGCAGCAGCAGCAGCAGCAACAACAACAACAACAACAGCAGCAGCAGCAGCAGCAGCAACAGCAGCAACAACAACAGCAGCAGCAACATCAACAGCAGCAACATCAACAGCAGCAGCAGCAGCAGCAGCAGCAGCAACAACAGCAGCAGCAGCAGCAACAGCAGTCCCACCAACAGGTTCAAGGACAGATGGCTCTACTGCAACAAAATGCTGCTCTTCTTCAACAGGCTGAGAAAAAGCAGAAGCATTCTTCTAACCATGAGAAAGAAAGAGAAATGCACCGTGATAGAGACACTAGTGAAAAGAACGAGGAACATGTCAAAAGGGACTCTATAGACAACAAGGCAAGAGAAAAGAAGGATTTACCACAATCCTCAGTAAATACAAACCACGATCCTGGGTTACCTCCTCCAAGGATTGCTTCAGATGCTCGTGGAAATGCAACTAAAGCCCTACTGGAGAACTTTGGGTTTGAGTTAGTGATTCAATACAATGAAAACAAGCAAAAAGCTCAAAAAAAGCCAACTGCATCTGGAGCAGCAGCTTCAAATGGTCCAAGTGGGATAACAAGAGTTGTGGACCCCATTGAAGGATTAGAGAAACTAGAATGTGAGGCCTGTGGCAAATTGTTTTCAAACATTCTGATTCTAAAGAGTCACCAGGAACACATCCACCAGGCCTTCTTTCCATTTCGATCCCTTGAGAGATTTGCTAAGGAATACAGAGAGCAGTATGATAAGCTCTATCCGCTGAGACCCCCGACACCAGAAACTATACCTGCTCCTCAACCACCCCCTCCCCCGCCACCCCCACCTCCACCTCCCCCACAGAGGGCACCAACACCAAATATCCCTGTCTCTGCTGCCTCCAACACACCTCCAACCATACCTCCCCCTCAGCCTCAAGTTTCCATGTCACAAATGCAGATGCAAATGGATCTTCCCCTCTTTTCACCGCTTATGATGCAGTCAATGTCTCTTCAATCTTTGCCTCAGTTGTCATCTGTTGAGCAAGGCCTGGCCTCAGAATTGGCCCAGCTTTATCAACAACAGCTCACACCAGCCATGCTACAGCAACAGCAAAACAAGAGGCCTCGGACACGTATCACAGATGACCAGCTTAGGGTCCTGCGACAATATTTTGATATCAACAACTCCCCAAATGAAGACCAGATTAAAGAAATGGCAGACAAATCAGGACTTCCTCAAAAAGTTATCAAACACTGGTTCAGAAACACATTATTTAAAGAGCGCCAGCGAAACAAAGACTCACCGTATAATTTCAACAATCCACCAATAACAACTCTAGAAGAGACCAAAATTGACTCAAAACCCCCATCCCCTGAGCCTCAGAAACATGAATGCTATGGAAGTAAGAGGTCCTCTAGAACTAGATTTACTGACTACCAACTAAGAGTGCTTCAGGACTTCTTTGATGCCAATGCTTATCCTAAAGATGATGAGTTTGAACAGCTCTCGAACCTACTCAGCCTTCCAACTCGTGTGATCGTAGTTTGGTTCCAAAATGCTCGTCAGAAGGCGAGAAAGAATTATGAGAACCAAGGTGATGGTGCAAAAGATGGAGAGAGGCGTGAGCTATCCAATGATCGGTATATTCGCACTACCAACTTGAATTACCAGTGCAAGAAGTGCAGCCTCGTTTTTCAGCGTATATTTGACCTAATAAAACATCAAAAGAAGCTGTGCTACAAAGATGAAGATGAGGACGGGCAATATGACAGCCAAAATGAGGATTCAATGGATCTTTCACATGAATACTATACCCCATCTGGCTCATCTTGTCATACTCCAATGCCCTCCTCCTCAAGCCTCTGCCCCCTCCCACCCTCTACTTCGGCATTCTCCAACCTACCATCTGCAGAGAAGGAAGAGGCATCCCCTGCCAACACGTCAAACCTGTATGATGAAAAGCCTAAACAGTTACCTGAAATGTCTGTAGCTCTAAGGGAAAACCAAACAACTATCAAGCAAGAAATTATCCATCCGCCCCAATCTGAGACACAGCACCACAGGTCTCAGCGGGAGGAGAAGAGTCAAACAATTGCTAAAGCCACCAAACATTCATCTTCTTCCTTCTCACACCAACAGCACCAGAGTAGCTCCTCGGCTTCTCTGACAAGTCAGGCACCCTCTCAAAGCTCTCACATGACCCTTAACCAACACCTCGCATCTGCCTCCCAACAACTGGCACAGCAGATGATCCCTTACCAGTGTGAGCAGTGCAAGATTGGCTTTCCCTCTTTTGAGCACTGGCAAGAACACCAGCAATTACATTTCCTCTCTGTGCAAAACCAATTCATTCACCCTCAGTTCCTGGACCGTTCAATGGACATGCCTTTCATGCTATTTGATCCCAGCAATCCTCTCTTGGCGAGTCAGCTGCTATCTGGTGCAATGCCACAGATTCCGAGCAGCTCTGCAACCTCTCCATCTACTCCCACCTCCACCATGAACTCTCTGAAAAGGAAGTTAGAGGAGAAAGCAGGCACTAGCCCAGGGGAGAATGACAGCAACAACAGTGGTGAGGAGCCACATAGAGATAAACGCCTTCGAACTACAATTACTCCTGAGCAGCTTGAGGTTCTTTATCAAAAGTACCTTTTGGATTCAAATCCAACACGCAAAATGCTGGACCACATAGCTCATGAAGTTGGACTCAAGAAGAGGGTTGTACAAGTCTGGTTCCAAAACACTCGTGCCAGGGAACGAAAAGGACAGTTTCGAGCAGTAGGACCAGCTCAGGCCCATCGTAGGTGCCCTTTTTGCCGAGCTCTTTTCAAAGCAAAGACTGCCCTTGAAGCGCATATTCGCTCCCGTCACTGGCATGAGGCAAAGCGTGCCGGCTACAATCTAGCTCTGACAGGTATGCTACCTGAACAAGATATGATGCAATTGAAAATGGATCCACTAGATATCTCAAGCTACTCTCAACTTGCAGTAGCTAACAATGATGGACAAAGCTCTTCGCTGTCACCAGTGAGTAAATCCATGGATTTGTCTCCAAGGGGCCTGTTGAGCCCTTCATCCATCAAAGTTGAGGGAATGGAGGATTTTGAAAGCCCAACCATGTCCTCTGTGAACCTGAACTTTGACCCGAGTAAACTTGACAATGATGACTGTTCTTCTGTGAACACAGCTATCACGGACACAACCACTGGTGATGAAGCTAATGCTGACAATGACAGTGCAGACACAAAACATGGCCAACATAGTGGTGAATATATGTCGAAGACTGGGGGCACAGCCCCCTCCCTTGAAAACGATGACCAGATGTCCTCTGGCTTGGTAAGTCCAGCCACAAGCTATTATGCTAAGGACTATGAAAATGAAAATATTATTGATTACAGCGAGACCTCAAGTTTAGCCGATCCCTGCTCTCCTAGCCCAGGAGCTTCAGGCAACAGGAGCATTGACAGTGGTGACCGCCCTGGGCAAAAACGCTTCCGAACTCAGATGACAAACCTACAGCTGAAACTGCTAAAGTCCTGCTTTAATGACTATAGGACTCCTACCATGCTTGAATGTGAGGTACTTGGTAATGACATTGGCCTTCCAAAGAGGGTGGTGCAGGTGTGGTTTCAGAATGCCAGAGCTAAAGAGAAAAAGGCAAAGCTCAGCATGGCCAAGCACTTTGGAATAAATCACACATCCTACGAGGGCCCTAAGACTGAATGTGCATTGTGTGGAGTGAAGTACAGTGCTCGCCTCTCTGTCCGTGACCACATATTCTCTGCGCAACACATCTCTAAGGTTAAGGATACCATTGGAAGTCAGCTAGAGAAGGAGAAAGAATACTTTGACCCTGCCACAGTCCGTCAACTAATGGCTCAGCAAGAAATGGACCGCATTAAGAAAGCAAATGAAGTATTGGGACTTGCACAGCAGCAGGCCATGCAGCAGCAAGGGATGTTTGATAACCCAGCGATGCAGGCTCTGAACCTGCAGTCTGCTTATCCAAATTTGCAAGGGATGCCACCTGTTCTCTTGCCAGGGGTTGGTAGCCCTTCTCTTCCCAGCTTTAACTCTTCAAATTCAGGTAAGGCTGACATTGCTTTTGTATCTACTGATATTAAGTTCAATCTGATAATGTATATTAAAAACAATAAACGTATCCAACAGCCATACACATACAGCGTTTGCATGGTCCATAACATTGCTCCATTACATTTTGTTTTATAATAGATAAATGAATACAACAATAAATAAAAACAAATTTGCTAGAGAACCAGATGAAGCATTGGATATTTTGACTCATTGTCTTGGTGAGCATTAACCTATTTCTGTTTTCCTGTTTCAGCTTTAACTCCTCCGAAACCTCCTAACATCCTGAACATGCCTGGTGCCAGTGTTCCCTCACCTAGTTTACCCACATCTGGATTACCTAGCAAGCCTTCCTCCTCATCCTCCTTGGCTTCATCCAGTCCAGCGCAGACCAGCACATCCGTCTCCCACTCAAGCCTCACGTCAACCTCAACATCTACATCCACTTCTTCAACTGTCCAAACAGGCCCCCGACCTGATCCTCCCAAAGAGCGTGACGCTGAAAGATCAAGAGAAAAGGAGAAGCCCAAGGAAAAGGCTGAGAAGCCAGCAACACCCTCTTCAACAGGAAGCACCCCAGCTCCTTCCACTTCAGCTGCGAGTGCCAGGAAGGAGAAACCAGACACGGCTGTGCCTGCTACGTCTATGCCTACACCTGGTATGGAATATGTGGTAGATCCGGCCCAGCTTCAAGCACTGCAGGCTGCATTGGCATCCGACCCCACAGCCCTCCTCACAAGTCAGTTCCTGCCCTACTTCATGCCTGGCTTTTCCCCGTATTACGCCCCTCAAATACCTGGAGCTCTTCAAGGAGGCTATCTGCAGCCAATGTATGGTATGGAAAGCCTATTTCCGTACAACCCTACATTGTCACAAGCATTGATGGGCCTTTCGCCAGGGTCACTGCTGCAGCATTACCAGCAATATCAGCAGAGCTTACAGGAGGCACTACAGCAGCAGCAGAGGCAGCTTCAGCAGATCCAGCAACCCAAAGCAAGCCAAACCCCAGTCCCCTCCCAACCCTCGGGGGATCGCAAAGAATCTTCCAAAGATTCAAGCAAGACAGTGGAGCATAAAGGCAAATCCCACAGCGAAAACTCCTTCAACAATAAAGGTCCCTCCGAGAAGAAAGAGATGGATGGCAAAGTTGTGGACTCCCTAGTAGACCAGTACATAGTCCCCAAGGTACAGTTTAAGCTGGCCTGCCGCAAGTGTCAAGCAGTTTTCACCAAGGAAGAAGCAGCCCTTACCCACCTTAAGTCCATCTGTTTTTTCGGTCAGTCTGTGGCAAACCTTCAAGAGATGTTGCTGCGTGTCCCCAGTGGCGCAGGGTCTGGGAGTCTCTATGACTGCCTGGCTTGTGATACCACATTGGATGGGGAGAAAGCACTCAGTCAACACCTGGAGTCGGCATTGCACAAACACAGAACAATCAAGCGGTCAGCCAGAAATGCCAAAGAGCACGCTACTAGTTTATTACCTCACTCTTCAGCCTGCTTCCCCAGTCCTAACACCGCATCTACCTCGCAGTCTGCCACTCATCCCATCAGCAGCCCCTCTACCCCGCCAACATCAACATCCACCATGCCATCCTCTGCAGTTCCTTCTTCCCTGTGTTCATCCTCTACAACACCGCTCGTCACCACAGCTGACGGTAAACCCTGGTCCCAGGCCCCTTTCTCTAGGGCTTTAGCTGGAAAGCCCAATGCCACTCCCTCCTCTTCTTCCGCCTCTTTTCCTTCAGTGTCCTCACCTTCAACGGTTACCTCAAGTTCATTGAGCACCTCAGGAGTTCAGACCTCGATACCAACAGACGTCTTTACAGACGAGTCTGACTCTGACAGCAGTCAGAAGTCAGCAGACAGGCTGGGTAGGACAACGGAGGAGCCACAACAGCCTGGCTGTGTCAAAGACAGTAGTAGTTGTAGTAGTAATCTTGCTAGTGTAGGAACAGACTCCATCAGATTGTAAAAGAGCTTTCAGTGATGGACAATATAAAAAAAACACAAAAGACAAAAAAAACACAAACGAAAAAAGAAAAAAAAAAGCAGCAATGTTAAAATACATTTAAAAGTATACAAACCAATTTCAGAAAAAAAGATGTGTAAAGACTAACTGCAATTCCAAAGCTTGTAACCAAAAATTTTAATGTTAGTGGATTGTTTTCCCATATCAACATGCTGGTTTCATTTTTTTTTTCTGTCAACTGAAATACATGATAATAATATACAAGGATAGAAAACAAAAGTCACTGCAATTATGTTTTGGGTAATGACGGAGTGAAAGCTGTACTGTATGGCAATGGACTGCCTTCGAAGTTGATATATGGCCCATAATTCCCTTTGACACAATATAAGACAATAAGCTATCCCTTTTTTTGTGTTATTAACATAAATATAATTATTTTTTATTGAATAGCACACACACAAAAAAAGCCAGTATGTACTGTATGGGAGAATAGTCTATCCGTTTTTCATGCTATTTAAGCATTCAGATACCAATGGCTTGCAAAGGTAATAGAATAATGTAATGTCTATTTTATTCTCAGGTCAACAGCTCACAGATGTTTGTTTTTTTTGTTACAGAAATTCATGTTTTACACCTTCTGACAGAAGATGACCAGTTTTTGTTTTAAAAAATTCGATTTAACAACAGAAAGTTTTCAAATGAATTATCTTAAAATTACAAGTTTCTGGGCATTTAAAAAGGATAGTTAATTGTCTGATTTGGACATTTGTGCTTTAAAAGGGGGGAAATCATCAATTTCATTATCCAGACATAGAGAGCATTGCAGACACGATGGGCGATAAAAAGATTTTTGATGATTAAAAAACTTTCTGTATTTATTATAGATATGAACATTTTTGGTGTTAAGTAGATTGTTGCATTGGAACTGAATTTAACAGTATGGTAGAATGAAAAAAAACTGTGTACATTTAGCTTTTGTACTGTCCAACTTTAAGACGCTTCATTTGATGTTGTCTTGGTCATTCCAATAGACTAGATTATGGACAGGTAACTTATCGAAACTTTATTTCTGTCTTAGTCTCAGCTTCAGGGCAAATGTTCACCCAATGCCCATCGTTGGCAAGGCAGGATCCTTTCTTTTAAATCATTTCAGTTCTAAGGATCAGTTGGTATGACACTTACTAATAAGAAAAAGGTCCTGGATGAAGTGTTCATTTTTTTTTATGAGCTTTGTGCACTTATCCCTGTCTTCACTCCTATTTCTCACTCGAAATTGTTACTCTTTTTTCGCACTTATTTTTGCTCCAACTGTTCTGTAGATATTGAGAAAGCTACTGCTCCTTACACACTACAAAGCAGGTCTTTTGTTCATGTAGTGTGGCTACAGTCTTTCCCAACTTTAATTTCATTTCAACATTAATTTCATTGTCATGAATGAAAATGAAAAAAGAAACCAATAATAATTCTCACGCTTTAAACAAAAAGAAAATCCAAAGACTAAACACTTTCACCATTGGTGCATAAAGATGAGAAAGAGGCTTCTTTATACTTGAGAATTTGTTGCTGTTTTTAGGAAAGGAAACAAAGTTTTAAAAGATAAAGAGGTACGCATCAGAGTTGCCGTTCTTGCTTCTTTGCAAGCAAACAGGTGGCTTTTTTACGTAGATACCAAGAATACCAAAAACCAAAAAGGGCCCTTGTCCTTGCATTGTGGAGTAGCACCGTTACAGAGCCATTGCAGTTTGTAAGATAAAGGTTATTAATCTTTGTTTGACTTTTATGTCACACTCAAAAGTCCATTTTTTTAAGAAAAGGTATAAGGTCTGGTCTTCGAAGACATACGTTTTGCTGCTAATGTAGTATTTTGAAAGAAAAAAAGTAACTAGATGCATGGTCATTTTGCTTTTGGCGAAGCTTTAACTAAAACAATAAACCAATTTCCTGCCTCTGCGACACCTTTTTCTTTCTCTTGTTGCAAAAACGGAACTTTGAAGACTGTGAATATATGTTCCAAAGGACATTTTGCAGATTTTCGTTTTGAACAGACCAATGTTTAAAGCCAATGATCTATGACGTTTGTAAAGAACAGTGCATTCCAAATATCACAATGGATTTTTTGTTTCTTACGTAAGGACTGATTTTGTTGTTTTAAATTGTCATGATATATTTTTTTGCTAACTTCTAAAGTGACTGTAAGCTGTTGTGTAAATTTAGCATCATGGGTTGCTAAACAAAGTGAACTAGATATGTCATTTTGTGCAGGCAGAATCCATCCATCCAGTTAAGGTTCTTGCTCACGTGCAAGGACTAGTGGTTACCAAAAAATGTATATAATACATCTGGTACTGATGCGTCTTATGAGTTGTGTCACCATGCCTGTCAACTTGCAACTAGTCTCAGAAGGAATTTATTTTAGGGGCCTTTTGCAAGTGGTTGCCACTTCCTTGGAAATCCACTTGTCATTTGCCCAGGAGTCTGAAGGGTGCCACTTTCGTGCAAAATAAAGGCTACAGGTTTATAGGGATATCTTCTTTCCAAAGCATTATGTCTGGAAATAGCAGGAGGTTTTTGGAAGGTTGCCCTTGTTAAAAAAAATAGTATTTCACGCTTTCATGTCCAAAGAAGTCAACCACCACACATTGATGGGTATGGATATGCTTCATACCGTCTCAAAGAACGCCCACTTTACTTTACAATTATTTTTACCAAAACCAATATTTAAATGTCTTTAAGAACCCTTTCTTTGGCCACAAATGTATAGCAGAGTGAAATTCCCCTATTAAATCCATTGCGCAATCTCAGAGGTGTGTTTTAAGTGTTACGTTTTTAAGAGCAATGTGATTCGGTGCTGACACCTCAGCATGCTTTTGAAATTGTATTAATTTAGTGTGGAAGCTTGCCACTTCTCTTAAGTCCTGTTATCTCAAATATTGTTCATATGTACTTTCTTATTTTGAGAATTCTAATGTACAGTTTCTTGCTTGATTTTTGTTTAATGTTAGACATATATAAAATAATTTTTTTTTGGGATCACATTTTAGTTGGACTTATCACATAAATTAACACTAACTTGAATTGGATTAACTGAAATCAAAAATGCAAACACATTTTATTCTATGACCTGGCCACTTTATCTGTCACATTATTTTGTAGTGTGTGTGTGTGTGTGTGTGTGTGTGTGTGTGTGTGTGTGTGTGTGTGTGTGTGTGTGTGTGTGTGAACATCACGCATGCGTCAGTGTGTGTGTTTTAAGAGCCAGCATCTATTATTTTGTAAGTACTTTATACACCAAAACCAACCGAAACACATACCTGGACTATTAAAATAAATGGAAATTTAGAAAATCTAAAATTTAAAACAATGATAAATGAGTAGAATGATAATACCGAAGCACTGAGCAGTTTTTACTTTAATTGAGAATATAAATGTGGCCAAAGCTTTATGCAGTTGAAACAAAAATAACAAAAAGAGCCGTGCCCAAAATGAGTGTATATTTTATTGTGGCACAATAGCTTTCAGTGGATACTGAAATCCACTGTCTCAAAATTGGGAGACTTGATTTAATAGACATTTACAGAGCAAGTAAGGACAAGGGTTTGCTGTAGAGGTCATTTTTTTGCCCACTGTGAAAATGAACGTATACCTGTATACAGATAGATATATTTAAAACAAGGCATCATCTTTTTTGTTTTTGTTTTGTTTTGAGATGAAGACAAAAAGAAAATGACTCTGGGAAAGCTTTGGAGATCTTGTAAAGTGGACATGATGAGAGGCTGGGAGCACACCAAAACTGGGCACAGGAGCCAAAGGCAGGATTACCACAGCTTTAATGTCACCTTCTTATTTGAATAATGAAATCTCTGCAATGGGAAAGGACTCTTGAACCAATGAATACGTGTGACACAGGGAGGACCGTCTTTCGATTAAACTGAACCTGCAGTGGCCCCAGCTGCCCCCCCCCCCCCCCCCCTCCCCCTCCCCCCCACACAAACCCACCTTTGTCTCTTTGTTTCTCAACTCTGCCTCTGGTTCTGCTCTTTGATGGACGTTTGCCTCATTGAGGAACGGGATGGACAGAGATGCTTGCATACTTTCTCCCCGATTCACGTCGTTGCTACTACCTGTTTGATTTCCATGTACTTGTCTCTGGTTGACATGTAAAGTTCTTCAAGTCAAAAGAGCCCCCCCACCCCCCTCTGTGTGTCACACCATGGAAATAGAGAAATGAACAACAGAGAAAGGGGAGGCGATCCTTACCACTGTCATTCTTCTTAAAGAGACAGTGAAACAAAAAAAAAGCGTATCAACCAAAATGTACAACCAAACTAACAAACAACCAACCAAAACCATTTGCTCCAACTTGAAAGATGAACTGTTTCTTGGAGCTCTGTTCCTTTTGTGACTTTTGGTGCCACAATGTTTTTTTATGCATTTGTTTTTCTTTTCTTTATTTTGTTTCCTTGACTTATTCCTCCTCTGAGCCTCACAAGCATGGCTCTGTGGCTCCAGGCAGCCCACCCGAGGGTAGAAAAAACAGCCTTGCAATGTACAAAAAAGAGCAAGTTAAACCAAAAATGTTGTTCTTGATGTCTTTTCTATACTGTAGTCTTGTTAGCTTTTTTGTTACTGTAATTATATGAAGATTTCCAAACTGTACCAAACAACATGGAAACTAACATACATAAACCACATGGAACTTCAGACTTTTAAAGAAACTTTTGTCACAAAACCTTGTTGTCCTAGTTAAGTTGATTGTAGATGGTAATTGAATATACTCCTTTGAAAATATTTCATCAAGTATGTTTCTTGCTCATTGTGATACATTAAAAAAAAGTATGAGCATAAATCGGCTGGTTTCACTTATTTTTTGGTTGATTACAATGTACCTGTTCCCTTTATTAAAGAGGTCATTTAATCCGTTATCACAGAGGTGCTAGAGTAGGTGCTAACACAGGTGTATCTCATTATGTTCATTATGGGCACTGGCCTACCTGCAAACCCATCGTTGACCTTAATGAGTTACACCTGTTTTTGTCCCTACTATTAAACCTCTGTGATAATGGCAGAGTAATCACTTTGCAATTAAACCTCTATGTTGATGAGCAAGCAGAGTTTTTGGTTAAGAAGTGGTTGTGACTTTCTGAATGACTTTGCATGTGTCTAGAATATAGATGAGTCATTTGTATGGTGCTCTTTGGTTACTGTGTTTTTGTTAGTTTTTTCAAAGTTGCGCTTCCTAACTAAATTATTTTAACCTCATGTGCTAAACAATACATAAAACATCGATTCAACTTTTACTTATTATTATAAGTATTAGTATGAAATTATAAATGTATTCCCATTGTGGGTTACTTGCGGATATTACAGTCTGTGTATACATACACCCAACAAATCTTTGTTGGAGAAGAAGGTCTGAATGTAAAGCAAAACATAACAAAAAATGTCAAGCATAGAGGTAGTGGTGACACTTGGAATCTCTGGAGAGTTTTCACAAAGAACCGTCACATTTCAAGCAGTGAGCCAGATCCATTGGCCATGTTGAGCCAATTAACACGCTAGGGCACATCTCGAAAGAATTAAAAACACCCTAATCTGATCAGTTTGCAAAACCTTCCTTCATAGGCCTGGACCAGATGGCACTAAAAACTCCCATGCCGTTGTGAAACAGGCCAGGCCCGGCCACGGAGTGTGAAATTAGGTTAGCGCCTGAGTCTAACACAGGCCCCAGGCAATCTGGGCTCTCAAACTCATGCTCTCTTGGCCTTAAGGTGCATGGCCCTACCATATAGATCTTAGGCCTCATATTTAATTATGATTCTCTGTGCTTCACATTTAGTCAATCATCAAGTGAGGGATTGGTGTGACAGACATCTTCCTAGGGTCCCTTGGCTCTCAGCCCTACCAATGCACAGCATAGATATTGTATTCCTCAAAGACTCTGGCCCTGACATACTGAACTGTATTTCCTCATGAATGGAGCTGAGGGCCTAAATCAGTGCTGTTGGAGGGGATATCACTTTTAGTTGTGTAGTGATACGAAAACTAAACAAGGGAATGCCATAGTGTTTAGTGTGAGCTTCATATTTGTAAAAATATAGTATTGTATGTTGTTGCTTTTTGTAAAATTCGACATTATAGATATTAAGTAAAGGACATATAACAAAACAACATTGTCACGGTCTGGTGGATATTTAAGTTAATATCTTATGAGATTAATGTGTGGTCGGTCAACTCAATAGCACATTTGAGCTGTCCTAGTGATATATATTGGATCTGGCTGCAAGGAGCTTGGAGCTGAAGACCGATAAACAATGGTATGAAGTTGTAAATTCGGTATCCCCATGGCATCTTAAAGAAACTGTTTGGCCAACAATATATTAATTGATTAATGTCGTAAATGTTTGTAAGTTGACTACATAGATGTGAAAAATGACGTCAAGTAGTGAAATAGGAAACAGGTTTCCTATTTCACTATTTCCCTTTGTAGGTTTACAATGGAACTAGCATGTAGGCTTTCAATTACAGAAAATAAACAACACAATCTGAAGTGGACGCCTAATGCTATTCACTGTATAGAGTTTCTAAAGTGGATATCCACCTTTATTGCAGTCCTGAGAAATGCCAACACCTTTTTTTTATGGCAGCGCCATCACTAAATTAACATTGTAGAATTTTAGGAACACTTTGACTATAGACATTTCAGTAAACTGTTCTGAATTGCATGAAAGTTACAAATGATGGTCTGTCACCAGCAGGATATGGTGGTGGACATAATGGATACGTTTGTGGATAAGCCAGTGAAAGGCCCAGTTACCCGGGGCTGCTTTGCACATGAGCAGCTTTGTCTGTTGTCGAGGGTCTTATCCTCTGATGGACAGCTTGCTGAAATAATATCGAAAAGCGTGAAGAAGAGGAACCTCATTGGCAATCCTTCTTTCAACATTTCATGCCTAGAGCCCTTGACTTGCTCCTTCCCCCATCCATGTAGCTCTGAGCCACAATCTATCTCTATACCCTAGCAATGTCTTTGCTAAACCACATCACATGTGAGCTTTAAGGACAAGTCCAACTGATTATAAATCATTAGTGATAAAGCTTTAAAGTAAAGTTAATAAAACATCAAACTTTATTTTAAATTCGTATAGCTTAGTTAGCCTTGTGAGACCATCCTGAACTCTGTTCATTGTGTCTCTTTCTGCAGATCAGTCTGGCCTCAATCACGTTGAAAGCCTCTTCCAAAAGAAAAATGACAGGACCAATCAGCGCAAGGAGCAGGGAGTTTCAGTTTCTGACTGACAAGGAGCGCAGCAGTCTGCAGAACTTCAAAACAATGGCGGTGCCCAAGGAAAGTGAAGAAATCGACGAAGCAATCAAAACAGTTTTTTTCGAGATGGACTCAATAACGATGTTTAAAGATAAACAGAAATTTGCATGGAAAGCTTTTATCAGAAGATAATATATTTTTGCTTTACTTCCAACAGGATTGGGCAAGAGTGAAGAGAGCAAAGGCTTTACTTTGTTGTTTAATCTGATTGGCTGTTGTATTTCGAACAACGTAAGGCTGCGCCCATTGGTGGAAATTTCTGCCCAGCCATGGCCAGACTGATATTCATTGAGAAAGACAATCTTGAATATCTGTATGGTCTCACCAAGGCTCCATTTTGGAGCCTTGGTGTAGTGGTAGGAAGGTGTAGTGGAGTGTGCCTTTGGAAAACGATGTCTTTATATTCCTCTCGCCTCCTGGCCATAGGATCAGGTGTCGCCATTTTTGCAAGCGCCTTCTGGTTCTGTTTAACAGGAAATGAGGTCCATCAGAGGAACTCTGACCAAAACTGAGCCAGAATGGACCCTGACAGGCAGGAATATTAGCCTGTGACGGCAGGCAGTAATTGAATGATCGAACCCCCCCTCCCCCCTCCTTTCACTCATAATGAAGAGAATATGTGCTGGGAATGTGTTTGTCTGTCTCACTCCTTTATCTGCCCACTTCGTTTCTCTTCTACTTTTTTCACCCCTTAATAAATCATGGGGGGGGGGGGGGGGGGGGATAAGGGATAATTTGACTTTCCTTCAAAGTTCTTCTCATGGTGTGGCACCTCGATGACCTTCAAGTGATGCTGTGTTACGAGAGAGGCTTCAGCCCACTCCTCTGTCTGAATGTATTATATCCTGCTGAAACTTTGATGGGTCGATGGGTGTCGTGAGAGAATGAGCTCGAATGCATGAGAGATCAATTATCACACCTCATTTTTGCTCCAATATGCAAAAAGATAATGGCCAGACCATGTAAGATCTCGGAGGGTGCGTGTGGTCCATAAATGTGTTGAACAGATTGCCTGAAAGAAGGCTGTTGAGGCACTTTATCAGTTTAATCATTTAAGGGGAAGATATGCTTTTCATATTTGACATGTCTTCTATTCAATGACCCAAAGACCCAAGCTACTGAAATAACAAAGGACAATAAAATAACAAGATATAGATATAATATATGGGTAAACAAGTAAAGAAACAATGTGTGTGTATGTTTGAGCATGAGTGTGTGCGTGTGTATATACAGTATGTGCGCATGTGTATGTGTGCTGTTATGCAGCCCCTTGTATTTGACTTGCTGGTAAGCAGGCTTCAGCTGGAAGCATCAAATTTCACTGACCTGTGAAGAAAATCTGAAAATTATTTATGCTGTGATTGCTCTTGGGCTAGCTTTTTTTTTTATCCCCAACGCCGCCCATCCTTTAACTAAAGTCAGTTGTTGTCTGTTGCTGCTTGAATGTCTGTCAGACTGTAGGCCCTGACCCTGGACTGGCTGCAATAATGATGAGAAGATGAAAGAACAAGCAGCCCATTCCCAGGCTGCCCTGTTGGGGGGTGCAGGCCTGTGAAATGGACACATAATGGAGAGCAGGTGTGCAGCCCAGGCCTGGGACACCACTGCTCTGTCAGTCTGAGAGCTCCACTCAGTGAAAGGGATGGCTCACTACCGCCAGTCAAACATCACTGGGTGTATGTGTGTGTGTGTGTGTGTGTGTGTGTGTGTGTGTGTGTGTGTGTGTGTGTGTGTGTGTGTGTGTGTGTGTGTGTGTGTGTGTGTGTGTGTGTGTGCGTGAGTGAGTGTTTAGAGGGACATCATGCTAACATGGCAGCTTCTCTTTTTATTTAATTTTTTAGAACAAAAATCGTAATACTGTGTTTGTGTGTGTGTGCATGTGTTTAGGTGTGCTTGATTGCATGGACATCATTATCACAATCATAAAGATGAAAAAAAATCAGAGAACAAATAAACTATTAGTTAAGTGCTTGCCCTTTGCAGCCACTGTTCATTTTCATTTAAAAAAGAAAGAGCAGGCAGATTGCCCTTAAAGGTTTTTTTAATCAGAGCCGACAGACTGGCAAAGCTCATTTGTAATTACATTCTAATTAGCAAGCGCAGTCCAACATGCCATTGAACATCAACAGATTAACCCTTTAGGCACTGAGGATGTGCCAAGTTATCCTGCACAAATGCACCAAATATTTGTCTTCCCAATTACAATATTCTGCAGCAGATAAGAATCAATCGCATACAATCAATTGCGACTCAAGTTCAAGTCATTCTGTATAAGAATTCTGATTGTATTGTATTAAAATATGTAAAAAGATAAATTATAATTACTTTGTCTTCCCCACATTATCCCATGATTATTAATAGAGTTTCTGCAGAAGTGTCAGTGTCAAGTATGAGCTAATTCTTCTTCAATGAGGAGGCCATTGAAAGTGCTATGAGAACAATAGAACATGCAGAGTGTCATTTTCATTATTTGTGTCAATTTCAATTCAGTATTAATCAGACTATGCACACACGTTTGTAGGTCTGTCAAGATACATTTTAGAGGAATAAAGTGTTTGTACTCTAAACTAAAAGTAAAAAATATAAAGATTGAGATTTTTTTGTGCTTGTGCCAGTATGTATATCTGATCTGTCTCCCCATTTTAATGAAATATAACTGTCGAAACTGTCAGTCTGCCAAAAAATGTTTTTACAAATATTTGGAATTATTCTGGCAAGGAGATCCTTTGGCATATTAAGAGTTAGAAGAACATAGGGAAATATGATCTCAAAGACAGCCCAATTACTTCATGGTGTGGTTGAAAACAGAGCCGTGTTGTTCGCCAGTTGACTTGGCCCGGTATGTGTTTTCTGTGTTGATTTGTCTGCAGCTCTCCGTGCACCTGACTAGCCCTGACAGGGCACATATTGACTGTATCGGAGCGCTGGAGTCTGGATACAGGCAGCAGAGACAAGTACTGGCATCCTTTCATCTCTTCGCTCATCATGCTCACCACTGGTGCTCTGCTCACTGCCTAGTCCAGCCTTTCTTGTAATGCACATATCACTGAAGGACATTTAAACTTAGCCTATCAACAGAAGTCATTCGTAAAGGGATGCAATCGGTGCCAGATCTGATAGGCGCTGTCATAATATGTAAAATAAACATACCAACACAAAACAATGTCCCGTGCACACCCATACAACTATGTTCAATGGGTTTCATCATGCGTAAAGCACCCATTATATATGCTCTTAACATGTAACTCATAAGCCCATAGGTATACTGGTCAGTTTTCACCTTCAGGGCAGCTTCAGAAGAGACCTGATACATTCATCTTATCATTGTGCTTTCTTTCTCTCTCTCTCTCTCTCTCTCTCTCTCTCTCTCTCTCTCTCTCTCTCTCTCTCTCTCTCTCTCTCTCTCTCTCTCTCTCTCTCTCTCTCTCTCTCTTTCTCTCTTTCTCTCTCTCTCTCTCTCTTTCTCTTACCCCTTTATTTTTTTTGACCAAATGATGTATGACGTATTGAGCCTTGGCTGTTGCCATGGAGACAGCGGTCTCCTGCTACATGTCACGAGAGCACAAACAAGTGCTGGCATCTAATGCCATTCCACTCCCCATGTAGGGAGTGATGAGGAACACTCCCTCCCTGTCCTCTTTTTCAATTGTATCTGATGTGGATTATTTGGATTTGCACCATGAGTCACCATAGCAACTGTCTTGAGGGATTGTTAGGCCCGTAAGGGGGGGGGGGGGGGGGGGGGTGACAATACAACACCAAAGATGCAAGCTTTTGGTTTGTTCAGCCTTACAGTTGCTCACTGTTTTCCTGTTGTAACCTGTAGTAAGGCTATGCTTCCTACTTGTTTGGTGTCCTCCAGTATGTTTGAGTATCCGTATATTATTGCTCATTGTTTCTCATTTTTCATACATTGTGTAATTACAACATAAATAAACACAATTTAAGACAATACATGGATTATATTGTAAACAATGGTACAAACAATAATAATTATTATTATATTAAGCTAATTAATAATATTTAAGTCGCACATGCTTTTACAGAAAAAGTGTATTTTAGTTGGTTTTTTGAGGTGAAGTGGGGTGCATTTATTTCCTCCCCGCCTTTTCTCTGAGCATAATCTCTTTCTCAAACAGAACATTAATCCTTCCTTATTTTCTCTGTCTGTGTTGCAGCGTTTTATTAGTTCCAGGTGTTGGGGTTCGGCCTCGCGGGCAGATGTGGTTGAAGTTCTGCTGTTCTGAAGAAACAATGCCTTGTATCCACTTTCTAAAAAACCTTTTCTGGGTGACACAAACCTCATTAAATAAACCATGTAGAATGAAATGTTGTTTATGTATGCTTGAATATAAATTATAGAATTATCTTACTAATGAAATACATGTATTATGTATGATGTATGTGGGCTATATATTTGAAAACACTGATTTATCAGATGGATATAGATGCAAGGTTTATCTGGTGAAAATGATTGGTATATTTCATATGCTTGATGAACAAAACTCAAAATTCAAATTTCCAAAGAGGCCAATCTTTGAAACTTGATGGACATGTTGCTGTCAATTAGATTAATTATAAATAGGATATCTAATGCATTCTGTACATTGAAAAGTAACGTGTCTCAATACATTGAGAACTCCATTTAAATGTAAGCTTTTCTAAAAAAAATAATAATACAAAAAGTAAGTAATAAAGAATTGCTGTGGGTGATAGACTTTTCAAATGTCTCTTTTGGACTTTCTCCACTTCCTTTGGTCAGCTAAACTGAGATCCCATGTACTTGCAATGAGAACTGACAGAGAATTGACCGAAGCATTGGAAATCAATGGAAGTAAATGTGCTCCCTAAGTGCAAGTGAAGAGCACCAGCAGCCTCTGTCTACTTATCCCTTTCCCTTTCCTTTTCTAGCTCTTTTTTATTCCGTACTTCCCTTTCTCCCCACCTTTACCGTCTCTTCTTTCAATCACTTCTTTCAATGTGTCTCAGCTAAGTTATAATCAAGGAAAACAAGGCATTTCCTTGGGATTGTAATGCAATGTGCTTTTTCCACTTGTAGTGACATATTTTCAAGTCAATCAATTTAACTGATGTTACATACAAGTCTACAATATTACATGTTTTCAATATCGTAAAGTACATAGGTAGTTTAATAGTAGGTCATCTTGTAAGTAGACTATACACATACAGCAATATAAACACCTAAGGAGAGAACTGATACTGGACATTACTGTTCAGAATGGGCTTAGATGAGTGGAGCATAAATTATTTTCTAATAATCAAATCAATTTCCACTAAGTAGGACCTATTCGCTGGATGGCTGCATGTCTTCTAGCCGTCCAACCTACTTAGCAGTGTATTAGGAGGCCAATGGCTATGTAGAGATGCATGTAGGCCTACAACTGCTGGGAAGCACCTGAACTATTTTAGACAATTGATAAAGCAGTAGTATGTTTACTTGCTAGCTTATTTTGGACTTTACTATGCAAAAAGAAAGGTTATATAAAAAAAGATCAAGATGATATGAAGAGAGACATTGTGTTTGTGTTTCGATTTTGTGTAATGGTATGTCTGTGGATGGTTTTCCAGCAGCCTGGTTTCAGGTTTCAGCATTGCTGTTTTGTCGAAGTAAAGCAGACATTTCTTGAAATAGCAGAAATCATCTGGGGAAATAGAGGATTGGGTAAAACATAAATTACAGATGAGAAGATGTTGTCAAAACAAACCAAAGGTAGTCACAAACAATCCCCCCCCCCCTTTCCTGCTCCTTATGTTCCTCTCTAAATACAACCCCCCCCCCCCCCCCCCCCCCCACCCCCCTCCTCCATAGGCTGATGATGGGGTTTGAGTAGGCAGGGGTTAAACCCACTGCACCATAAAAACGGGGCTGTTCATAAAATGGAGGAATAAAAAGCAGAAATAATATTTCAAGTATGATTAGTTCATCCGCAGGGCACCTTGTGTGATTGAGAAAAAGGGGTGAGAGTGGGAAGGGGGCATTGTGCGCGGCAAGCAGTAAATTATATCTAGCCTTTGAATGATTCCTGCAGATCCTATTACGACGGGGGGGGGGGGGGGGGGGGGGGGGGAAGGGGGGGGGGGGAAGGAAGGGGGCAGTTGGGAGCGAGAAAAGCAGCAGAACGAATCGGATGAATTCTGTTTCCAGCTGTCCGAATAAGGGGGTGGCGCTGGGAGTGGAGGGAGGTGGGGGGGGGGGGGGGTGTTGTGGGCAGAGAAAGGACAATAAGGCATGCATTCGTTCCCACTTCTAACACTGTCAACCAGCTACAACATTCAATCATGTGGGCTGAATATTTCTTTATCCCATAACCCACTTTAGTTTATGCACCAAGTCCTCGAGCCAAAACTTAGCAACAACAAATGGAACACACACACACACACACACACACACCCATGCACACACACACACACACACACACACACACACACACACACACACACAGACTGAGAGGTGCTTGTCTCCTATTTGTCACAGTGACTGATATAGTAGCTGATGGTGGCATTAATGTGCCACTGCTCCTGGAGTTTGTATTTATAGAGAAACAGGGGGGCAGACCAGAGACCACAGATCCATTTCTGTCTAGGCTGCCACAACAGGAACTAGCAAGTATCATTGCTCTAGTTTTTATCCAAAATAATTGACCCTGTGTCAAGCATTGCATGAGAATTTTTAAAAATCCGTCCTATACCGCATTCAAATCGGGTTGAGTTGGAAACATGGTACCTAAACGTGTTGTTCTTTGTCTAACGTCTTTGGACTAAAGTGTATGCTGAATGAATTAAATGGATATGAATATATGAATAATGCTCTAAAAGGTCAAAGATGAATGCATGCTCTTTGTGAAGGTAGGCTTCATAACTCATCACTGAGATATGACTCCAAGGTCAATGGATGTTTGTGGAAGTGGTTGAACAAATTGACTTGAGAACCATAATAGCTCTTTATAGAGGATTGTTTAGGTAATAGGGAATATTGTAAAATATTCCTAAAAGGAAGAACATGTAAAATGACTGGAGTATGAGTAGCACATTTTGAATGATCTATTATCCATTGGTGTCCTTCATATACAAGAGCCGTGTTCTGTATAATATGCTGAATATATGGGATGCATGAGATTAATGGATTAATTGCAGTTGTGGGACATGCTAATAGCAGTGGTGGTGTTGGAGAGGATTTGAATGCAAGGTAGAGAATAGAGGGCCTGGCCATTTAACACAGAACATTAATAATAACAGAAGAGGAGGCGAGGGAGAATTTAAATGAAGGAATTGCACACTCAACCTCCCACTTTAATTGCAAATTCAAATTTCCCATAATGGATTCTGACATCTCAAGTCACCAAAATCCATCATTCTGAAGGGTATTATTCCCCAATTAACCTGTCACCCCAAAACCTCCCTGCATCTTTCTGCAGGGTTCCAGCAAGTGATGAAGAATTATAATTATGCTAAATGTAAAGCACATTGATAATCCACCGTCTCCAAGAGACAATCCCAACTATCTGTTCGTTCTGTGCCATGCCTCCAGTCAAGTCAGGGCTAAGCTCTTTCTGGGACCACCCGAATCCAAATTTGTTTATAATTACACTATATGAAATTATATTGTAGTACAATTGATTAATGCCGTTACAGGTAATATTAACTGTAACGTAACCTAAGAATAGGTTAAGCATTATTTCATATATCAAATCACCATATACATAAATGCTTTTGGGTGTCAGGTAGGAAGCTATATTTTATATGTTCACTAGTTTTCTCCAGAATGGGATCCAGATAATATTTTCAATATGCAGACTTGTTTAAGTATGTTTTAAGTATTTCAGTGAGCCCTAATATTCAATCAGCATTTTATTTTACATTTCCTGTCCGAGTCACTCCATTTATGAAACAGTTGAGCATAATTAAATCCATAATATTAACAATCTTTTCCCTTCAATGCTGGAAATATTTATATCTGCCTAGTTAAACAATGCAAATCTTTACCAGGGACAAAATAATAAAAGCGTAATTTTGATAAGCTGCTGATAACAAAGTTGTTTTCTACCAATACCATTTGCTGGTGTTCTGCTTATACAGCAAATCTTGAGTCAGATCCACATTGGCAGGCAGGTGCAACAGCAGGTGTTATCAAATCTAAAGGAGCTGCAAATAATACATAGATAGGCCTACAGTACATCATATCTGTCAAGTATGCCAAGCTCCACATCTCAACCATGTCAAATTCAGTCTAAGACGTGTATTACAAAATGCACGCCAAATGTATACAGCCAAAATGTAACATACAATTAGAATCTGATGGATCCCAACACAACACCAACCATGTGTGACCACACATTATCATTCCTCAAACAATGGTTGGCAGCTCATATGCTACACTATGATAATTTATATTTAACATTGGTTTCTCCATAAGTCAATGTCCACACAGGAACCATGCTATGAAAGAAAAGACAACATGCACATGTCTACCCTCGCAGGTTCAGGTGTGCGTTCAATCTACCTAATATCTATTACTGAAATGTGCCACATTTCTTATAATATGAAAGACCAGAAGTGTCTATTTTACGTTGGCCTACTGGATGCAACAATAAAACAGTGCATAGAAAGCCTTATCGCTGATCCAGAACTCCTACTATGTTAAAGCAAAACTCCTGGGGGGAGACGGCACAGAGCCTGGGCCGGAAATCAAAAACTGAAAGGGCAGAGTTATGCCTTGTTTCCTGTTTCGTTACGGAGATATTATACAGAAGAAAAACTGATTTGAGCGAGTAGATGAAGCTTTCAGAAGGGGATTTTAATAAGTGTATTTCTACAGTGGCCAGACTACACGCTGTTGATTTGAAACCTTTACAGACACTATTTTACTGTTCACTAGTGCAGGCCAAGTTTTTGTTCCCCCATACCCATTTACGCGCTTCAAGATCCCCGCTTCCAGCTTCATGATTGGGCTAAACAAAAATGAGCGAAAGAAAAGAAAAGCCATGTTCACCCAGATTTGAGCTCGTCTGCCATCAGACTTTAGATTAGTAGTCTTAAATCTGATTTGTGAGACTAGGGAAAGCCTGACGAACACCATACAACTTCACAACAACAACAATACAAACGAGCGAGTTACTGCGGAATGTGAAAATATTATATATATTTTGAGGACCCTTAATGAGACCTGTCTGTTTGCTGCAGAAGCTGACCGACCGGTTCATTTATATATATATATATATATATATATCCACACACACACCCAGCTGGAGGTTACTGCTCACCACAGCTTCTAGTGTAGTTGTTATTATGACTATTAACAAAAGCAATTATCTGGCTCTCTACCTGAACATACACTGACTGGGGTTATTGAAGGATACACCTGCTGAATGCCAAGACTCAGTTAATTACCAAGGCAGCGGCTGGTAGCCACATTCATGCTAACATTTTGACTGGAGGTCATCACTGGAGCCTACATGGCTTCTACATGTTTTGATACCCCTGCTATTAGCCCAGACCATTTGATTTGTTAAAAAATACAACATACTATTAACAGTGGATTCCTAACCATTATGAACTTGTATTGCATTTTATTTGGGGCCATGAATCAAGAAAATAAATTGAAAGAAAATCCCAATTTATTTGAAAAGAGAGTCACCGGCCTAGAATATACCAGAAGTATAGAACAGTGACGCTGTATACTTTTGCTTTGTGTTATAATCATTCAAATGTAATTAAAGGCTAAATGGGTAAATGCTAAAGCTGATGGTACAATGACTGATGGTATAATGAATGGCTTGGAGCAGAGTTTTTAATATTCTGCTCAACAAAGATGTTGCAATGTCATGGTCGGTTTATGAGACACTGGAGCATGAGTGACGACTACTGCTGCCCAGATAATCGGCCTCAAGGACAACCCTCCCATTTGCTAACTTTTCAGATTTTTCTAATAATTGGAATAAGTTTATCCTTCACCCTCCATCCCAAGTTAACGTTATGAATCACATGAAAAGCCTAATCACAATTATTTTGTCAAGCATGTTCAATTGATAAGTTGTACATACCACTGTCATATGTTAGTAAAAATAAATAATTGGGATCGGTACCCCATTTTCAGAAGTGTAATAAGCGTAAACTCACCTAAACTCCTTGTTTCTACTCGGAATACATGCGCATCCTGAACAAAGGACTAATTATTAAAACATCCTATTATAGGATTAAACCATGATCATCACAAACTCTGCGGGCCCATCCAGATCCAGAACTCCAGTTCCATGGCCCAGCATTACGCAGTCAGCCTCGCTGCTACAGCTCCAGCAAAGGCATTTCTAATGCTTACGCTTTTCAGAAAAAAACTGCGTCAAGCGCTACATTTTCAAATCTTTTTTTAAATGTTTTCAGTCTGCGACGGAAGATGTGTAGGGTTTCTGTTCTGTTCCTGATGTCAGTGGAAGCTTGTTCCACTATTGTGGAGCCAGCAAAGCAAATAATTGGGATTATTATTATTATTTTTTCGCAGAGCGAAGTGGACGGGCTGAGGTGAATGGTTTGACTATGTCTCGGATGTATGATGGGCCTATGCCATTCTCATCATCGTAGGCAAGTACCAGTGACTTAAGTCGGATTAGAGCAGCCAACAGTAGTACACCATTGCAGGGTGCGGAGGAGCGGTGTAGTGTGGGAGAACTTGGGAAAGTTGAAGACCAGCCTGGCTGCTGCAATTTGGATGAGCTGCAGAGGTTGAATGGCACATGCAGGAAGACCAGTCAGAAGGGAGTTGCAGTAGTCCAGATATGAGATGACAAGAGCCTGGACCAAAACCTGCGTAGCCTTCTGAGTGAGGAACAGACATATCCTATCTGATCTGCAGGAGCGGGGTTGATGCAGCGATGTTGTCAGTGAAGGACCACCGGTCATCCAGTGTCACACCCAGGTTCCTTGCTTTCTGAGCAGCAGCCTCCACAGAGTTCTCAATATTGATGGAGAGGTCGTGAATGGGAGATGCCTTCCCTGAAAAGAAGAGCAGCTCAGTCTTGTCCAGATTGTGCTTCAGGTGGTGTATCAACATCACCTTACAGATGTTAGCCAGACACGCAGAGATTTGTGCTGCCACACGGGCATCAGACAAAATACAGACTTAGTCTGTGTCATCTGCATAGCTGTGAAAGGAAAGGCCATGTGAGTGAATGACAGAACCCAGTGACTTGGTGTAGAGTGAGAAGAAGGTGGGACCTAGAACAGAACCCTGAGGGATCCCAGTAGTACTACAAGGTACTACAAGGTTCAGACACAGATTATTTCCAGGTTACCCTTTAAGTGCTATCCTTGAGGTAGGATGTGCACATGGGAGGGTACTGAGCCTGAGACTCCCAGTTCCTGGGGGGTGGAGAGGAGGATCTGGTGCTTCACTGTGTCAAAGGCTGCTGAAAGGTCAGGCAGAATGACTACGGATGCAAGGGGGGCTTTTTAGCAGTGTGATGCTTCTCTGTGACAGTCAAAGGGGTCAGGTCTTCTTTGAGAGGCCTGCCTTGAATCCAGACTGGTGAGGGTTAAGAAGGTTGTTCTGCTGGAGATACGCAGAACGTTGGGATAAGACTGCACGCCCAAATGTTTGTGAAATAAATGGTAGAAAAAAGAGACGTCTGTAATTCTTGATAGGTTGAGTGTGGTTTATTTTAAAAGAGGGGCCACTCTCACTGCTTTAAGAGTGTTCTGAAAACAACCAGTTGTCAAAGAGGTCTTGATGAGACGGGTGAGGAAAGGAAGGAGGTCGGGAGCAATAGATTGAAGAAGGTGAGAGGGAATAAGATGAAGAGGGCAGGTGGTTGGAGGATAGTACCTCAATGGGAGAGTGGTGAAAAGGAAGTTAGAGTAGGAGATGAAGAGGTGGGTATAAGTGGTGTCAGCAAGTGGGTGGGGAAATGAGGAGCGCATGTCATGGATCTCTTTTACAAAGTAGTGATATTAGGGAAGTGGGGGGATCGAGAAGGGTAGGGAAGATAGAAGAAAAGTTAAAAAAGTCCCTATATAAAGCTGATGTGATGATCTGAAGTTGGGAAGCGATAACACGATAGTATAACATTAATTTGGCTGCTTGAATGGAAAACAACTTGTATATAATAGTTGATGCGTCTGCCTTAGTTTTGTCAGCTGAGTGTGAATGACTTTCACATGATAAAAACGCAGTCCAACCGGACACGATCAATAATGTTTTGTGGTCCTTGTCTTGTGTGACCCCTGGCCCAAGTCGAGGACCCGACAATGTGCGAGCAAGGCAATCTATCCCAAAATGCGGTCTGGCATCTCAACCACCACTTCAGGAATTGTGGGTTCACGCTGGTTGGTTGACACTCACTAGGACCCAGTCCCCCAAATGTGTTAATATCATCACATTATTGTGTTTTTCCCCTTCCCCTTTTAGTTTTTATATTATTGGATATTAGCTTAAATGTGTTAGTTAAATGAAGTGAAATGTGCCATGTTTTCCACTCAAAGCATCCTTAACTGAAGACCATGACCATCACAAACTAAGCGGGCGATCCAGATCCAGAACTCTGGTTCAATGGCCCAGCATCATCAGCTCCCGCAGAAGGACCCTACAACGTGTATGCTTTCCGCTGAGCAAAGTATGAACACTCTAAGACTATGGTCGCTTGACTACTTCCCTTCCAGATATTATAGCACCATTATAATTCCCAACCGGGTCGTCCAATATTCGTGGTGATATTCATGCAAAAGTGTTTAAAATGTTAGATAGATAAGTGTATAACTGATATTGGATTATAACAACAACCCAAACTATTTCCATCTAAAGCAATCGCTGGCATTATCCATAAATCCTGCAAACGTATGTTATTTTGTGTTTTTGGATGTGTTGTAGTGTTAGTTTTTAAATATTGTGAATGTAAACTGATGTTGGGTGTTTTCTTAATCAATCAATCATTAAATTTAGTTAAATTCAGATAAGACAGAAGCTTAAGTTAAAAACCTCCCGGTTTTATTTAACAGACTCTTCATATCCATCCCAATTAATTGTATTGAAGCCCAAACTTTTTTTGGGATGTAATTTATGACAAATGTTATTTATTTATACAATTCTCCACTATTGCTGTTAAAATAAGTGACAGCATGATCATTGGACCATGACATAGAATTCTGATTGGCTCCTGAGGCGAGAGAGAGTTATGCGAGATGGGCCTATTGGGCCCAAATTCCCTCCATTTCCTGATCACCTTACTATAGCTCCATCCACAACCACTTGAATCCCAAACCAAGCTTCAGGCTCTACAGGTTATGTAGTACAAAAACAAGAAGAGTGGAGCCAAAGAGTGGCCAATCTCGCCTTTACATCCTTTTGGATTCTATTTTATTTTGACTTTTTAAAAGGTATTAAAAAAAAATTGGTGTAAAATAAAAACAATTTTTTTTTGAATCTGTGGGGTTTTAATCAGTTTAATATTTAGAACAAGATAATTTCAGCATTTGCAATAAATAATTAAAATGCACCCTAACGTGTGATGATTTTTCATCAAGTAGGCTAATGTGTGATGGTATACTCTATGACCATGTTGGCAACCATGAGGAATAATTCACCCACTTATATGTGTGCGCAGTGAAAACATTATAAATTCCTTCTTTTCAGGACAATAAGTATCTTTACATCAAAAAGCTTCTTGATGGCCATGATTGAAATAAAATGCTTCTTGTAAACTGGCACTCATAAGACAATCAGAAATTAAATATTAGTGATGACATGAAAAAGTAATTTATTATACCTGTGTGCGTGCTCTTAGCCCTTGTTAGTTTATTACTAATTAATTTTTCTTCCTGACAATGTGAAACTAAAAAATTTTTTTACATTCATTTCTACTGAAGAATAATGAAGTTGATGAGGATGGGAAGAATCCAAGTGTGTCTCACTTTGCATGCTATGTCAGGGGACTGTATAAAGGGAGTAAGCTGCAGGATTGAGAATGGCCTGGGGGCGTTAGGTTTGATGCACACCTTGAACATGTTTCTAGATGACAGCTAATAAAAGTTTTAAGTAACAAGGAATGTCTCTTTGAGTGTTGAATGAATCATATCTTTTAAAGTTTCATTCTAGAAATAGGCTCATATAGGCCTACCATACTGCACGTTTTTAATATAAGGTTAAAAAAAAGTGGCTGACTATTACTTAGCACTATGTATAAAGAAAGTAATTTGCTACACCGGGTATGGGTATAACCTTTCAATTACTGAGCGAAAGGTCCTCTCCAAAAAAACGTGCATTGTTGATTGCCAGCCCTTTATTTTCATGTGTTACCTACAGCCAAGCACTGAGGCCAATAGTCTAAAAATAATAATGCTTATGATAATCATATGATTGTAAAAACCATAAAGCATATAAAGACTTGTTTGAGACTTTCTTTGTTATATATAAATGTAAAAAATCTAAAAAACATGTATTAGACTTCATCCCCCTATCAAATAGATAGAATTCCACTCAGAAAAGATGAGTAAACCCCTTTCTTGTGGCAACAAGTAAGGGGTTACCGTTGAAAATTGAACTTTTACACCCCACAAGGATGTCCATAGCTACAGTTCCCAGTTTACCAGTACCAATAACACTGCTTCTGAAGCTGCCTAATGAAATTAACAAGATTAAGCAATGTATCAAATTTATATAATTTTTCCCATGACACAGCCAACCTTTTCATTATAATTAGACAGAAATCATTAAACGTTTATGACACAAGCAACACAGGGACAAACAGGAAACATTCTGCCTTTTTACCCCCACTGGTGCATTCCTTGTCTGCTGATGGTGAGAATTGCTGTTTATCCCACCTCCTGTTAAGGAACTTTGAAGTTGATTTGCTGTCTTATCAAATCTTTGTCCAGGGAGGGCCTTCTCTGGACTTCTTGAATTTTAAGACAATGCACAATCCGAAATAATGTGCTGCACATGCAAACGCTTTTTTTCTCTAAGTGCATAGGAATATACGACTAGCTGTATGATACGGAATGGATTGTGTGATGGCTGAGGTGAACAACTGTCTATTTGTGGTTGGATGATGTGGCAGACTGCTTGTGTTGGGTGATACTTGATCTGATGTTAATGTGCTGCTGTGTGTAAGAGACTGAGTGGGTTGTGAAAGGGAGAGGCAAAGATGGCCAGATAATCCCGTCTGCTTGATGAGATTGAAAGCTGGGATTGATTGATCGCCTAATCATAGGAGGAAATGGGCCTGAAAATGAATGAGACTCTGCCCTTGGCTTGCTGTGGAGCTGGGCAGCTTGCGTGCAGAGGGGATGGTGGGTGGGGGGTGTGAGCTTCGGAAAGACATGGCCTTAATGTGCATGGGACCTGATTTCATTTGTGTCTGATATACAGTTATACGATCCTAGCTAAATGATCAAATAAAAAAGGGAAGAGGGGGAACACGGAAGGTGGTGTAAATCAAGCTTTATTGCTGGAATATTACTTTTTCATTCATCTCAAAATGGATGCTGCGAGAAAGGTGCATGAATAAAAATCTATTCTGAATGTTGAATTGGTGGAGCTTTAATCAAGCAAAGACAGCCTGAATTGATTGATTGTTGGCATCATTGAATTATGATAATAATGTTATTAATTATTATTATCATTTGTTCCATTATTTGGTGTGGTGTATTTTCATCAAGACCAGGATATTTGTTGTGTGAATTGCACACAGGTGGAAGGTAGGATTACACAATGGCTTTACCAATAATACTCCTGTTTCTTGAATTTAATTTCCATCAACATCCTCTGCCTTTTTCTGCCGTAGACGTGTCCAACTAAAAGCAAAGTTCCCTAAAAGAGAAACATTTTATGTTTTTGCTGTCCATATTGTCCATATTTAGAGTCAGATGAAAATGGGATTCTCTTTCTTTCTCTCATCTCATTCACACCTCTCTGGCATAATAAGCACACCAACTTGCATGCTGGAATGGTTTGATTGGCCCACTGTTTGACGGTGCCTGCATTTCTCAGTTCATAGAGTGAGCACTGCCAGAACATATCACCACGGAGTCCGGACTGATTAAACTGGTGGACTGGGGGCCTTCCATCAAGACACCATCAAACCCACCTGTTTCTCTTGTTGTTTAAGGGAGGGGTGGCAGTTGCCACATTCAGTTTGTCTCCATGTCTACACCTTTGAAAAGCAAATAGCCCCTGGAGTTGATGGGACATTTATCTCCATTTTCTACTTCATGGTTGACAGAGCACCAACAAATCCTATGTGACCCTTTATGTTAAATTATAGCTTAATCTGTGCCCAAAAGGGTACATGTATCCTACAGATAGCACAGGCATGCATTGGATTTAAATCCCCTCCACCTCCACCAATCCACCATCCCCTCGGCACGCATTAAAGACAACATCAATGAATGCTAGGTGAGATAAACACAATAAAATATTGTAACAATGTCCATGCTACATGCCACCTAGGTGGCTGCCACACCTGCAGGTGGTTTTTACTGGGGTCCTCCATAACAAGGACGCAGGGTGGTGATGTTGGAACCGGTTTGCATAGTTAGAGTATAATGATACAGAGCAGAAGGTGTAACATGCTGCCATGTAGAAGACATTATTGCGTGTGTGGTGATGGGTGGTTTAACCTGTGCACATTGATTACTCAATGCACAACAGGTGTGCAGCCGCACCCAGCCCCGGAAACCAGAAAGTGAGAGGGGTGGATTTACGCTATGTTTCACAAATGTTTGTCACAAATCAGGCTTTATTTTGCTAATCTAAAGTCTGATGGCAGACAAGCTCAAATCTTGGTGAACGGGGCGTTTCTTTTTCTTTCGCTTCATATTTGACCATGTTGCTGAAAGTGGGGATCTGTAAGCGCATCATTTGTTATAAACAGCCACACTAACTCGCACAGCACTAGTAAACAGAAAACAATTGTCTGTAAAGGTGTCTAATCAACACCGTGTAGACCGGCCACTGTAGAAATACACTTCGATTTCAGGTCGAATTTTTCTCCGTAACGGAACAGGAAACAAGACTTTACCCCGCCCCTTCAGTTATTCGGTCCTTTCATCTCACTCCGGACGTATAACGAGAATGGAATTGTGGGAGGTGCTATGTTCTCCAGAAAGCGTGATATTTGTACTGTTGGCGCGATGATGAACCCTGGAGAACGTACACTGTCGAATCCATGCTTCACCCGCGATACAAGTTGCTAACTTTAGCCCAGAATGTTGTGGTCCAAGGTAAAGTAAGGATTAACGTTCACTGTAGAGCCAACATTAATACAAACACAAGAGGATGTTTTCACATTATTTACATAATGATCCATGATCCTGGCCATCATTCACCGCACTTCTTCAACCTCGAAATACACTGGTTACGTTAGCGTCCATGTAACCATACGTTAGCGTCCATGTAACCATACGTTAGCGTCCATGTAACCATACGTTAGCGTCCATGTAACCATATGGGGAAATGGTCGTGTTTACTAGTAGGTTTACTAGCTAAACTAAGTCACATAACTAAACTGTGCATGTTAACTTATCCTACTGTTTGGTATGCCTAAATCATTTATATATATTTTTTTTTTAACAGGCCCCAAACAATCCCTAGAATTTAGTTGTTAGTTTTGTCGGGCTGTAGGCTATACTATAATTGACCATCAAAGGGAATTGTCATGTAAGTTATATACCTAATCATACGGATATTCTATGAAATTGCAGGCCCATGTGCATTGGCCATGGGTATTAGGTATACATGTAATTGGTTATCTTTACTTCCAATTTGACATGCAAATATATGTTTATTTTTATTTTGTGTGTGTGTTTTTATTGTGTTTAATAACCGTGTGAGGGACTCTACCATGAAAACGAAATGCCTTTGGATGAGAAGTTGAATGAAGTTGAAGAAGGATGATCTTTGCAGATCGATACATTTACTTACCTTGAACTACATTTAATGGTTCACATCTAGCCTTATACTTATAAACTGATACATACAAGTAGATTGTTTAACGGAGTAGATACGTTTATACATTGCTTTTGCTAGAACATTGCCGTTTCTCTGCGTTCTCTCTTTATAATTTTATTTATTCTGCTGTAAATTATTATTAAGAAAACTACTGTTTTCTTCCAAACCAAAACATTAACCACAATCAAGTATTTCACATATGTGGCCAATATATACAAAATATAAACAAGCGTCAAGGGGAAAAATGGTGTCATGTCATTCTATTGTAATACTGTAATTATCTTCCTGTGGAAGTTGATGCATCTTTTCCCAAGTAGCCAAATATTTTACCAAACACACGGATCAATTAACCCGAGGTCATATTCTTGTGACCTCCCTCTCTGTCTCCCTCTAGAGTGAAATGGAGTGTGCTGCAGTGATTTGGTGCAGGTGCTGTGTAAGTGAGCAGAGACGAGTTAAAGAACCAGCCGGGGTGAGCTGAGGCAGCTGAGGAGAGAGTGTACAAGACCGTACAAAGAGCTTGAAGATAGGTTTAGTGATCAATGGCATTGATCAGCCAGTCAATGCCACAGTCTATCCTCCTCTGTTTATGCTCTCTGAGCACTACTGTGTTCAACTGAGCATGCTCTAAGCAGCCACCTCAGGGAGCCCTCTGAAAGCTTGCTTCGCACCCGCCATTGATTGACATGTCGATTAGCTGGGAAGCTGTCGACAGCACAGTTGTTAGGCATCTTAAACATTAATGATGATTGCAAGCGGTGGCCTAGAGTTACACCCCTGACGAAGAGACGGTGACGTTTCTCTCCGCAATCCATTGACATGTGGCTTTAGCATACAAAAGCTTTTTACTAAATATGAAATACTTCAGAATGGAATACTTCCTTCTATGGTTGTAACATTAAACTGAATGAAAAACGGATGATTTTATGAATAATATCACTCGATAACTGAAAGGGTTTATTAAGATTTCGATATCCTGAACACTATACTTTCATATGGTATGTTAAGAATAGAGATCTCGGCGGCAGCATTGCTTGGCTTTATTTTTATTCACATGCTTGCGGTACATCAATCTGAAATGAAAATAATTCTGAATGATAAATATGATATGTAATGCTATGAGTAAATTTCACCAATATGGTCATACCTTTCAGCTGTGTGTGAAGTATCATCTCCAAGAACAATTTCATCCAGAATGCATGATGTATGAACATAATATACATTAAATATATTAGTCATCATTAAAAACATTTACATCTATAGATTATACAGTCTCCACAAACAATCAATGCATTAACTTCATATCTCCCTAATAATGGTTGTCACATGAATGCATGCTGCCATCAAATAGGAAAATATTCCTATAGAATATCTTTGATAAGGTTGGGTCTTAAAATCGAAAATTGTTAACTTCCCATACTTGTATGACTTAATTATGAAAATGGTCAATAACTATAATCCCTGCAGTATGCAAATGCACAGTACACCGACAACCAATGATTAGACACAAAACCGAAGAACCACTTTTAGAACCAAGTTCTAAAAGTGTAATCATTTGTTAAGTATCTAAGCTTTTTTTGGTATTAGTTATAACTGCCAAATTGTGTGTGTGGGTGTGGCATACCCGTGTGGGTAAAGAGAATTGGATGAACTATGCACTCTCTACCACAAGCCTCAAGCCCTTATCCTCAACCTCAAACCTGTTTCCCCTTTTAAGCATAGTTAACCGCCTGTAAACAGTTTGTGTAAAGTGGTTTATAGATGATTTAGAAGAGTTCCAAACGCCACCCCAAAAACGTGTGCCGAAGTTAAACTAACTTTGGTTTT
This sequence comes from Lota lota, assembly GCA_026745465.1. Classification (NCBI taxonomy): domain Eukaryota; kingdom Metazoa; phylum Chordata; class Actinopteri; order Gadiformes; family Lotidae; genus Lota; species Lota lota. The sequence continues at coordinate 13,649,775 of JACYXH010000659.1, read as the reverse complement.
AATAGACTAAATTCAATGGTCTTGAAGTGGTTTAAAGCCCAGTCTACCTGCCATAAAGCTGAAATAACTTGCTATCCAAGCACACAGGTCTTTTCAGCCATTTTTCTTTTTCTATCTTATCCTATCTTTCTCTAAAATAATTCTCTCATGGCTGCTGACTTGTGTAGAGCTTGTAATAGTCGGTCAAGGCGTTGAAACTTGTGCCTTTAGAAGATTGTCTTTAATCTTCCGTCTCCCTCATGTCACCTCCAAACGTGTGGAGGCTGATATGATAATGATGTGTGGAGCTGTACGGGGTGTTAGAGTTAAGCTGACTGATTAGGCCCCGCATTGATTAATCCATCACTCGTCACATTCATGGTAGCCTAGTCCGGCCAGCGTGCACTAAAGGCCGGGGGGGGTGGTGTTGGGTTGGATGGATGGTGGAACTGCCGTACAGAACTGGGTTCTATTCTCACAAATCCTAGATACAAATACAAATCCTATTCTCATAAGCACATGCATGATGCCCACACATGTGCACTCCTGCTGTTTTCACTCCCTGAAATGAATGATTATTGAGTCAAATATGTTATGAAATTCTCCCTACCCAGTACTTTCACTATACTACAAACTGTCTTTGTCATTAACCAACTCTTTCGTTTCACCTTTATTTTCCATCTTTTCTACATTCTTCTATTCTACATTTCCATTCTATTATAAATAACAAAAATGCAATATTATGTAGTATGAAAATATTATGTGTAATACAATTTAAAAGATAAAAAAAAGAATTCAACAAGGTACAGAAAACTCATTTGAAAAGGTTGGTGGAAAACGTGGGCAGAGAATGTGAGATAAAAAATAAGAGGTAAAAGGAAAGAGTAAAGAGTGACAGTAGACAGTTGGGGGTGGGAGAGGTAGAGCGTGGGGGGGAGTCAGAGAGGAGGAGAGCAACTGAGGAAAGGTTAGGACCCTCGCATTGGCTGAACATTCTGAGGCTTTTAATCGAGGAACAAAGTCATTAAGGTTCACGGCTACAGAGGAGGCCAATTAAAAACCGTGTAGGCTTGCTTCTGGAGAAAGGCATCATTTGCTGTCGGAACCTTGGATGTTTTATCAGACCAGTGGGAGCCCTCCCTCGTGCATCGAGGGAATCAAAACGCCTGGCAGACATCTCTCTGAAATGTTTTTCCTTTTTTCATCTGGCTTCCCTTTAAACATATTCGCTTTTACTGAAGAATAGGCTAATGGTGAAATGTTGTAAGCCATGACAACCCAGTGTTTATTTTTATTTTTTTATTTGTGAAATACATATTTATGCTGGCATTGTTTTACAATTACAACCAAAATAACTTTTTGAGATCGTAGAAAAAATGCAATGAAATAAGAAAGGTAGTTAATTTATTAGTATGTGTTTTGAAATGCAATCTCTATTATACTTAATTCAATTCTGCTTAATGTTTGACTTTTAAAAATCTTTCCAGAAACATAACCACCACTTAACTAGATGAAAATCCTCAGTTGTACCACACAAAGCTCTGTTTTAAATCAATGAGCTCCAACATCTTCCTGTGTGTTGGGATGAATACAAAGATTGAAGAACAGGCTTGATCTTGGCCCACTTGTTTACTGACATAATTGATAACATCAAATCCTTTCTGTTCACAAGGCTTAAGACTTAATTTGCTATCGTACCAGTTTAACAAAAAGATGAACAATAATTTTACCCAGCCCTCTGCAGTCAACTGGAGTTTCCTTTATACCTGTTATGTACTGTGCATTCACAACATAAAAAAAGTGTAAAATGTTAAAACTACCACAATAGCATACTATAACACTCAAAATATTGTTTAGTACATCATGCAAATATGTTTTTTCAGCACTTTTAAGCCTAATTCTATAGATATTTACATTCCCAGAGGTACTACTTTTGTAACCACAATCTATTCCACAGTGCCTCCTCCCAAACCTACCAGTCTTTATATTCATGACAACAACATTAGAAAGATTAACCGTTCAACCATAACAATCCATTCATTTAATGCTGGGCTCCCCTCAAATATGAGCACACTAAACCTATAGCATATTGTCTGGAACTACTTACTTGGCTACGTTTTGGAAAGGATGAGACTTGTTTCAGTGGGTCACCATGTTTGACAACCAGGGGCATTTCTAGGATTTGAGGACATTCGGGGCTTAGCCTGGACCTCTGTAGGGGCACCTCTGTGGGGGATCCTCCCCGAGAAATGTTTTTTGATTAACAAGCTTTATTTTGATGCTTCTTTATGCACTCTGGCACCTTATTTACATCCAATGTACATGGCTTAATCATATAAAAAAAAGTATGTGAACCTGAACAACTTCTATTTACCATCAGATTAAATATGAATGAATTCAATATTTTTAGGGTTAGGGTTAGGGTTACCCAATTCAAAATATTAGTTGTTGTTAGTAATTAGTATTAGTATGAGTATTGAGGAGAAGCAGAATACTTCACAACGGCTATCATTGAACAATTATTGACATGCTACAGTACAGTACTAGAGAAAACTGTATTTGTTAATAGTTTATTGGAATGTGTCATTTTCTTTCACTCTCACACACCCATACACAGACACAAACACGCACGCACACACAATTCATCCAGTTTAGTGCAATGACAAGCCCAGTAACTGGTCGATCTCTCTCTCTCTCTTTTTCTCTGTCTCGTGCTAACACAAAACGCGCACGTGCCAAATAGAAACAAGTAGATCTGCTGCTTGAATGACACACAGAGGACTCAAACCGTACTTGCGTTTTTGATCAACAATATCATATTATTTTCGAGGGCTTTAATGCATGATCGGAATGACATGCATAGATCCAGGGCTATTTCTTTATTATCCTTATTTGTGTAAATAAAAAATGATCCAGGGCAATTCATAAAACATTGGTGCCTATAGCCTAACGACACCACTGAGGACAACCATCTCTCTCAAGTTTAGACAGGTTGCTGTAATTGTGGGGACTATTAATTATGAAACACCATACCAATCTGTACTTATTTCTACTCACGAAAAAGGCTTTTTAGCCCCGAGACCTCTCTGTCAAAGTTACCGTTTGTGTAGGTGTTTGTGAGAAGAACAATGGGAGCCTATCTTCTTGACTCTTTGCATGAATGTTAGGTAACATAGGCTTCTGATAGCGTGTAATCTCTAGATTGTCTCTATACACAATATAGCCATACCGAATAAAATGGAAATGAGTCCCATATTTAATATGCTCATTCACAGCATTCAATAATCAATAATAATACAATACATAAAACACATATTCCCTGTCGCCCCACTACCAAAAACAATAACAAACAAGCAGCGGTTCTACACGCGCCATTTAGTAGTAAACAGTAATAAGCAACAACAAATTATGATTTGTTTGATTATTTAAGCTTTTATCTGGCTCTGCCACACAAATAGTTCCACAGCTAGACTGGGACTGGACTGAAGCCAAGCATTACAAACATTTTCCTGCACACTAGCCTGCTACTTTGTGTAGGTCTACACGTTACCGCAGGACAGCTACTTTGTATCATGTACATTTATCTGTATGTTTCCATTTATTGTGCGACCATGGATGTCTGCTGTCAGTCGCTTTGGAGGCACGTGCAATTCCGATGAGTTAACAGCTTGCGATCGTTAATGTGATTAATGTTTATTAGAAACACCGGTAAAGCGGAGTGATACAAAAGTCCCAATGCATTTTATACTCCATATCAGCACTCATAGAATGCCTCTTGTCCAATCAAATTAATTGGTTGGAACTAACTGTTGTTTAACATTCCTTATACTCTGTCTCGATCGTATGGTTGTGTTGTACTCTTATATTCCTGCTCCTGCTGACTGTGTGTGTGTGTGTGGTGTCGCTGTGTGTGTCTGTCACAAAAAGACAGAGCACTAATATATAGTAGGTGTGTGTGTACGTTTCATTTGAGTGTGTAGTTGGCTTCTCTCTGTCTCCTTGTATATATCGGAGCTGGCACACCGATTTGCATAGCCTTGGTTCAATGTAGAACAAGGGAGAGAGAACTGAAATGGCTAAATAATGTATGTATAAAATAGTGTATATATTGAACTGGGAAATCTCGTATTTTCACGGAGGTTTGTCAGAACACAGTACAAGACTACAGTTGAAGGCAACTGAATCATCATGCCACAGCCAAGCCCGCATGTCAGCCATGTTGATTGATAGCTCTTTTCTCTTAGCGCCCCCCCCCCCCCCCCCCCACTCCCATCCCGTATCTCAACTATGCTTTGCTGCCTCTTTATTTTTGTTGTGTTTTTGTTGTTCTATCGCTTTCTCCCTGCCTCTCTGCAGACTGCAAGCTGATATCATGCTTTGAAAAGGTAATGATCCCGGTGTGTTGAGATTATGTATGAGCGGTGCGCAGTGTAATGGCCTGGCTTTTTATTGCCTGCCGCATACTAATCCCACATCTGAAGGAATGAGATGACACCTGCAGGGAGATTTGTACGCGCTGCAGCCGCACATGAAAGAGCGACCATTAAAAATGATCAAAGAAATTACTGCACTCCGCTGCACAACACTGCTCTCACGCCTGGTTAGGTGTACATCCCTATGCCCCAACACACACTCATCCAGAGACTCCATGCAAATCTATACATGCAGTTATAGATGCACGCACACACACACATATACACACACACACACGCATACGCATACAGGCATATACATACGCACACATTCTAATTAGGATTTTCTACTTATGGATATTTTTCATGTGATTCTCTGTGGATTTGTCCTGAGTTTAGTTGCCTAAGGCAGTTGCAAGATATTGCTGCACCTGTAGATAGGAAATTGAGTATCTGCATGATTTCAAAATAAAAGCGCTATACATTTCTTCCTCACTACAACCTATAAAGGACATTTAGCGTTTCCTAAATTTTACATTTACAATGTATTATTTAATTGTGGTGGTTCTCACCTTCTACATCCAATAATTATTATACAACCACTGTTATTTACATTTGTCATGTTCATCTCACCTCAGTTTGGCTTCAATATTGAATCTACTAAACAGCACAACTGTGTGTCTGTTATCTACTTCTTGCATTAATTTGCCTGTTGATTGATCTTGCAAGTATATTATATTTTTCCCCCTGTGCATCAATTGGTCTCTGCCCTCGACTGCAGGTGCATCTCCTTGGCAACATGTCCATTCTGGCAAGACTGCACAGTGTAAACCAGACAGTTCTCATCATGATCTCCCACTGTACACTGTTTGAATTATGACATTATACAACTGCAATCTGCTACCCCTCTCTATGAATTCACTTTCAGTGCAGGGCCATGCTGATGAATACCATTTAATTTCCTATAGAGCCCAGAACAATAGCTTCTCTTTGTTAAGTGACTGGTTTCAAATGACAACCTTTTCTCAATGGGCCATTGGAATCAGCACATGCAGCAATAAAAGAAGGTATTATTTCTGTAATAAAGGGGTGGAGGAATTGTGAACGAAATGAATTCCTAAATGGTAATTTTTAATTATTTATTTAAAAATAATTGTGGTTATCACTGGAATCCATTTGAGCTGGATATGCCCCCCCCCCCCCCCCCCCTCGTTCCCTCAGCAGTCCATGTTAGCTCCATGCTTGGTCGGTAATTTCACTGACTTTTCATGTGTCAAGGAGAGATGAATCTCCTTCCATTAGGTGGTTTTGGGATGTATGATATATGCACGGAAAGGCAACCTGATGTTTATTCATGTCTTTCAAGGCAAGGCGTTGACTAGTCTTAGCCCTCTGATTTCCTTTTAGGGAACAAAATTATGTCGGATTGAAACTTTATCTTAAAGACGTACAGACCTAAACTACAGCACCTCCTTTCTCCTCCCATCTTATCCACTCTCTCCATCCCCCCCTCCCCTCCTCTTCTTTAAAAATTTCCCCTGATATTATTTCTGTCAGATAACATTTATTTGACCTTTAAAAAAGATCACTTGCAGTGATTTCCTTCAGATTTTGCCCAACTCTTTTCCACTCTCGCCTCTGTACTTTGCTATGGACTTTGATGAAGAGATGACTCTTGCTCAGTTTTCTAGTAGCTGGCATGTTAATGAAGCACTAGCAATATGAGACTAAAATGCCCTGCAGACAGACGGGCTGACGGATGGACTAAAGAACGCGCACGCACGTGCACACACACACACACACACACACACACACACACACACACACACACACACACACACACACACACACACACACACACACACACACACACACACACAGTTCTGGTTTCAGAAGTGAGGTACGCTGGCACACTTTGGCTACCGCTCCTCTCTGTGCTTTCTGAGTCTAAACATGTTAACGTTATTTCACTTATTTTTTCCCATGTATCTTAGTTTTAGCAATGCTACACATGCACCCGAGTTGTTCGTGTGTCGTTTTTTAACTTTTGACAGCCTTTCTCTGGCTAGCTAGTAGTAGTTTTACCGTCCCCTCCTCCCCGGTTTTCCGTGTCTCTATTTATTTACCGTATCTCTCTCTACCCGCGTTGCCCTTCCACTGCTGGGGTGTCCTGCCCACTTGTCACTACCTGGATGTACCTCTCCACCTGTTGCTATCTGGCTCTACTGCTCCACATTTCACTACCTCAATCTACCTCTCCACCACTGGGCATCTGGATTATTTTTTGTTTTGTTACTGTATGACCTGAAGGGGGAGAGCTCTCCTTTTTAAGTAATTGAAAGCTTTGGATTAATGCAGCAGCGTGGGATCCACCATCAGAGTTTTTTTTAACATGTCTGTAAACACAATCCCCGTAATTGGGAGTTTTCTCCGCTCCTCATGCAATCAAATAAAAGGCTGCTGATATGTTTCTGCAACATCCTACAGAGGATCATCCTACAGAGGCTCCACCCCAACCGTGTGAAAAACGACTCGCAGGACAAAGGACGCGAGTGCCCACCGTTGCGAGGAGATATGTTTCCTCATCTGTGCAAGATAAAAAAGACGCAAGATGAAATCCCCACGAAGGCATAGGCGATGGCGACGGTGAAGCCTGCGGAACTGCCATCCAAACCCAGCTTTGCCAGTTGGAAGGGCTTCACTGAAAGTGAAGGAGATCCGTCATGATATCACCAATGTGAAATAGAGGTTTGATTCTTTGCCCACACCTGAGATCGGACTTTCCCCTCCATTCATCGGGCCTGGGGCGGGCTTGTCTCGTGGTCAGAGATATAACGTCCTTTTAAAATATATATATATATATAATTTGTGTGGGGGAGTAAGCTGTTTGGTGTGTTAATAATGTTATATGTATTATAACATTGTAATCTTAAACCGTGTGCATCAATCACTGTGATCGATACATAACAAGGTTATAAACACACATTTTTGCTTCCGTGTTGCGATATTCATGATCACCTGTGTAATGCTGAACAGATTACTGATTCAAATATTCATCACTCACTCAAATATCTGTGCGTTCTTGTGTCTGAGACCCATAGCCATGAACGCAGAGTATGGCTAGAGTTCTCAACAGCTTGATTTGATTTCTTCATTCCTATAACTATATAATTAAAAATGTTAATTAAGGTTAAGATATAAGCGAACCGCACTGATTTTGACTGACTGAAATAGCTTATTGAAAAAATATTTTTCTTTCAGATCAGTCTTGTTCTAAAGACTGGACATTGGACAATACTTAACACAATTAGATCACGTTTTCACAATATAATTTTTTATATTGTGTTATATTCAACATGTTTTTTTTCCTAATATCAAGCACATCGTGTGCCACTCTGGGGAAATATATGTGAAACAATGTCCAATGTGTTAAACAGACAAATCAGAAAAAATATGCTCTAATTGAGCTATTGAGATTAGGAAGCCAAAAGGGAAGAATATTGAACGTCAAACTGAATTCATCATTGCATATATAATAGTGTTTGTTCAGTCAGTCTGAAACAAACAAAATATACTAAATGTCTCTTAAACGAATCGATCACATTTTACAATAGGCTATAATATAAAACAAAGTGTGTGTGTTGTGTTGGATACTTTGCCATATGTGCTGAGTAGAGTTATCAACTGCTTGATTTGTTATTATTCATTATTTCATATAGTTATATAATAAAAAAGCTTAATATCCTTGTTATTACATCCTACCTTATTTCCTACTATACAAAGTAGATATTTCCTTGTGTAACCCCTCAGACAAAAAATACTACAGAGCAAATAAAAAAAGAGAAAAAATAAATACAAATAAAATAAAGATTTATATAAAATAATAAATAAGCACACCCCAACATGCACTGTTATGATGCGATGAGGAAAGAGGTGGAGCGGGGTTGGGGTTGTCTTTGCGGGGTCAGCCCTTGTGGGTGTGTACCGTCGAAGCACTTGTAGTCACACTCGTGCACGTTTTAGCCCACGCACAGGTGGGTGCACACCATCCACAAAGGCTCCTGCCGTGATATTAACAATATAAACATTCCTGTTATTACTGGAAACACTGCGCATGCTTGACCATGCTGTAATGCTCAGCTGAAGTTAAAAGTTGGGGTGTATTTCACAGTTTTATGGAACTTCCTGAAATATGTGCCCATTTGCACCAATCAGCCCCCTACTGCCAAACTTGTCCTATTACATGTACAGTTCCTTTCAAATAAACCTACACTGCCCAATGACTAAATAACAGAAGCCAATACAGATATTCTCTGTGTCAACGAGACCTGGCATCAAGCACGATCTTATCAGGGTTTAAATCAACTTTGTCCACCTGGCTATAGCTATATCCACAAAGCCAGAGTCTCTGGGCGTGGGGTTGGACTAACTGTAGTCCACAGAGATTGCCTGAAATTATCCCCTCTATCAGAACGTGCTGCAAGTTCCTTTGAACATCGGGCCTTTAAACGTCTGTAACTCCACTCCATGATAGCCCTGCTTGTCTACTGTTACTCCAAAACCAAATTCCTGCTTTATAGCAGAATTCTCGGATGTTCTCTCCAACCTTCAATCCTACACATGCAAAGTAATCATTCTGGGCGACATCAACATTCATGGCGACTCACTCTCCTGTACTGTTCAAACCTCAGGCAACATGTCAGCGGCCCCACTCAACAATGTGGACACACCCTTGATCTCCTCATAACTGATAGTGAATCATGTGGAAGCATTCAGATCATATATCTTGTTATCTCCGACCACAAGGCAGTAGCCATCGACCTGCCATTTGCTGCCCCTACAACCCAATGTCGTCTGATCTCTTGAAGAAATTGTAACTCCATCAACACAAAACACCCTCTCTGACTAGATCGCCAACTCTCTACTACTCCTGTGTAGCAAGAAGGAGATGCAGTAAATAATCCACAAGCATGACAAACACACACAAACAAGGCCTATTCATAACACATGTGGCATGGGTAAGCTTGGTACTATCGACAAGATCATTATTTTATTTTGTGGGCTTTTGTTCTTAACATATGTAATGCTGCACTAATCAATGCACAGCAGCGAGCGGTGGCTATTCGAACCTGATATGATAAATAATGCAAATGGGGCACCCTCTGCAAATGCCAGACAAAATAGTAGGTAGCAGAGATGGAGGGAGAGAGAGAGAGGGCGAAGAGCAGAGAGGGGAGGACGAGAGTGAGAGCTGGCGGAACCAACTGATTGTTGTGCTGTCAAATTGATTTGCATGAAAAAGGGTGGCCTAATTGCAGCACTTAACTGCAACGTTCAGATAATACAGAGCAGGATTACTTAAGGACACGGAGGGGCTTTCATTAAGAGGAAGGATTCCCTGGGTGTCTTTGAGAGACACTCCCAACAACTTATATTTCACAAGGGGCCCTTTTACTACAGCATTTCACCCACCATGTCTCGCATGCCATATTCATCATAGGACACACAGACAAACTGGAAAATATTAGTCTTAACAACCATATGTTTGAGTTAAATCTCTGGTGTGTTTTTATTTGTTTAAAGTAGAGTTAGCTGCTCTGTACAGTGTTGGAAAAGTGCATGGTCAGGATGTGTCCCACAATCTGTCAAACACTTTCCCTTTATTCGTTAACTCACCAATAAATGATGGATGTTTTAAATGAGGCAAAACTGCTGACAAAATATGTTAGTGTGGCAATTAAAGGATTTGATCGGTCTGCTAAGACCCCAGGTTAATTATTGACATTATCTATGTTGAAATGTAAATCAGCCGTTATTTCTGCCCCTCTGCCCCTCTTGCGCTGTGAGTGCGTGCCAAAATTGGGCAGTTGGCCAGCCATTGACAATTATATTCCAATGGAGTGTTTAGCTGCTCTCATAGCTACGAACTGGTATTTTTCTCCAATAGTGCCCACAAATGAACAAATCCACAAGTTTTGATTCTGTGTTTTGCGCGGTTATAATTCAGACCAAAGATGGCGGCTTTGGTTTAGGCAGTGTCATTTTTCAGAATTCTGAGTGCAGACCAACATTTCAATATGTCTTAAGGGTAAGTGGAGGTAGGGTGTTTTTTAACCGATTGGAACATAGCCTAAGCGTTCACTTTTGAATCTAAATCAAGTGCTCAGTTCCCGTTGTATGAATGTATGAAGAACAAGACTGTCACCTAAACACAAATTTCACTTTTTCCCAATGAGCCAGTCAAATGCAACTGGTGGGTCGAAGCAATAAAAAAGTCAACGTTTGATCCAAACTTCACAACCGAGCTAATGACCAGGACATTTAAAATGCATGCATTCTAACCGCTCGCCTCTCCGTCTCTGTGCAGTGGCATGTAAACACAGAATTGAAACTTGTGGATTAGTCCCTTTGTGGTCACTATTGGAGAAACCTACCTAGCCGGAGCAGTTCGTATGATCTTACTTGTGTTGGACGAAACAAAGATACAGCTGTGGGAGCTGCTAAACACTCGTTTGGTTTAGAATGGATGTCAACAGCTCACAAACTGCCCAGTTTCAGAACGCACATACACCAGGAGAGGGGTGAGTTGAACAAAAGTCATGGCTGATATACATCTGGATATTGACAATGTTAACAATTAAGCAGGGGTCTTAGCAAACCGGCCAAATCCTTTAATCATGCTTCGCAACCAGCCAATGGGAGATTTTAATCAGCTTAAGGTTTTTACATAAACAAAATGTCATAGTGCACCCATATTGTTCTAAAGAGTAATGAAGGCTCATTCATATATACATCTAGGATTCATATGCAACCGTCCAATTACTGACCATGACTATTTCCCACATAAAACCATTCCAATTGCATATTTCTGGCAGCATTTGTAAGTTGAACAAAGGCTTTCCTATAGATTGAGTCATGTCCTTTCGGGTAGATTAGACGGGGAAGCTACGCAATATGCTTTTTTGTCCTTTTTCCAATTTCCTTCTTTTCTCACTCACCTTTCTCTACACCCCAGCCTCCCATTATTGTTCCTCTACTTTCTTTAATTCCCATCTCCCATCACCATCTCTCCACTGTCTCAGTGTGATTATCCCTCCAGCTGCAACAAGTGTGTCTCTTGTGATGGTAGGCAGGCACATCGTGTAGGTCCTAATGAAGCCAACATGAGCAGCACAGAGCCTCGGGCTGGAGGAAGTCTGGTGTTTTACTTAACCCTGAGATTGGCTAACAAGTCCACCACATTGAACAATGTATGGAGGGATAGGCACTCTGTTTTTTTTAATGAATCGTGTCCTGAAAGCCTCTGCACAAAAAGAAAGCTAATCTATAAAAAGTCTGAGAAATAAAAAAGGCAGAGAAGTGCTTTTAGCCGTAAAAAGGCACCTTTCCTCTTTTTGTTCTGTCCGTGATCGAGGTAATTCTCTCCATTTGCTCTGAAAACACCACTAATGTCTTTTGCTTGTGCGAACAAGGAAGAAAGAAAGGGTCTCAAGGTCCCTATTACAAGCCTTTTATGTCAATCATTTTCATACAGAGTATTCATCTATTTCCATTCCTCCTTGCCTCCCTTTAGATCCTTAAGAAAACTGGACATACAAGCAGAGATGCTATTAAAGCTAGCTTAACTCCTCTTGCCATGTGTTTCTCTGACTTTCTGGAAAAGTCATACATTTTTAAAGCATTCTTTTCAGTCTGCTTATCCGAAAGCCTTTATTTTATTTTGAGATCAAGGATAGTACATAGCAAGTATTAATGTTCTGTCTTAATTACTGTAGCACAATGGCGCAAACCAAGGCCAGGTTGTAAAATATGTTTCATTATCATTTATTTTTGCCCGTGAAAGTCTCATGAAGTTTTTCACTGTCTCATGACAGGTCTTATTCAAGTTATTTTTCTTGTTAGCTTAAATCCGATCACAGTGTTATAGTGCATCTACTGTTTGGTTTGTACAAATAAACCCTATACCGTAGCTAAAAAGGTATAAATGATTAAGCTACAAGAGACTTATTTGGCTATCAAAATACCATGGGCAAATGCAAATTAAGTATTATAATATCAGAATAATTTTGTATAATCCATATCATAAAACTCCAGCATTAAAAAGGTAAATGCTGTTTGTTTGGGTGGTGATGTTACAGCCTCTACTCCAAAGCAGGGGAGTGCTAAGGTTGGTGGTGGTGGTGGTGGTGGTGGTAACTGCCTTTTGTGTAATGAGAGAGTGAGCTGTCAGAGGCACGCGTGTAATGGTTCCCTTGCTGGGTGCCCCGTTCAGGCCCTATGGGAGCACGGCAGAGACACACCATTTCTTTCAAGCCTTCTCTCCTCTCCTGTTTCCCCTTCGCACCAACCTCTCTCTCTCTCCTCCTCCCTCTCTCACAATCTGTGATCTCAGCAGAGACCATGCCAGACCTCTTGTATTGTTGTTGCTCTTTCTGTTTCACTGTCATCTGCAGGACAGGCATTTGTCCCCCAGATACACATGCACGCACACACACACAAACACACACACACATTGAATCTTAGTGGTCATTTGGGATGCTACCAAACCTCCTAGGAACCCCTTCTTTACTGCTTGCTGTTCAATGTACAGCTGTTCATTCTAGCTTCACTGAATGTGTCAGACAGGCAGCACCAGTTGCTTCTATCTGATGGTACATCTCTTTCTACACTGATAGCCTTCATTATGTTGCAACGACAGCCATGCCACAGGCTGCATCCAGTTCATATTCCTCACCCTATACACTCCTCGAAATGAAGGGGACCATTTGTAATCAAGTCTTTGTCAATTAAATGGACCACATTCGTATGTAACTGTAAAATGTTATCAATTGGGTTAAATGAGCATAGTGATGCAAGTGCTTCAGTACACCTTTTCAGCTCTTGCTAATATCATTCTCATACTGGGTTATGAGGCTATTATATTACGTAGGTTGATTGGTTGAATGACATATGACCTTCACCCCAGTTTTTAAAAAGATGGTAAGATGTAGTGGGCCTACTCGATTGCCTTAGCAACATGACATTAATACTAATCTGACTAACCAGGAACCAATTCATCTGCAGACCTTGAACTAAGCAGCAGTTAAAGGAGAAAGCCATGCTTACCAGATGGACTAGTGTGGCCGACACAAGTGTCTCACACAAGTGAGACACAAGTCAAGTATCTGGTGGTAACACAGTAAAAAAAGCAAAAGCCTATAGAAGCTGTTTAAGCAACAGGAGACTGGAAACATAGAAACAAAGTATTTGTATTTAGCTGAAAGCCATTTTCATCATCCATCTTCCTAAAAGTCTGCTTTGCTAGTATAATAGCTTTCAAAGTATAATAACCTTTGCATAAAAATATCTAATCCTAAATAAACTTGGATACAGCTTCAATAATGATATTCCTTTGTATCATAGTATAGCAATCTATAGATATGTATTCTCAAAATCACAGACAGAGTTTGGACTGTCACACACATTTTCATGCCTGAAAATGGACCTGACTGACAAGTAAACATTTTGGTAGCATAGGGAAAAGAGGTGTTGTTTCAGAGAGAGCTAACATTACTCAGACAGTAGCGAGCACATGGGAGAACAATCCAGCAATATAAACCCACACTGTGCTGCATGATAAAGCAACTCCTTATGCATATTAAGTGGCACACTCTGCATAATATCTGCACAATGTGACATGCTCGGCCATACATGGACACCCAAATAGTCTGGCTATACCTTGCTGGTTTTTAATCGCTATCATTTACATTCTTCCCAAAACCTGACAAGACTCATTTAAACACTTTAGATACGGGTGCCATGCATGGTCCCACGTGTCTTGAAGCCTTCTATTAGCACTTCTCCTTGAATGTGCAGCAGAGGTGTTACGATTCCAAACGAGGTCCTCGTTACCTCCCACTTGGATGGTAGAAGCCTTTGAAAGTACTACAGCGACATCTGCATGTGCCATGGTAATAAAGCGCCAGTCTGATACCCACTATTCGCTATATGTGCTGGGCTTCTTCTGCCAGCCTCCGCACTGCCCCCTCCTCCACAGCCCTGCGGCACTCATTACTCAAATTGCTAAACAGGGCTAATTGTGTGGGGCGTGAAGCTGACTTCATTTGAATATTCTGTGTATGGCTTAGGGGGAATTTGACTTACAGGCGTACAGGAAGGAATTAGTTGGGGAATCAGTAAATAGGCATTCATAAATTTGAAAACGCAGTCTCTTTGGATAATAATTATAGCTGGGGAAAAAAATTGCAATTGTCTTTTCTTTAAAGAAAAAGTCCATAACATTTTCAGGGACTTTGGATGCATTTTCATTTTTTATTGAAGCCATTTAGAATCCTATTATTCCGAAAATGGCATTTGTTTTATGCTAAAAATAAAATTAAAATTAAGTGCAGATCGTGAGCACTGAGTCCGTAAACATTAGGATTAAGTGCTAAACTGTACCTGAAATATGAGGAATGGGTGTCTATGTAATAATGTGTGGAATTTGTTTCTTCACAGTTTTCAAGATGTCATAATCACAATAGTACTTTTAATTTTTTCTCGTATTCATTATCCAATATATCAGTGGTGCAGTCACCTCTGTCTCCTTGTCTCTTAGCATTCACCCAATTTGGCTAAAATCTGCTGCCAACAGTCATTAGCCACCATCTTCTTACCCAATAAAGAATGTTAAATATTACAGTAGATCAGACCAAATAGACATCAGAACAGGATTTTTATACATCCATTACTGTAGTTGGTTAAAAACACTCCCCTGTATAGTACATAAAAAAAGCAACAATGTAACATTTCCCGATTCTATTTGTATCCGTTTCTTCTACATGAATACACACATATATATATATATATATATATATATATATATATATATATATATATATATATATACGTATATAAACACAGTGTATGTGAAATGACCTCCCTCATGGATTGTGTGCTGCTTAATTATTCCGCATCTGAGGTTGGCCAAGCCCACTTTTTTAATTAATGTCAAATTAGGCAAATTAGCATTCGGCAGGTTGCCAGAAAGCAGGCGCACGGCTTTGAAGATTGTCATCTCATAATGAGTTGCTTTTTTTTTCTTTTACACTTTGGTCTCCTCCATTTTCACAATCTCGCTCTCCAGCGGCAGTTGCCTGTATGCCTTAGCGATTTAATGATATGCAAATGAAATATGCATAAAACCATTCTGCTGCAGGATGATTAAGCACAGAGGACATTAGCCAGTGCCCGCCACAGTGTCTGTTTTCTCCTCTTCATTTCGCTTCAGCCAGACGCCGGGAAACGCCACGCTAATGACGCTCAATACTATTAATGTGCGAACGCTAATCATTTCAACATCACCAATAATATCCAGTAGAGAAATTAGAATCCAGGCAGATTTCTTCTCGCTCCATTTTTAAGTTGTAAGATCCAGAGCCATGGGTGGCAGATGTCTTCATTGGTGGTGTGGTTGTGTAGAAAGAAGGCAGAGAATGAAACTCAGCCTTTCCAGAAGAGAGCACTTGAACATCACTAGCAGTGCAGTACCTTTTCTTTGCTTGTTTGTGAGGGCTGGCATTATTTGACTACTGGCATATAACGAAGGAAGAAAAAATATGCTCCTTCTTGCCTTCTCTCTCACTCACATACACTCACTCCACCCCCATTCCTTTCTGCTTTCTCGTGCAGCTCTTTTTTTTTTTGTAATCCATTTGTGTAATGAAGACATGGCACAATTAGCATCCCCCATGGAATTAAATAAACGACTGATCATCCAAAGCTCATTAGCTCCGAAAGATTATATCCACATGCAATTCGCAATGAAGGGTACAGGGGCAAAAATAGCAAAATTACAAATTAGATTGTATTTCGTTGTGATCGCGATTGTGTGAGGTTATTGTAAATGCCCAAAAGATGCCACCATTCCATCAGCCCTTGCTGTGTGGAGGCAAAGCAGGACTCAGACATATTGGTGGTGCATGCCAAGGTAGGGTAGCAAGCACAAAGATATTTTAATCCCTCCCTTTGGATGACTTCTTCAATTATTCATATTCCATAACCATGCCCCTTGTCCAGAAATCCAAGAAGAATCCAAATATTTAGACCAATGGAGGTTTCCAGAAACTGATGACTTCCTAATCATCCTTTAAATTATTGTATTCATATTAACAATTTATAAAAAAAAAAAAAAAGCAGTACAAAATACTTAAAACGTATCAAAGCCTATAAACCCATAACATAAGGCACTTAGTACGTTGGCATTGGATTTGCTTTACAGGAACACAGGATCCAAACATTTTAAGATTGAAGAATGGTGAAAGAGTTTGCGAGAGGTTTCCATGGCCCAGCTGCCCCCATCTCAGTAGCTTCCAGGCCAGCAAAGAGGTCACATACTCTCAAGTGTTGTAGCACTGTATACCCTCTATACCCTTTCCACTGTCCATCTTGGATATGTGCTATCCTTGCCACCTAGTCCTTTTGGTCCAGTTTCAGTGTTGAACCCAGAGTGATTAATCCATGTGGAGACTGCTATAAATATAGATAAGCCATAGTCTGTCATAGTTTCTCTTGTTTGTGTTGAAAATCTCACGATTGCTCATAAGTGCGATACTTTCCTGTCACCTTTTCCATTTTCTTAACAAAATTCACTGGAGAAACAAACCCAGAATGTGTTATTCATTATATCCAAAAACAGTTAAAATGCCGAAAAAATAAGTCCCATCTGTCCGTTGATTGTAATTAGTTTTGGCGCTTCATTAGTATGCGTCCTCATGTTTGCTGTTTCTTTTTTTTCTCTCTTTTCGTCTGTGTCATTGTAAACAGCTGCCATTGAGCTTCTGGCATGGTCCCCAGGTCTGCTCTCCCTTCCTCTCTTGTCACATGCAGGCTGGCGATTGGCAGATTGGCAGCGTATTGGACAGCAACGCCTTTGGTAGAGATCCCACACCAACAAGTCTGGCAGCCACTGCAATAAAAGACATTAGACGATAGTGGTGAAAATGATGTGGTAAAGGACGGGCTGGGGTGTGGTGGGGGGGGGGGGGGGGGGGGTTGTTGGCACAAAGAGGTACCCGCTTTACACCCTCCTCCCAATTCAACAGCTCATCGCTTTTGTCTTGTTTGTTGTTTTTTCACCCTCGCGGGTTCTCCTATGGTTAATTAGCCCAGATCCTTTTAATTGTGTCCGTCACGCAAATTAACAAAGAAAACTTTTGTTGTTGTAATTAGCCATTTGAACGCTTAATTATCTGTTGTTCTTTTCCCTCTAAACTTAAACCAAGCGACCCGTACATCATATCCAATCGCGTTGATTTGGTTGAATTGCTAGCGTCCGCCTCGCCGTTTTTTTCGTGGCAGATGGCATCATATTTCCCAGTGGCACACCTCTTAAGCCAGGAGATCGCCGATAGTTGTACCGTTGGCATCTTCCTGGCATCTTGTTGCTTGAGTCTACAAATAAGATTGCTCACGTTTTGAATTGGTCGCATTGTCCAAAGAAGTACATCCTCGATTGCCAACGAACCGTTGGCATGGCGTGTTCTGCCCTGCTGACTGGCTGATTGCTTGGCACAGAGTTGTGCCTCAGCTGGTAAGAGACGGAAGAGAGGGAGAGGGAGCAAGTGGGAGGGGCCTCATCTTATGCCACCGCCACACCCCTCCCCCAGTTAACGCTAAAACAACAACAACCTGAAGTTTATTATTTGTTTTACATTTCGGTCGTTGGTCCCAGGTGCCCACTTCTCTGCCAATTTTCTCCCCTTGCGTTGATCACGGTCATGTGCCATCTTGAGTCATCTGCTAAAATATTTCATGATGGGTAACCCCCCAATCCCTCCGACAATATGGCACCAGGCGATAAGCGTCACTTGAGTCCTGTAAGCACTTCTCCAATAACTCTTTGTTGAGTTTCTTGTCTTGGGTCTTTTCTTGGTCTGCAAATGTTTGCATTTTTTCCAGGGTGGCATCAAGTTGATGAAGGATTCTGGCTCTGGATTCCATGTTTCCTTACTTACGATCTTTGCAATAAATTCCCAACATCGTGGCACGCAGCTCACCAAATGGCGCCGCGATCTGTCTGTGTCCCCAGCTGCATCTAACCATCTACCCACGGGAGCAAACCCAAGTCTGCCTTGGTACTACAATTGGATGGGTGGCACTGTGCCAACTTCTCTCTACCATCAACTGCATTCGCTCTCTGTTTCTCCCATTTGCCCATCCCCTTTCTCCCCCCCCCCCCCCCCCCCCCCCCCCCGGGTAGCCAGCCTCCACTCCTCTCAAGCGTTCTTACCACACGCCAAATCCCCCCCCCCCTCCCCCCACCGTTCCCCCCATTGCCCATGAAAACCATCTTTCCACCCACCACCCACCTCCCTTTTGTTCTATGGGGTTGACATTAATTAACGTCCAAGTTAATTGATTCTAAAAGCTGATGAATAAGGCTAATGTTTCTCATACATCGGCTACTTATGGTCCGCTCTGCAGCATATGTCTTTAAGTTGCATTCGTTCCATTCTACTCGGTCCTACATCCACTGTTGAAAATAGTTTAGGGAAAAGAGAGCCAAACCCGGTCGTCAGCAGCTCTTATAGTGCTACAAACAAGGGCAAGTATTGCTTCTATACTTAGTAGTCACCAGGGAAAGATATGATTGGATTGTAGTCTGGGGAAGTTTATATTTTTCTGCCTGAGAATGCAGTGCTGGAAATTTGCTATTTTCAATCAAAATCCTGTTGCAGCAACTTGCCATCCTCATTGCTATAGATTTTCACTCCTTTCCTCTTAACCGCCTCTTCAGACTCCACACACCTCCTCCTCTCTTGTTCAGCCTCTACTCATCGCATCACCAAGCAAGATGGCACGTATCCCATGCTTTTTACCGCAGTGGGTTTGTTTTTACTTTTCACGTAAAGTGGATTATAGATTTTCTTTTAAAGATTGACCATGTGTTTGGATAATTCGCGATAGCGCGCAGTACATACATGCGGTAATTATCTTTTTATACATCGTCACATCGTTAGCATTTTTTTTTTGCCTCGCTGTTAATTCCCTTGAATTAGCGATATATGTCAAATTTGATTAAGTCATTATTCGGCTACATTGCCTTTTCTCTTCATTGGCTTTTGTTTCAGGTTTTCATACGGAGCTGATGAGGTTGAAAGCGAGAGACGGAATTTATTTTAATTATTTAATAACGTCCCCCACCCTTTGACGAAGATATTCCCACCGCCGTTAATTAGCAATTCCACTGCATTGATAGTCAAGGTAGAATAGACACTTAAAATGGAGAAATACACATGCTTGTACATACTGTATGCTAAGCTTCTGCTCTTTAATTGCAGAACATTCTAAATTCAAACATTTGGTCCGCTGTTTCCTTTCCATGTCAATGAAAAAGTATTTGGGAAGCAATCACACTGCACTGCTAATATCCTACGAAAAGCCCTTCTGTTTTCTTTTTGTATTATTAAATATAAAGGAGGAACTGGGCAACAAGGGGAATTCATTATGCAAATGGTGTTATATTTGCATAATGTCTTATTGCAGGCATATGCAAATTAAGTGTATAATTTATGAGCGCCTGTGTCTGTCTCATAGTGTTCCCATAACTTACAAAGAGATTTCCCCCCCTTTCTTCTTTCTCTCGTCCTATCCAAGCTGGCATGGCATGCACCACACTCGCAGACCAGACCCACTAAACAAGCCCTGACAAAAGGGCTTGCAAGCTGGGTACAACGACTGGGTGGGGAAAACAAACTTGTCTGGGAGACTTGATGGGAGGGAAAGAGGAGGGCAATGGTAGTATGGGTGGAATAGTTAAGGGGGGCACATACATCCTTCTACAAAGGCTCAGTAACAGACGCTATTTCTGTGAAACATCTGTGGAAGCAAATAAGTTTAGCGACGGAACACAAAGACGCACTACAGCGAATGGGTAGCTTTTCACTTTTTTTTCTCTTTGCCTCGTTACTGGAATGTAATTCTTGTGTTTTTGCGGTGCTATTCCTTGATGCCAGCATTTGAGTCCATCTCCGGAGCTGGCAGCTATCTTCTTCTTCTTTGTGTGGAGGATTTCTCAGGACTCAAATGACAGAAGCAGCTGAGCCCTGGGTAGGACGGAGAGGATGGAGGAGGACGCGGAGCGGGAGAGAGAACTGTGCACTAGTGGGCTCCATTCAGTCCTTACACGTGCCTCTGGATGTCTCTGCCATGACTGGTCTGGCCGAAAGTTTACACTATTATAATACAAGTTATGGACTCTTTAATGCCTAACTGGAATTGTCCTTGATGCTCCATTCTTTACACACACAATGTGATTGATCTGCTTTGCAAATTGGATCTGAGGCTAAAGGATTTGAAAAAATCAAACCTCAATATGATCACATGACACTGCTAAACTGTTTTATAAGTGATTCATATGTGTTTTTGTGAATTATCATGGCCTCTGTGGTTATTTTATGCTCTGATCTTTTTTGGTCACTTGCCACTATGTTTAAATTTTCAATTACCTTTTAATGGTAACCCAACCAGAATTTACATTGTTTCCCCAGGTGTGTTGCATAACAGGAATGCCATGTCATACTGTTGAGCCTGTATGCATGCCTCTATACATATCTGTGATTCCCTAGCTAAACCATGCTGGAATCTGTGACACATGTGATTGCTGCCAATGTCAATGTGTTTGGGGGCATGCATGTGTGCTCTTGTTAGAAGTGTAATGAGTAAATTGTTAAACATTTCCAAAACTATGTGAGCTCTGGGATACTTTCAGAGATACACGTAACTTTATCCAATGCTATGCTTTCTCTGCTCATGATCATTATCAGGCCAGTTGGAACTCCCTTCTGATTATTTCTGCTTGTTGTGATATTGGGACTATAATGCATCTGTAATGCATTCCTGATTGTATGATGGTTGCTGATTTGTTAGCTCTGTGTTTATTGACAGTATATTCCAAAAACAAAATGTTGAAGTTATTTAAATGTAATTTATTAGTTGTTTTTGTTGACATATAACTAATGGTACATAACTTATTTACTGACATCTCGGTGGCATATTCCAATAAACACTTAACCTTAAATAACGCCATGTTAAATCAGTTGATTTAATAGGATAGTCAAACATAGCATATCCTCCTTTGTAGAAATAAACTGTAGAAATGTTAAATATTTCAGTTAACAACTGGTTATCGTTTGATACTACATTTCATTCATACACATGGCAAGCTAGGATACATCATCCAAAAGCATTTGCTCTTAAATGTGGTATTCACTATGATTTAAGGTTTTATTCCAGTTTTGCCCTACCCACTATACGTTTATAGAGCATTTTCCTCAAGACTCAAATTGCTGATTATAAAATGATTGAAAGTTCCAGAGTTGGAGGTACATTTAGCTAAACCCCAGAACACTTCAACCTCAACCAGCAAGAGTCGTTGGGCAATAAATATAAGGTAATCAATACAAAATAATTAACTCTTCAAGGTTATTTACATTAAATTAAATTTAAGTTCATTTGAATCAGAAACCAAAAGCGTACTTTTGACTTCATACCTCTGTGTTTGCGTGTGTATTTGGCAACAGAAATTCTCCTCAACAGCAAATTTCCAAAGATTGAATAATATGTTATCTGACTGTATAGATGCATATTTTGTGTTTGAAATACTTGATGAATAAAACATTACATGTGTATATGTTTATCTGTTTGTGCCAAAGCAATGCAGTCACGACATGTTGAAATGAAAAAAACTCATAACATTAACAATACTTCCCTGCACTGTGAGCATATTTTAGTCATTCATATCCAAGTTGTCTCCCAAATTAATCCATGAAAATGAAAATATCAAATGACTATCAAGCTGGTTGAAGACTTTGTGTAATGACTATATTACGTATGTATGCTACTCCATAGTTGACAGAACCTGCCTTTGAAAAAACATTTGATCACAAGGAACATATGTGCTATCCTCTTACCTCTTTGATTATGGCCCTCTAATCATCTATATAGTTTTTTGTTAACTGTCCTTGACTCGTCTCTGACATTTCTCAGTAAGTTGGTTCTCACATATTATGCATTTTGGTGATAAATTACCTATCTGTTTAGTTATCTGCTTTTATGTTCTTAAATCTATTAAGTCTGATCTTATAGTGTTGAGCATGATGAGCAGTTCACTACTTGCTTTTGACATCTGACTTGTTCTTATAGTGGCTTGACTTGTTCTTATAGTGGCTTCACTTGTTCTTATGGTTGCTTCGCTGGTTCTTATAGTGGATTGACTTGTTCTAATAGTGGCTTCGCTTGTTCTTAAAGTGGCTTCGCTTGTTCTTATAGTGGCTTCGCTGGTTCTTATAGTGGATTGACTTGTTCTTATAGTGGCTTCGCTTGTTCTTAAAGTGGCTTCGCTTGGTCTTACAGTGGCTTCACTTGTTCTTATAGTGGATTTACTTGTTCTTATAGTGGCTTCGCTTGTTCTTAAAGTGGCTTCGCTTGTTCTTACAGTGGCTTCACTTGTTCTTATAGTGGCTTTGCTGGTTCTTATAGTGGCTTCGCTGGTTCTTATAGTGGATTGACTTGTTCTTATAGTGGATTGACTTGTTCTTATAGTGGCTTCGCTTTTTCTTCTAGTGGATTGACTTGTTCTTCTAGTGGCTGACTTGTTCTCTAAACTTTCAGAGGTCGGAGATAGGAATTAACATGGAAGGACTTTTTCTGAAAGTCATTGCAAATCTAGCATGTCAAAACCATGTTATCCAAAAGACAACATGACTTTGACTACTTGTCTACAAGTAGTCATGGTCATTAAATTAAGCTTGAAGTACAGAGTGACACGATCATCTCAAGTTACCGTTTACTACTTAACCCATAAGCCATTGCGCGTCACTTCCCAACTATTACATGCTTTTACATGCAGAAACCTTTTGCCTCAAGGACCCATAAGGTCCGAATGGATTGATTATTCTGTACCTTGAAAGTTTTGGAAAACCTTGAAAAATTACCCATAAACCCAAATGACACAACATTTGGTACATATGCTTCTGAATCATGGCCGTCCTTAAGATATTAAATTATCAGATAATCATTCAATCAATCACAACTCCGCTTCGAAGTGGCCCAGGGACTTGAAACTTAGCTTGCTTTCTTAGTAGCCTTGCTAGCATTAGCATGTTAGCATGCTCACGGACACACACGAGTGCACACGAGTTGGCTCATGCAACCACATGCGTTTTTCTTCAGAAAAGGCACATGTTGACATATCTTGTTATTAGTGTGGTTGCAAAGTAAGCCATAGTATTGTCATTCTGTGTCTTATAATATTCTTTTTCTTCTGACGCGGTTTCCGTAATTATCTCCTACCAAACCATTTCCAAAATGTTGGGAGTGTATCAGTGCAGTGAGTGTCTACTTTTTTTTCGCAGTGATGTGACATAGTTGTGATTGGCCCCAGGTGCAAATATGTTTTCCTTGCCCCCCCTCCCCCCCACCCTCGACCCCAAAGACAAGTGCGTCTTGTGGGCTCAGACACGCACGGACACAAACAACCACTCCTTGCAATTGCAAAGCAGCAGACAATTGCTATGTCTGCATGTAGAGGCAGCGGCTCACCATGCAGACCAGCCTTTGATCAGCACCACGGACAGCAGCCGAAGCGCCAAATTTGTCATCGCTAATCTAAGTGCCAGATTTCACAGCCTGATTTCTCCAACTATCAAACATCGGAAATAGCTTTAGCCAGCTTACACTAACAAATAAACACAAAGGTAGTTTACACAGTATGTCAATAAGCATAGAACAAATAGCCATCAAGAAAAGCACAGCATTATATTATTACATTGAGCCAAATTAAATAATATAACTGGTAGGATATATTATAACTGGTAGGATAGAAGACCATGTAAGGAAAACAACCATGCTTTAAAATTCAAGTTTCATTGCTGGAAATATTCAGATAAACTTAACATAAAAAAACGGAATAGCCAGTGTTTGCTCTGCTTTCAGGGATTATACTGCTCCGTCCTAAGCCCCACCCACAGAAGAAAGTTATTGTTTGCTAACTGAAAAGGGGTCTATAGTGGCTTCACTTGTTCTTACTGTGGCTTTGCTTGTCCTTCTAGTGGCTTCACTTGTTCTTATATAGTGGCTTCACTTGTGCTGATAGTGCTTCACTTGTTCTTATAGTGGCATTACTTGTTCTTATGGTGGCTTCACTTGTTCTTATATAGTGGCTTCACTTGTTCTTATAGTGGCTTCACTTGTTCTTATATAGTAGCTTCACTTGTTCTTATACAGGGGCTTCACTTGTTCTTACAGTGGCTATAAACCTCAAGCAAAACTATGCACCCTTCACATAATGGTAACAAACAAAAATAATGACAAAATACCACTGTACACACTATGTGTGTGTGTGTGTGTGTGTGTGTTGCGCCTGGCTGTTTTTCTCCTTGTGAGTGTCCTCTATCTATCTTGCAGACTTTTCAATCCTCCCCACCTTCATCCCCATCCTCATCCCCACGTGTGTGTGTGTGTGTGTGTGTGTGTGTGTGTGTGTGTGTGTGTGTGTGTGTGTGTGTGCGTGCGTGCGTGCGTGCATGATGAACCCGAGACAAGTGCCATGGGGTAAACATGTCCACTGCTACATCTCTGCTCCTGAATGGGTGAATTAAGCATGCACCACCAGGCTGAGTGGATAGATATTCTCCCAAGCACACACGCTGGTACACTCACCAACATGCACACAAATGTACCTTTAATGAGGCTAGGCCAGAAGCACACACCAGCCCAAGGGAGCTTGGTAATGTGTTAAGAAACTGTTAAATGTTAACTTTAACATGCAATCCACACTCACACGCTTGTAAGCAGAATCCTGCATTATTTAATGTGAGCCGGTAGGGTAATTAAGACTCTTGTAGTCACTTCATAATTCATCTGCATTAAAAGGCGCGATTGTTTTGCTGGTATAAACGAGAGCTGGCACATGATGTGGTGGTAGATGAGCCAACATGACACTTGGCATGGCTGTCTTTGTAATTCTGTCTGCAGGCTGTTTGGCTAAATGACGGGTTAAACGGTTGATTACAGCTAAAGTGCTTGACCTGGCTCAGTAGCTTTACCACAGGCCATATACAAGGAACACTGGCCCTGTTTACACAAGCGCTTTACATCCATCTTCATATTGGGATTTGAAAACAGTTGTGATGCAAAGTAATGTTTTCTTCGGCGAGAATGGTTGTACGAGGGATGTAGACAACCGTTTTCAAAACCATTGTTCGAAGGTAGTGCATGCCACATTCAATCTAGACTGACCAGTTCTTGCACATGCATAGATCTAAAAATGGTTGTAGAATCTAGATATTTCCGTTAATTAAACAGGGCCATTGACGAGCAAACTTATGACAAAGTCTTTAATATTTGGAAATACAGGGCAAAGGACATGGATGTCTCATGCATAGCAAGCAATACCAAAATGGAAGATACTTGTGGCATGTGAGTGTCTCACGATACATCTTCTCCATATGGATTATGCATTTGCAATTTCTCATACATGATCATATTGGGTCAATGCATGTTCTAAAGTAAAAAAATATATCTGTAAAAGCAAAGTTGCATTTCATTGCAGAAGAATGCATGATATGTACAAAGCATTTCCCACACAACAGAGCATTAGCCTATGTAATTATTTTTCAATAAATGATATACATAATCTAAGAGCAAAATGTAATCGTCTATTACGAGACAAATTATGTAGCCATACTTTGGCAAAATAAGTAATAATAAGTAATAAGTAATAATATATTAATCTTAAACGTATTATGTAACCAATTAAATGTTAATGAAAATATGGTGAATAGATATGGTTGCATATTCCTGTCCAATTAATTATGAATGAAACAAAAAGATAAATGAAAGTTAATACAAATGAGCAGTGAACAGTGTTTAACTGAAGGATACTAATCTGTTCTTGCATAGTTTATGGAATGGAAGACAAATATTGCTCCACTGTTGTGATGAAAATGAAGAAGCTTGTATTCTAATTGATGCATTACATTGGCTGTATAGTGGCTAAGATAACAATATTACAATTAACTTATCACCTATTTAGCAGATGTATATGTATGTTAGTTCGTTTCCAGTATTATCCTCTGAGCAGTTGATGAAAGCAAGAGACTAATTCCCCAAACTGCCTCATTGTGATCTCCATAATAACGCTTGCCACACAATGCGTAGATTAATATTGATAATTTGGATTTAAGTCTTAGCAAGGAGCTGATCCATTTATTCACCCTAAAGATCAGAACAGTTAGTAAACTGTGATAATTGGACATAAGCGGGCCATTGATCATGAATACTTAATTACTGCTGTACAGATGTACAGCAATTGAGTGACTTGTCAATAACTGACACTAGCAGGCACTGTACTGGAAATGGAGAGCAGTTACAGGACATTCTTGTTGCTAATATTATATGTCATCCGTATCTGCAAGAAGTAATGACTATGACCCTGTTATGGTAAAAAGAAAAACATAAATATATGTGTGAGCATAGCCTGGTGACACATGAATGAAGAACAAAACAAATAAAATCATTATTAGCCACCAGATCAAAACAAAAGATCTGATGTTACACAAGGGCCGGTTTGAAAATGCCCTTTTATGAATTACAGGTCCATGAACCTGTAGACTTCTGCACAATGACAGCAAAGCTCATCCCATAGTACCTTGGTCTCTCCTAGACTGGCTCTCAATCAA
Source organism: Lota lota (assembly GCA_026745465.1). Lineage (NCBI taxonomy): Eukaryota > Metazoa > Chordata > Actinopteri > Gadiformes > Lotidae > Lota > Lota lota. The sequence goes on along the minus strand of JACYXH010000659.1, from coordinate 13,622,663 downwards.
TGAGAGCCATTCTATCAAAGTTAACATTAGGTTTTAGTCAAACAAACCACTCTTTCCATTTATCAACACACACCCCCACATGGAGGATGTGACTGTTTCGGCCGGAAGTGTGTATTTCCAAGTATGTTTCTGGTCTACTTTGAGTCACTTGTGACATTGTGTGTTCATTAACATCCACCAGGATGTGTTAATTCATACAAGATGAATGGTGCCTATTATGGTATGTGGAAAAAACAAAGTTAATGTCATGTGTTAGTAAATTAATAAATGAGTTCATAGTTGCTACACCTTGCTATTTTAAAATACATTACAATTATGGATTTGTTTCTCTTGGTTGTCTGCCTTATTTTTTGCATTTCAGAAACACAGGAAATTCTCCCAGAGCTCTTTAAAAAGGTCAGCCCGGCTCCTTGTTTCCCAGCGGTGACATTTGATAGACAAAGGTAGGAATTCTGCGAGATGATGGAGATGATGCCAAAGCTCCTTCACATGCTGCACAGAGCAATCTGAATATGTGACACAAAGGGTTTCTACCCCTCCAGGCTTAGCTTGACGTTCACTCAGCCTTCCTTCAGCAATGTTCTTCACTGCAAGAAACCTTGTGGGTTTTACATGTCATTTCACTGAAAGGCTTGTGAGCAATCGTGTTGAACAACCACAGCAGTTAAACTGCGCGTCACAACTATGCAGAGGCAACCACACCATGTTCTAGCATGGTTATTGTTTAGGTGAGCTCCGTTTGGGGAGAAGAATAGAACCGTCTGAATCCATTCAATCCATCGTTGCCAAAAGCAGATTACCACTCCTATACCTTTCCTCCTGCTTTTAGCCCACCGTTTTGCGCTGCCTGCAGTGCAGCATGCTGTGGTAGCTAAAGGCACTCGTTAAAGGCAATAAGTTATCTCGCGTTTGAAGCTAATGGGAAGAATACTGGCTGCAGTGAAAAATAAATTACATTCAACCCCCACCTCGTCCCTCTCTCTCTCTCTCTCTCTCCGCCCTTCTTGACCTGCAGTCTGATGTAGCAGCGGTGAGAGTGGGCATTACAGTATTAGAATTTATCTGTGCTGCATGACGCTGACTGATGCATTTGGAAATAATGTACTGGGGCTGAGCATTACAGGGACCCTGTAACTAACGGACTTGCCCATGGCCCGCCAATGTAGATCATTCAAGCTGGTCGAGCTCATCAACTCCTACAGTTCTTGGCAGGGCAGCACAGTCTGACCAGCCATTCAAGGTCTGCAGTAAAGCCTCCTCCTTGCAGTAAAAGAAACCCATTAACACAGGCTTTTTTTCCTATTCGTTCTTTTTTCTCTCTCACTTGATCCTGGTCTCATTTTTGTTACACACTTATTAAACACCTGCTTTGCTTCTTTGTTATTCAAATATGTTTCTACATATTTCTCCGTATTACTAAACGTTGTGAACTGAACAGGACCCTGGCATTGTGTTAAGGGAACTTGTCAGACCATTCGTCTTGAGTCTGTTATGCTGTGCTAAAGCAATATGCTAATATGGAACCATCCCTTTTCATAGATTTTGAGCCATAACTGAATACTCTCAGATTCCATTAGATCATGACCTTGTTTGTGAACATTGTTTTAATGTGTAATATTCAATCCAGTCAAATCCGCTCTGCCCAGGTATTATATGACTTTATGTTCAATTTATACAAACAAACTTAGTTTGAAAGCATACCAAATGCATTCTAGAAAAAATAACTATTTTAATAGCTGTTCCAGACCAACGCACCTTTTCTAAGAAACCGGGCTTTAGACACAGGGGTTGCCTTGATGAATCCCAGCTACAGAGGGGTCAGAGACGGTTATTGCATAGCAATGTGTTTTTCTCAGCAGGCAGGGGGAGAGAGGAGACTAATAAGATCATAAGAGTTGAGGAAGAGGGGGTACCGAAGGGAGCCGGCAATCTTTATTTTTAAAGAAAGCGGTTTGAAAATATAATGACGTCTACTTTGAAATGCATCAGTAATAAGGGGTGTACTGTTTTGTTCTCGGATATGGAGGCGGATTGCAATTCCCAGTCCAGTTGAAGTGTGGGGGTTAGAGGGGGTGATGGGTGAGAATCACGAATGGGAAATGTGTGAATGCAAGAAGGAGAGATTTTATTTCCTTGGTCTTTGTCCAGGTGTGGTGTGCAGGCGAGGGAATAGAGAAAGCTCTCATTATTTGTTCTTGTTCTCATTTCTCTTAATATAATAATGTGCTTTGTATCTTGTGTACTTTCATGCATTCTAACAATGATATTGAGCAGGTTCAAACGTTTCAGGCCATGGCGAATGATGAACAATGCTTTGTACGTCTAACCTATCTGAACTGCGCACTGAAGTACTAAGGAGGTATACCTATTTACTATACATCCAGGTAATATTAGTTTTGCACTGACGTCATAACTCTCATGAATCCATATGAGGATGCAGACTATTATCCCAATGTCATATCTATAATCCAGTCTGTAATCAGAAGTCAACGGTCTAATATGATTATGTTTCTGCTAAAAAAGAAGGGATATTTTTAAAGACACATAAGTAATAATGAAGATAAGCCAAATTATTACACTGTAGTCAATATCTGGATGTCTGGTACGTAAATGTAGCAAGTAATAAGAACCTGCATGAAGGTATGACTTGTGTCTACCACATTACCTAATATAATTGAAATGATCACATAGTGTGTGTGTGTGTGTGTGTGTGTGTGTGTGTGTGTGTTTGTGTGTGTGTGTGGGTGTGTGTCTGATGACATCTAAAGTGTGAAATCTCTTCCAATGAGATCATATGCTGAAGTGTCAGGGTGAGCTGTTGGTTGAGCGCAGTCGTGGCTATTTTCTGACTCACTAGCTGTGCGACTGGGTAGATTAGCTGTGCATTGTCCTGTAACATAGGTTGTTATGACAGTGTAGGAGATCCAAAGGGAATTGAGGTCAAGGTCAAATCTTGGCCAATGACCTCCACAAACCTGTTTGGCTTTTTCTGAACTCCACTACCACCAAGGGGGGTTGCTAAAAGAATTGAGGAAAAAGAATTGCTTGAGAAGGCTTTGTTGAAATTCAAACTGGGGGCCGAAATAGCTATCAACTACCGGTCCACCATTAAAAGGTTTTACTGTGCCAGGTCTGGAATAGAGATCCTCTGCAAGCAGCACAATTTCAGATAATCAACACACAAATTGCACTTTTACTGTGCGTTCATCGTGGCTCCACTAGATATTTTATTTTATTATCTCCTTCGTCTTTTTACTGTGGGATAATCATTTGTAATTTAGAAAACTACATCATACCATGTCTGCGGGCTTGGTTAGGACTGGGCTCATTATCTCTCTCTCCCCCCCCCCCCCCCCAGAAAAGAAAAAAAAGTCACATTTTTGGGATGTTAGACAGATAATAGATGTCAATTATAGAGCAACAACTCATCCAAATCGTCAACTGTAAAGGTCTAGTTTGTTGTATCTATTTTAGCTGCACATGTGCACCACAAGCGGCCCCCATGTGGATGTCCCAACGCTATCAGACTGTGCTTTGATGTGGTTTATCTTTAAACCTCCCCGCCACCCCTAGTCATCCGCCTAGCCCCCTCGGGGTCAGCACCTTTGATGTTTCTCATGTGCCCGTCCAAATAGAATATTTAATAAGGAGTCATTATCATTTTGATTTCTTGCTGAATGGGAAAGAGTGACCTCTGGCATTTAGCTTAGAGTATCTCATTGAAGGAAGGGGTAATTGAAGCAATAATGATGTGTGCATGGTTTAGGGTTTGGCCGAAGGTTGCAGGCAGTTCGCTGATTAGGATTTATGTTTACGTTTTTTATTTTGTGTTGGTAGGACAAAAGAGGATTTTTATATCTTGTATCTTGATATTTATTTATATAGTCAAGGCTAAACACACATATATATATATATATATATATATATATATATACAGAAAATAATTAATATATAGATACAATTAAATCAGTTATTATCAGCCAGTAGTGGATCCTTCTTGTGTTTACATTTTGCCTTTGGAATTCTGTAGATCTCCCTCGGTTATGGAATCACAAAGGGTATTTTTATGGTAGAGTAAATGATCAGCATCCAACAGCTCACTGTTGGATGCTGATGAATCTGGCAATAATATTTTTGGGTGCCTGAATACCTGAATAATTCCAAGATGAAAGTGCTAGCATGCATCACAAGCTACTGAACCAAATATCTAGTGCAAGCTTATGTTGATCAATTCAACAGTTTCTAATGTGTATTTGTGTCAGTACTATGTCAGATCTACATATTCTTTCAGCAGCCATGTTTGGTAGCAGACCACACACTGTTCAGGCTCTAAATGGTTACTTTCAGGCCCCGGTACCAGTGGTAATGCTTTTTCACAGCTGTTGAGAGATGAAAGACTTTGCGTTACGGCGAGGTTCAGTGGAAACAGGAGTACTTTGCTCAAGCAGTGCCCTGGTTGTGTCGTAGCTAGCATCAGGTCTACACATAATGAACACTGAATAATAAGCCTTTTGGAGTTGCATGGCTCCTCACATCGGGGCACCGTCAAGGGGAATCAGCCTACCTAAAATACCTAAAACCTTGGACTGTTAAAATTATGTTTCATGTTGCAAATATCAGTCACACACTAGGTCCATTCAAAATCACATGGGAGTGGAACACCCTGAGGAATTGTACAATGTTTTCCATATGTTGATATACTATGAAAGATGAAAGAAGCTCTCTAATGGGATCGTGAGGTACTTGGTGTACAAAATGTATTCATTCTGAAATAATTGAATAAGAAAACCTTTCCAACATTAAAGCTTTAGGCTGTTAGGATTTTTTTTTTTTTACGTTAATCCTACAAATAATTTTATTGCACTGGTCCACTCCTTGAATTGAGTGTCCAGATCTATGAATTTTTCGTTGATACATACATAGAAGATCATTTAGATGTCACAGGTCACAGCTGTAATTGCTCTGACGCAAATGTTTACCGATGTACCAGGGATTCTTTAATGAAGGCTCATGATAAGAGACGAGACGGTAGCAGCCTGTCCTGCAAACACAAGCCTCTGGGAATCTGAAAAGAGCCGCTCTGTCTCTATCTTTTGACATCTCCACGCATCTGGCACTCAGCCAAGACACGTTTTCAGTCAATTAGCCGGAATTAATTATAATAGTTTGCAATTTTCATCAGCTCATAATGGGGGTGTAATTACTGTATAATTACTGGAATGGTTTGATTGCAGCACAAAGGAGTCCAAGCATCCTAGGAAGGTCTTATGCAGCACTGCTAATTTAACGTACTTCATGGCCTTTTTATTTGGCGTTCTAATTCAAAATGTGTAAAAAGAATTAACAAAAAAGATGCAAGAACTTCTTCTCTTATTGAATTAGGGAGGTCAAGGATAACGAACAAGGCTGTAATTGTGGATCAAGCAGCTAAGATATTAGATTGCCCAATTAGAGTTTGGTCCCGTCGATGATAAGCTGGTTTCTCCTTGCTAAAAAGCACTATGACCTTGAAGTTATAGAAAATAGCATGGATAGCATTCAATCGCTCAATTGGGTTCTGTCTGTGATAGCTCACACTGGAGTCACATAGACAGTATCTTTCTACCGCACGCACGCACACACATCCATGCACGCGCACGCACACACACACACACACACAAACACACACACACTGCACTAAACTGTTCCAAGTGCGTCAAACATGGACGAGCATCTCATCTAAATGGGCAGCAGTGTTTTCGGCTATGGAAGGAGATACTATGCAGAGGGTCATTTTCTTTTCAGAGATCCGAGTAGTTTTTCTTTTTCTCTTTTGTTTTAAATGCATCCTCAACTGGGGGGATTCTCCCCTTCCCCCGATGGCAGCCATTCCCCCCCCCCCCCCCCCCCCCCCCCCCCATTTCGCTGTGTTTTTCCCTCCTGTACCCCTCTACCTCATTTGAAAAGCGAGCCAAAGTCACACAACATTAGTTGAGTGGTGGCTGCAGCGTGGCGCTACAGAGGGACCATTACTCTTCCTTGACAGTATCAAAGAGAGCAGCGGAGCCCGGCCTGCGCCCCAGCCTCCCCGTCGTCACTCACCATGCGCACCACTCGCGGGAAATTGCCTCATACTTCAGCAGGCAGGAGGTGACACAGCAGCGACACCCCATGCACGTGCCACTTTCCAGGCCCAGGGCATGGGTGGGACGCACACACACTCACCGATGAGCACATACACACACACGCATACACATACACACATACATACACGCACACACACACACACACACACACACACATATACACGCATGCATGTACACACACTAACACACACGCGCACCTGTGCGCACACACACACACACACACACACACACACACACACACATGGGTGGTGGGAGCGGTAGAGGAGTGCCGGCCAGGGGAGGTGAAGCCATGCAGGACTGGGCATGGAACTCTGCATGCTCACTCTTAGTCCTATGGCAACTGATTGAGTACGATTACAGATATGGGTCGCTCAATACACACCGCAGTAGCAGTCATGGCAATGTTTTTAAAAGTCTACATTTTATATGTGTATGGGATTGGATTTTTACTAATACTAATACAGTTGTATTGTAGAGCACCTCTGTCTTATGGGTCATGATAGCGTTGAATGTAAAGAAGATTATATAAGAACATCACATGAGAGGGAGTGCTATACTGTGTTATACTGAAATATCAGCATGGCTGTGATTCGGTCCTAGGAACAAGGCTGCAGGCCTAGTACCGAAGATAATCACAGACGTGCTTATATTCAGTATAACAGCACGGCTGTGAGTGTGATGTTGCTTTTATTCTACAGTTCCACAAGCACCATTTATTAGTTAAAAGTAAGAAGTGACAACATATTATTAGTTTGTTTATTTTATAATTTATTTGGCTTCACCAACACAAATAGTTCCACCGCTAAACTGGGACTGGACTGCTGCCAAGCAACACAAGCATTTTCCAAACTTTCGGCTTTGTGTAGGTCTACACTTACCACGGGCCAGCTACTTTGTGTCATGTACATGTATCTGTATGTTTCCTTTTATTGTGCAACCCTTTGAAATAAGAGTCTGTTGACAGTCGGTTAATTAATGGCTATAAGCAACACCTGTAAAGCGTGTGTGTGATACATGTGCAGTTAAAAGTCCCAGTGCTGTTATACTCTATATCAGCACTCATGGAAGGCCTCTTGTCCATTCAACTGACTTGGTCGGAACTTACTGTTTATAATATGTAATAATAAACCAGAAAGGAAAGGGTGCAACACAAGATGAAGGTGTCTGGAAGTCAAGATGGTGTTGAGTATATTTTGGTGTAATAACCCTTATCTGGTTGATTCTGGCTAGCTTCAGTGTGGAGATTCAGGGTGACACAGGCAGGGTTAGGAGAGAGCATGGTATGCTCTATCTCTACAATATAATACATACAAGACCACAGAGAGAGGTTATTAGACAGCAGAGCCTTGAGGTAGATTTAGCTCACTGTTGGAAGCTTCGTATGGCCCACACATGTTTAATGCCTCTGGTCTCTGACCCCGTCCATGACAAAAGATGGGCTTATCAGAATGTAGGCAAATGCTACATTGATAATGTGTTTGCCAGTAAGTGCTGTGTGAGTGATGCACTTTCTCGAAATGTTTAAAGGTTGAGGTTTATATACAAATAAAGTATGCTTATAATGATGTGTTTCAAAAATCAATATCATTGCGTGTAATATACCATCCCATTGTAGTGGTGGAAAAGCTACAGGCTCCAGGATCTACCAAAAGGGGACTGTTTGTTGTTTACATTTAGTGAGCATGTTCTTGGATTTTTTAATAAAAAGGGAGGGTAAAGGAGGCACCCAATTTTCTTGAGGCAGGAGAGGTAGTTACAGATCTGTTTCTACCATCCCAGAGTTTCTCTCACTTTACCAGACTGCCGCCCTCTGCAGAGCTCTCCAGAGGACCCGACCATGTTTATTGCAATTGTGAAAGCGGCCTTTGTTTGTGATTGTATGTGCTCTTCATCCCCTTCCCCTTGTTTATCCACTCCTTTCATTTCATGGTGCGGTGGGGGGGTGGGGGGTCCTGGGGTGGCGAGTGGAGGAGCGGTGCTCTGTGATTAGGGCGAGGGAGAGTGCTTCTCAGCAGGCCCTCTCTGTTTTGTATTCATCAAAAGAAACTGCCTTTGATTCGCTCCCTCTTTGACGGGGTGACAAGGCGGTCTGCAGCACCGCACTGTCGCTGAGGAAATTGTGCTCCTACCACACCCTCTCCGATCCCCACTTCTTCAGCTCCCTGTGCTCCTCTGTGCCACCCGTCGCCCAATCTCCACTATTTCAGCCCCTACTCTCTCGGTCTGACCCCCGCAACCTCCTCCAGTACAGCCCTTCAGGCAAACACACCAGCCTAATCATGTCTCCATTATTATTGCTATTGTCTGTGTTTTTAGATAGAAATGTATGTTTGCCAAGGAATCTCTAAAAGGTTTCTCTGTTAAGGCTTTGCCCCCACTTCTTGCCCTTGACCCCCCTCTCTTGGGACCCACAGTCAGACCAACGTGGTCAAATACAAGAGGATGACTGAAGCCAAGAATACAAAGTGAAATGAGGAAATTATACTAACAGAAGGGACCATTCAAAACACGATTCTTGATTTGTATGCCTCATAAATAAAACGGTAGACTGAAGATTATGACATGATTGGTCTGATTTTCAATAAACAGCCTTGATTTATCAACTTGGATTTAGTAGTTGTAGAATAGGAGTTGTTATTTAAGCAATAGGAGTTGTTATTTAAGCATGTTATAACAGTTTATCTAATGTCTTCAAGTTAGCATGTTATAACAGTTGCTCTAATGGTTGTGTGAATGAATATCTTTCTGTCTTGATGGAAAAGCATTTGAAAGCCTCAGTGTAAAAAACATAGTAATTACATTTGATTATAGTTGGAGCCTGTGGCCTCCACCAAGTTCTTAGCAAAGTACATGACCTTCAATTCCTACTTGATGACAGAAGCCATGCAGTTTCTCAATTGTTGACACAGAAGCCCATCCTAAAACTACCCTCAGCTACCACATCAGTCAATTGGGTTCAGTCTGTGATAGCTCACACTGAAGTCACATAGACAGTATCTTTCTTACCGTATGCACACACACACACACACACACACACACACACACACACACACACACTTACGCAAGCACAAACACACAGAGACACACACTGCACCAAACTGTTCAAACACAGCTCTGCTAGAGCTCCCAGTGGCCTGAGCAGGACTAACAACGCATATATACGATATACGCATAATAACGAAAACATTTGTTTGAACAGGACTGCTCTGTCCCACAGAGACCAAGCTGGTTATTAACATTGTAAATTATTAAAGCAATTCCCAACTCTTTAAACAATACTGCTGCAGTGTGTGTATGTTTGTGCAAGAGTCTAATGTTTACTGTTTGAATGTATGACTTCAATACCAGTCTAGATTATCCGTATAACAGTATTCCCTTTCATATAGTGCAGTGTCTATTTATGATTTATTGGAAGGGACAGGCACACTAAGATCATATGCTGGTTTACTCTCCATCACAGCAGTGACCCAGCTAATAATGTGACATGTGCCCAAGGTTACTTTCTGAAGATTATGTCTGTGCTGTGTTTCACCCCAGTCTTTATTAGAGCACACACACACAACACACATGAGAGACAGGCAATACATACCTGCCCATGTCTTCTTAGCATTTTTTCTTATCATATGCCATTTGCCCACACTTTGTCCTGTGGCACAAAACAAAGTATGAGCCTTTGAAGTTCAGCTTCCGAAATCTCCTTTTATATTTATACTTTATTTTGATTATTTGGGTCGGGACAACCTTGTAGTGTTGCTGCATATCCTTTGTCTTCTTGTCCTCTAGTATGCAGCTGTGCTATGCCTGATGAAGTGAGTTTGTGTACCTCTTTTTAGTTTGTTGTTCTTGCTGTGGCTACTTTTACTTTGACAAGAAAACCTCACAAATCATCAGTGTTCCCAAAGCTTTCAAAAGCTTTGCACCTTGTTGACCAACACAGTCACGGCAAGCAAAGAAACGTCTTCAAAACAACAGCTTGTCACTGTGCATGCGTAGTGATGCGGTACAGAGGTCACGCCACCTTTTTTTCCCAGTGACCATAGGCGTCCATTTGATGTTGATGCTGTCAGTTGCAGTGTAGTTTGATTGGAGTTTGACGCTGTGCCGTGACCGTGTGATTGCCCTCCTCGGCAGATTACACCAGGCTGCTCAAGGTGAACGCGATGGGGTCCTGTCTACATGCATGCATCTTATCACCATCCCCCCTAATGGTCTTTGCTTGGCTCTGAGGCGTCCTCTGCAGCACTAAAGCTAATGTCAACCTCTGTCATTTCAGATGTTCACTTGCCCCAATAAGCAGTAAGTAAGATGTTCAGCCCTTCTTTCTCCTACTCCGCCACTTGATAGAAAGAGACGAGTAGATTGGATGAGAGAAACCAACGTTGAAGAGGGTGTTACCGTTTGCAACACTGCACTTTGTGTCAGATGTGTCGTGTGTCGCCTTCCTGCATGGTAATCTCTGAAGGCCAATGTTTGGTTTGTCAGTGTCGAGTTGAAACACAGCTTTGGGCATTTGTCTGCGGACTTGCAAATTAAGCTCCATTGTAGCACCCATAAAACCCATAATCCTGATCAAAAAGGAGCACTGTAGCCAAGTTGGGATTCTCAAGATTTACTGATCTTTTCTCCAACACACACTCACCTTTTCTAGTTGCAGATCACACTTTTGCCCAAGCCAAGCTGGCAAGCTGTGGATGCTTCCAGTATGTATTATCCCCCATCAAAGTGACACTGGCCGGGGAGGGGATCTCATCCTCTGGGATCTGCAGACTCCTTGGCCCTAATGCCTTATATCCTATATATAAAATGTGTATATATAATAACATTGAATCTATAAACTATATAAACAATTACCAGCATTGACTAGGTTACCTTGTGAGGCAGCTGGATTCGTGAGAGTCCATTTTAGCAGGCTTCAAATTTTGCGCTTGTGGCTGAACCACAGTGGTTCAGATCGATCAGCGGCTTATGAGGAACTACTGGATCTACGTGATAGACTGTGATAAGCTGCCATCTGCCCAGATGGCTCTGTGTAACAAACCAGGTTAAGAGAAACGTGTTTTGAGGTGAACGTAGCCTTTTTTTTTACCATTACGATGTCTGAGAAACTAAATGAATGGAACATTGCTGCATAGCAGCGACCCCAACCCCCTTTGATATCAAGGGTTGGTTCACATCAGAGGTGCAGTGGCATGTTATGTATCTTGGATATACAACCCATCTGCAGAAATATTGCTATAATCTAAAGAGCATATACCCTGTCTCCCTGCCGCACAAGATGTCTTTGTTTGTGTATCAGGGGTTGGCTTCTCGTCTCTATCTGACAGATACATGTAGCAATACATGTTTGGAAAAAAAGAGTCTACGGGCGTGGCTGTTCGTTTGCTTATTTGAAGAAGGTACCAGATTGGGTTTCATTTAGTTATTCAGTGCTATTATAAGTAGGCCTACATTTTTTTCTAAACGCTGCCATCGGGTCATCTGAATTATCTTTTGTATCTTTCCTTGTTGTCTGTTCTCCCTCTGTTGTGTGTAGTCAGGGTTTGTGACAGGGCTCTCGACATGGCCACGGTTTGGCAGCTCACCCTCTCTGTTCACCAGACCGCATCTTCAAACTCAATACTTTTCAAAATGAAGGAATAAACATATGCGTGCACTTGGCACGGAACTGGGTCCACATGTTTGGATACAGCAAAAAAGAATAAACAGGCAATGTTAGCATCGAAGCAGATAGAACATGATCTGGCAAAGCGGTGGCCTAATCTTATTAGCGACACATATTGCTATCAAGTGAAATCTTTTAGTTTAGCAGAACTAAACAGATCATGATAAGTCCCAGGGAAATAAAAAAGAATCCCATGGCTACATATGGGAACACCTGTACCTTACTTGGACCAGCTTTAGGAGAGCCCACTGCAGGCAATTATTTGCCGGTGGTCAGCATTGGGCCTATCTGCAGGGATTAGCTGGGGGATTGCTGACCTAGGAGCTGGCCAGCCGTAATGTGGTCACACCTGAGCGAGTGAACTCTAGGCTCAACTTGGGCTACAGATAGACTCCTTCACACACGGGAGGGGAGGGGTAGGTAGAGGACAGTACATCTGGCCTTACAGTCACAGCTGCAGTAGCTGTTTGCATCATACCAATCACCTCCAATAGAGGTGAAACTTCTGCACTGAACTTCTGCATAATGCAGATAAACTCAGGTCACTGGTCATAGTGAGAGATAGGAGGCTGCATTTTTCTAGGTAGTTTCATACATCACCTCTATGCTCTGAGGCAAGAGGTGGGCTAAAATTAACCTTTTGTGTGATTGCATGGACCAAAATGGGCTCACCCATGTGTGACAGTAAGTTTATGTTTCTTTGTGTGTGTGTGTGTGTGTGTGTGTGTGTGTGTGTGTGTGTGTGTGTGTGTGTGTGTGTGTGTGTGTGTGTGTGTGCGATTATGTGCAGATTTGGTTAACTGTGTTTAAATAAAACAGCGAGAGCGAGAGAGAAAAAATGTCTGGAGTCTACTTGAGTGCAAATGTGAACCAGGACTGTGTGTGTGCAAGCGTGTGTGTGCATGTGTGTGTGTGTGTGTGTGTGTGTGTGTGTGTGTGTGTGTGTGTGTGTGTGTGCATGCGCACACACGTCTGTATAGGTGTGTGTATCCGTGTGTCTGGTCTGTCAGCAGTCTACTTGATTGTGTTTTGATGAGGTCTCAGTGGTGCGCCAGGCTCTGGCCTTGTTGAGATTCTTACCACCCTTGCATCCCCATCGCTTTCCCAATTGACAGTTGATGGGATCTTAGATGGAATGTGTGAGTGTGAATAGCCTGCAATATACATAACAGTCTCATTTCTATGTTCCATTCCTCTTCTTCCCATGCACTCCTGCTTTTCTTTCCCCTCCTCTTGTCTATTCACTCAGGCAACAGTATCTCTTTCTCTTTCTCTTTCTCCCCATCGCTCTCTCGTTCTCCCTTCACACCTAGCATACGATTCACTGGGTGCAGGAACAGTGCCATGTCAAGCATTTGCTCTCGATTGGTCCCATGCTGTAGAAATGACCACAACTCATGATTTCCATAAACTGCCGTCATGAACTAATAGTAATGTATTCTCTACGGTTGATAGAATGGATGCACACTCACGTTATCATCTATGTCTATCTTTATGTCTGTCTGTCTCTATCTCTCTATCTATCTACAGAAAGATTTGGATTTATATCCCGTCTTGAGTAGTCACTGCTCCTTGCCTTCACTGTGTGAAATATTCAGACTTACCCTTACATAATTTGTGCTCATGGTCTTATTATTTTCTAAGCAACTAGCTGCTAGAAATGACGATACAATATCATAACATAACAATTGGATGAATTGCACTTTTATGTATTCAAATGGTTTAAGTTGTATTATGTATACGAAGCTGTTGGACTAAAATATCCAAGTCAGTAGACCAGTTCCCATGGGAAAAGAGTCGATTTGATTTGCATACTCTTTGCATGTGTCCAGGCAACCACCCACAAGCGTGCACGCACGTCCGTGTTTGTATATGCGTGTATACACATATGCGTATATATTTATATATAAATATATATGCACATGCATAAATAAGCAGATTATATTTGAGTAGGTGCACACGTCTGTGTGTGTGTTCCTGTATTGTAGCACTGCAGTAATGAGCCTGGGAAGCAGTCTGCTCTGGTATTAAATGCACATCTCCCTCCCTTAAAAGGCAGTAAAGCATGTTGGAAGGCAGTGAAATGTTTACAGCGCTGCGGTTGGCTCCTGCAGCATGCCTGGCCGTGGAGGATATTACTGCAGCTCGCAATCCTAATCACTCATCCTTGACCATCAATCAGACCCCCCCCCAACACACACACACACACACACACACACACTCCTATCTGCCTCTGCAATGCCTGTACTGAAGTCTGCATTACAAGGACACTTTTAATGCCTTCTCACACAGTGCTTGTAATGATCAACCCCAGTTAAATAGTTTCCCCATCATTGCTGGTTTGTGTCAGGTGGGGATCCATAAATATAGTATTGGGTGCTTTTGGTTTGTAACAAGCTGGTAGATGGTTGGTTATGATGACCGAAGGGTCTATCGACAATGTTTTACCGTAAATAGATAGGAAGTATGTACAGCAGACTAATAAAGATGGTCGATCAATATATGGTTTAATCCATGGTTTGATATCACAATGCAAATAAACTCCCAATATATATATATATATACACGCAAGAGTGTAGACAATATACTTGCACACAGGCTGAAGTGTTATTGCTATTGCTATGCAATATTAGCTTTATGTTATTACTACTGCAGAATATCCCATGTAACGATCAGAGATATTCCTCTCTGTAATTACGCGGTATGGGTTAGCATGTTCTTGCATACTTTTTCAAATGAACCTAGTACCTGTGTGTACAAGGTATCTTTTTCAGGTTTTGTATCTTGCCAGACAAGACAAGATGGGGTTATAATGTATCGGGGAGTGGCTGTGCCTATCAGCCTCATCTAAAGCTCTGTGTTTTAGTTCATTAAGAAAAAATAAAAGGCCTGGCATTGTTTATTAGTAAGAATAGAACTAGGGTTGTTGTTCTACGACTGAAATGATGAAATAATGTGTTGTCCATTTCAATATAGAATGCATTTGGAGATGTTCTTATCTGACCGCGTTTTATAGTCTTTGTCTTGAGGTACATGAGAAAGTGATGGCCAGCTCTCTACCTCTGCCCCTATATGAGGAAGTATCAAGGCACACTCACACACACACACGAACACATACACACACACGTGCACACACATATAGGCATGGACATACCCTTACATGTACGGATGTACAGAGAAAAACAATCAGCAGGACTGTATAATGTGATATATGTCTGCATGCCCTCTTTGGTGGCCATAAAAGTTAATTAAAGAAAGGGATTTTTTTTATTGTGCTCTGTTGCTCAAGCACAGAGCGGCAGCGCTAGGCAGCTGCTTAATAATAGTCTCCCCTAGAGCTGCTGCAGAGCCTCACTTCATTTGGCTGTCAATGGAGGGGTACACCTGAATAATAGCTCTGTGTGTGTGTGTGTGTGTGTGTGTGTGTGTGTGTGTGTGTGTGTGTGTGTGTGTGTGTGTGTGTGTGTGTGTGTGTGTGTGTCTGTGTGTGTGTGTCTGTGTGTGTGTGTGTGTGTATTTATGTGAGGGAGAGAGAGAGATAGCACATGTGAACACATATGTGCTGCAGTAGTTGATTGATAGATGATTGCATATTCAATCCGACTCCTGGCTAGTGATGCCTTCATAGTGTTGCATTATATTTATTTTATTGCTTCTGTTGAGTGCGATTGGTCCAGCAGGCATAATTTATAGTTGTATGCCAATTGCATCAGCTCAATCCTCGAATGACAATTAAAGTTGAAACAATATACAACATTTACATTACTTCCCTACTTACATGCTGTTTCTTATTTACATAATTTTCTATAGTGACATATTGACAGCATTTCCAGTGTTGTACATATTTCTCTTCACAATAATAACAGAATCTGATCGGGAAACTCTGGAAAAGTAACATGCTTATAGTACCTGTGAGGTACTATAAAATGGATTAAAGCAATTGAGATATTAACATAATATATCCCTTTAAATCTTCTGGCATATTTAATGTAATTTAATCTACTCCATAGCCTGATATAAATAGCAGGATTTAGGTTAAATTCAACACTTTGGCCTTCAAAGCCTTTGCAGCTCAAAAATAATTTTCTTATCAGGGCCTATGCTGTGTTACTCTTTCTATTGCAATCCTGCCTCCACTATAATGATATTTGTGTTTCTGTTCTCGGGTGTATTCTCAGAGGGTCCCAGGGGACTTCAGGAGGACTCTCTGATTTTGAACACTGGGGCACAATTTATTCTCCTAGAAACAGCATCGGCGGCATTTCTGAAATATTTGAAAGACAAAAAGATGCGTATCTTTATTTACAAACACTTTTGACAGACGCATACATATTTTCACCTTATATGATTAATTGCTGATTTATTTATTGTATGGGTTTGATATTTTAACTAGTCAGTGCCACCCCCTTCAGTTTTTTTGAGTGATGACACAACAGCCCAAATGTATGATAAAATGTCATGTATGCAACTTTGCATATGACTATCTCTATAAGTTGATAAGAAGTTGTCTGGCCAGGTTGTAACTTCTGATGATTACAGAAAGTGGAATGCTATGTTTTAATTAGCAAACATGCCAATAGGGATTGCACATCAGAATGCATCATGGGATTTTTTCTTGCAGATACTCCATATTGAGAGGACTCTATTGTAGGACTGTAACATCTTAAATCAACATAAATATACCTTAACCTAGGTATGTAATGTTGTTATGCCATGTCTCACAGGAGAATGCTGTGACAGTTTCAAATTTCCCATAATAACAAATTATTTCACAATGAATTACTAAACAATAACCAAAAAACCTTTACTACTAGCATAATAACTAACATTTCAATGCCCCTATGCTTCCACAATGGAGAGGGTCATTGCGATGTGACGTTGCATTGTACAAGCCCTATATACTATTTAGAAAGCTGCTGGCCTTGAGGCTGAAGCCTCAACCATAGTTAATATTTTTTAACATATGGACATATTAATAATGTACAGGATATTTCTAATACAATAAAACACTCCAAGATAACCATGTCTAACAAGTTTCTAATGGCAAACATGCAGGGTATGGAACCCTAATGGCCAGGGGAAATTTAATACAGCCCTGAAGAAACGATCAGGTTAATGCCACAGGGTTGTGTGTTGTACACACAGGACAAACAGATATGCAAAACAGGACAGACACAAATGGTGTGTTTGTTATCCCCTTTGTAACATGTTTCAGTCAATACTGAGTCTATGTGCATATATATCTGCACTTACCAGGTAGACTTTAAATGCAGCGAACAAAGAGCATACCGTAGTGTGGGGAGATGTGTTTGGAAAGGATACCGGGAGCAGCCCAGCAACAGAAGAGGACGCATTAAGCAATTAAAGTTTGAGAGCTGCACAACCATTTGATGTGAGGATTTGTTCCCGCTGCTATCGCCACCGATCACCAGAAAACCGTGGTGAGAGAGAGAGAGAGAGAGAGAGAGAGGGCAGAGCAGCCATGTTATGCTGCACACGAGCAAGCTACCCCTTGACAGTTTGTCACACACAATCACAGTCAACTGAGTACACACCGATACACAGCAGATACATTACAAATCCCCTGTTCGGAGTTGACATGCTAATTGTGTGTATGCCCTCAGTAATTATGTGAGCCCTAATGAGATCCACCAGAATGAGATGTTCCTCTGCAGACTCCGTGATTAACACGCCTCCACTTCAATGAGCGCATGCATAGACTCGCACGTATGTGTGCACTTTTGCATTAATAATTACATTTGCATTCATACTTCATTAGCAACAAAGGCTGCATTACACAGTTGTGTGTATTCTTTTTCCCCCACTGGAATTGTGGGGCTAGGTTTGCAGCGTTGCATACAAGCTCATCCATGATTCATCTATTGCCAAAGCCAAGCTGCCACTGCTTTGCTCTTCAGAAGCATTTATCTGGCCTGTCCGTGGGAGATAAGCTCAAATACTGCGGCTAGGATACAGTATGGATGAAGAAAGTGGCGAGATATGGAAAGGAAAACAGTGGGATGATGGAACAGTGTAAGCTTTTGATTGGTTGTGTGTGTGTGTGTGTGTGTGTGTGTGTGTGTGTGTGTGTGTGTGTGTGTGTGCGTGCCATGTGTTAGATCAGCATGTGTGATAGGCATGTTTTTTAGCCTGTAACTGCAGTCCCCCTACCCCTCCCATAACTTATTTATTTTATGTAGCTTTTCTTTAGAGGAACGAAGAGCCTGTGTGTTCCCTTTCAGCCCTCTCTCGCCACACTTCTTTCTGAGCTCTGATGAATGGTAATTTATGCAGCATGGCTGCCACAAAGCCACCAGGGAGGGGGAGGGGGACCTCTCCCTTGATTACCAGCAGTGAGATTCGGGGAAGGGATGTGGGAGGCAGGGTGTTGCTGGGGATGAGGGAGCTGACCTGGACAGACACCTCATTTAATTTAATACATTTGGGCGCGCAGCAGTAGGGAGCGGCTGCAGGGAGCGACGGCGAGGGAGGGAGATAATCAAGAAAGCGGGCCCTTATAAATGTGCGCTGAGATGACATGGAAGAGATTGGATTTGGAAACGAGGAGCAAAGAAGAGCAAAGCCGAGCGCAGCAGGATTGATTGATTCCATTCAAGTGATTGCACCGCTGATAAGAAATGAGGTTTTTTTTTTTCTGAGAGGGAGAGGGATCGGATGATATTTTATTTTTATTTAAGTTTTTATTGCCACACCTATTCCTTACTCAGCAAACTGGGCCCACAGAGTCGGCGACTTGCAGAAATACATAACAACATATTCTTTGTTATGTGGTAGAAAGTGCTTAAAAAAGTCATCAGATTGTAGACTTGACACAGCAAAAGGCTTGCGACAAAATGTCTCCCCTGTCAATGTATCTGAACTGATGTACTGTATATACACTGAAGTACATTTATAATATAGAACATCTTCATCAGATGTACTGTATTATACTGCAGTGTACCTGAAGTACATTTCTAATAAAGTACATCATTATCAGATGTACTGTATACCTGAAGTACATTTGTAATCCCCCTTGTAATGGAGGTCACGCTCAGGAATACACTCAATCTACTCCAAACCTGCAACCAGAGATTATACAGAACACCAAATGAATAGTTGGAGGTTAAAAGTGAAATAGTTAAAGTGTGTTATGCATATTAATAAATACCATCAATGTGCAGAATTGAGGTTCAAAATATCTTTATTGGCCATTTTCATGTGTGTTGAAAGCCTGTATAATACTCCAGTGAAATTACATTCAATATCACAATTACAATATATTGTTATTGCAATTTCTCTTTATATGCTATACTATAATGTATACACATGTCAGCCAGTGTTAAAGCCTATTTTACCAATATGTATTTGCAAGGGCTTTCAGGGTAGGACAAGCTAATGTGGCACATACATCCCTTGATGACTGAAGACCATGCCACAACTCAAACTAGAACCAGTGGTGTGTCCAGACTCATTCAGTCGGGGTGTGTCCAAGGAGTGGGCGCCTCCAGAATGGTATTCACAAAGTGGTCCAGCAAATGTATACGGCACATCATAAACATAATTGTATTAATGTGACAGATTTAGTAGGGGTTGTCAATCACAATTTATTTTATTTATTTGACTTTTTCTTTTCTTTTAGGGGGAGGGAGGAGGTTATGTGCCACAGCTGGCCCCCTATTGGACACGCTCCTGCCCTGCAGAGCTAATCACCATGTCACCCAGTTGCCCCCATAGTTCCTGCTGCTTTGCGTTGTTGTAAGGTGATACCTGCATGGTTCCCTTGAAGATGAGCAGAGCCCATGCAGAGGCTGTCCCTCCACCCCCAGTGTGACAAATGGCAGGAAATCAGGGGCGCAGCCATTACCAGTAGATTATGAAATCCCTCTGTCTACAAGACTAAGACATGTCTCTGCCCTCTGAATAGTTAAATGTGATTAAAGCAAACAAACGTAAAGCATTATTGGATTAGTAAGAAGGACATGGAGTCTTTGGGGCTCATTATCTCCTGCTTTTTTAATGAAACGCTGCTTGAAATTAACATTGCTTGGGCTAATTTGATTTAGCATTGGACATGTCCATGTGTTTGACAAAGTTCAGAAACAGGATTGAAGGCAAACACTGGACAGGAGATTTGAGAATGTACCGGCAAGGCACAAAATGTTGGTCTTTGGATTCGACCCAGTCACTGTGTTTCCGGGGGTCTGTGTTTAAAATGGAGACCACTTGCCGTGTGTGTGTGTGTGTGTGTGTGTCTGGCATGAGTTGTATAATGAATATGCTTGTCCAACAGAAGTGCTGAACTGAGGCCCTGCTGGTGTGTGTAATTGGCAGCGGGTGTTGCATTGTTGTTGAAAATAATCCTGTCAGCATAATCCACCATCGTAGGGTTCATTAATTGCATTTAAGATTGGATGCAATCTAGCTGATTCAGGGGCCCGCTTCTGAGCCTTCTCCAGGCTCCCGAGCACAAAGGCATTGTCACTTCAAAGGTTAAAGGGTCTAGCTAAGCGTGTGTTCCGATTCTTTATTTAAATTGCAACTGCCTTTTTTCCTCACGCCAATTCAACAGCCACGTGTTCAGATTGTGTTTGCAGCAGCAGCAAATGAATGGAAAATCTTCTGCCATCAGCATCACATCTACACACGGCATCTGGGAAAGACATTTTAGTACCAGTTGTTGATATATTAGCATATGCGACAGTATTGTCTATTCTAACTCTTTTAAAATATCCTCAATATCTAGATAAAAAGGTTATCTAGATACTGGTTAAACACGATATGTCTCTATGATAAGTCCATAAGAAATAGAGAATGAATGTTAACATGGCTAGATGACCACACGTGAAGTGTATTCATATAGTGAGTTGGTATTTGGAGAAGCCCAAGCACCCTTTCCTCTAATAGAAACACTCCTTTTCCCACGCTGCCCTGCCTTTTGAATTACATCCCTTTTTTTATTTTCTGGAATTAAACTTTAGGAAATCCATTTGTGGTGACCTCTGCAGCTTTGGCAGTTGAAGACATGGCCACTTAAAACCAGGGGTCACCCAACACTTGTTTTATAGCTACTCAGAGTGCCCAAGTGAATGTGTATTTGCCCTGACTGGCGATAAATATTAGATGGCCCAGTGTAGTACCTTTGCTTAATGTTTTAAAGGGATACCCCTTCCCTGTTCTCTGCAGTTAAAAGTATCTTCTTCAGATTGGCTGGTGAGAACTCTTTATGAATAGTTCATGCCAAGGTAGTTACATATACAGTTTCATTTCGAATTATGATAATGCTGTACACCTTTGCTTGAATATATAAAAAAATATATAAACCTCAGCTATCGCAAGCTTACCCCTTCCCCCCCCCCACCCCCCCCCCACCCACCTTTAACTTTGAGCAAATGCACTAAAAGGCTGCGGCCGAGCGACTCTAAGACTTCCTTCCAGGATGAAGGCTTCCTCTGTGAAGTGTGTCACTGGGGACCAGAGGGTCACGGCCTTCAGAACATTTGACTGAGCTCATCAGCTGCAGGGAAGAGCAGACTGAGTCCTTCATACTGCCATACCAGATGTGAGGATATAGCTTCACTTCAGAAGGGTCATTATTGTTGTACAGGAAATCACCATGGAGAGAGGGGGGGGGGGGGGGGGTGAGGCTCACCACCTGCTCTCTATTCACACAGGCTTCTTTCATTAACATTGGTGCTTTTACTTGCAGACACACACACACACACACACACACATAGGTGATGCGTGCATGTACTACTTTGACACACACACATGCATGCGCATGCATGCACTCATACTCTCTATCACACACACACACAGATACACACACAGAATTAAAATGTTGAATAGTGGTATATTATCATGATGATTTTTGTCTGTTCACCAAGTCTTGGGAATCTGGAGAACTTTTAAATAAAACATCAGTTTTTCCTACTCTTACCCGTCTCTGCACACACATTTTTCTGTGATTATTCACACAAGTATTTGTACGTAGTCGTGTGTGTTTGCTTATAGTTTTGTTCTTTCAGGCATAGCTGTCTCTCCCTTCTCTAGCTGGTGGCGGTAGAATGGGACTTACCATGCTATTCACGTTTAAGTCAGAGTGTGTTGCTATGGTGGTTGCTAGGGAGTTAGTCTAGAGTGACGTGAGGAGTCTGAATATTAAAGGTGTCCTTCTGATGCAGAGGCTTTTGAAGATGCTTGCTGTGCAATCACCACCTATACTTGGCCTTCCATTATCACATCTTACCTCTGATTACATTATTGCACAAATAATTGCATAGTAAACGTATTGAAGGCAAGTGGGGTAAAGAAAGATATGCACACAATATAGTGTGTGTGTGTGTGTGTGTGTGTGTGTGTGTGTGTGTGTGTGTGTGTGTGTGTGTGTGTGTGTGTCTGTGTGTGTCATGACCTTGGCTGTTGAGTAATATAGCTGTTCAGATTTGAATGTTAATAGCTGCTTATTGTTAATGAAACTACCAAGGCAAAGCCAATGTGTGTGTCTCAGTCCCCAAAAAGGGTTTTGGCAAATTGGTTGAAAATAAAAATATTTATATTATGTTCTACAACATGTAGAACATGTACGAACATGTACGATTGTTTATCCCTGAGATAGAAAGATAGCAATATCTTGTTTATCGCTGTAGTTTCTACCGAGTCTTTAAATAGGGTTCTAGGATATGGAAGTGGTCAATGTCTTGCTTGACGCCAAGCCATCATCGGATTGACAAGTGATAGGCATGGAACTTGTCCATGTAGGTTGCAGATATGAAATAATATGCAGTAGTGGCATTAGCCTATTGTCATAGGTCTTGAAGATTCTGGTTGACCATCGCCGCTGCACGAACTAAGGCAAGGTAGAAATACTTTACTGGTCAACATCATGAATCTACAAGTAAACAGTTGATCGTTGTAGTCTGCCTACACTCACCCAAAGATAAATCATGGCTGCAGAGGGTGGTTGGTTTGGTTGAATTGACATTTCTCTGCCTTGACAAATTATATTTGTTTTCTCCAGGAGCTATTGGAGAACCTTGGCATGAACCATGACATGGTGAATATGTAACTATGCAGAAATTTTACTTCTGGGGTGTCACAGGCCCGACCAGGCATGACTATCATAGTTTTTCTACTAGATCATAAGCATTGTACAAATTTACTCTTGTAAATAAAAACAGAATAAAAAAAGTAAAAAGTGAAGACATTTTAAAAGAAATGTTAGCAAGTTGAAGCAACCATAAAATGTAATCTTTTCCCACAAAAAAGAAACTGGCAGCTGCTTACCATGGAGGTATTATAAGCACTGGATGTGACATAGGAATATGGACCTTCATGCTCATTCATTTCAGCAGAACTGGCCCGGCCCAAGGATTGCTTACAATCCTTTGTCTATTTATGCGCCAACGCCCTGAAATTAAATTAGCATTATAACAGCGCTGCGGAAAAGGGGCGAATATTGGTGTGTTCACCCTGGTGTCGTGTTTCCATCACTGCCGATCAGAGCTGGAGCCGATAAATACCGCAGATACTGCAGATTAATTGTCCCCAGGATTGAATACAGATTGTAACCTTTCCCATTAAAGACAAAAGCCAGTTGTTAGTGGGTAATAGTGTTTTTTTTGTCCAGTGGGAAATGGGCTGGGGTTAGGGTTAGCGTTAAGATTGGCCTGCATGCCAGGGCAGAGACTATACAATTTGTAGCCATGACAGCAACAACTGATTACGTATCAGGCGGAGTAGAGTTCTGTAGAACTGTTTGTCTACTGACCATTGGTTAGACTTCTTCTCACATATAGTGTGAATCGGTTGGACATTGAAACTTTATGTGAGCTCTTTTGATTGACATTTTGGTGCAGTTGCCCCAACATATGATACAGCCGCCTGGTAAGGATCAATATCTTTATAAATCTATGTCAATTCATAGTGATATGGGGTTAAGATATGTTTGTATTTATAGAGAAAGAAAATGTATACTCCATATGTAGGTATATTCAAAGCTATTATCTTGTGATTTAGAACAGAATACCAAAGTATTGACAAAATATCAATGATATTAGTTGTTTTTGATTGATGGTTCAGCTGTTACTTACTGCCTTGATTTCTGTGTGTGTGACTGCTTGAGATGCGGGCCTATTTAGCTTGTGCCAATCAATACCCGCCTAAATGATAATAGCCAGTGCCCGACTCAAGAGCTCAAGGCCTGGGGAGAAAAAGTCCCTACCCTACCCATCCTCCCCTCTACATCTCACACTGCAGCCTCCAGCTCCAGCAGCCATCACAAAAACCTCAGGCAGGCTAGTTAGCCCTGAGAAAAACAAGAGCCCCAACGATCAATAACTTTAGTCTTGTCTGCCTAATTGCTCATTGGTTGACATTGGCACCAAGCTATATGTAAGTGCATGTTCCCTCGAGTGAAAGGCTCCGTCTCCATTTCCGCCACATCTTGCCTGATGTGGGGCTTTCCACCCTTTACTTCTCCAGTACCTCGTTTCTCTTGCCACCGTACACCCCTGTTCGGAACGGGGAGAAGCTGACCTGCATGACTTTATCCTAGCTGTCTTGGTTGGGATGCTACCATGCAGACACTGCACTTCTGCCAGGCCCATGACTCCCACAGAACTCAGGTAAATATCCAGGATTAATAAAAAAACCGGAAGATTAGCCGGTCACTTTTGCAAATTCCAATGAACGCTCAGAAATGAGCCAGGGTCATTTGCAGTTTTTGAACCGGTTATTATATGATTCCAAGCAGGCAGACAAGCTATTTGAGCACAGAGCAGGATGTTGATAGGAACGTATTGATTGTGCTCGTTGTAAATTATGTGAATAGATAAAAGCGTGAGAGTGCATATATATTAAGCAATTATGCGCTCAGGTGCTAATGTAAAAAATCTGCTGAATAAATATGAAATATGCCTCTATCAGCATCCAGTGTCGTCCCCTTGACACTGGTCATTTGAGATGATAATTGCAATAGCGTGTTTGCCTCTGACGAGACGAGATATTGTGATGGCTCTTCTCAGCCAAGATTAAAATGTGCTATTGATCAGCGGGTGGCTCAGCTGAAATCAAACAGCAGTATAGCCCCCCCCTCCCCCCCCCCCCCCCCCCCCGCACACTTGACTATAGTTCTGCTTTTGTTTTCCATGATCTAATGAAGAAAATCTTTAGAAGCTATGCAGTGAATCATGTGTAAGCATGTCGCTAAACAAATAAAGCATGTTTGTGTTCCATTTCTCCATTTTCTTTGCAGTAGTAGAAGTGTGTGCTAATGCCATGATTTAAATGAAGTATTGATCAGTTTAGGAGGGGAGAATAGAGAGAGAGGCAGCGATTGTGAGGGAAAGAAAGCCAGACCAGGGTTATCGGTGGGGATCGCACACAGAAAGAGAAAGCGAGGGGATGAGCCGCGTTTTATGCGATTCCGTGAAATGGATTCCCGCATAATGTTTTTTTTTTAATGCAGGAATATTCGGCATGCTATTAATTTGACTTTTAAAGTGGTAATGGACATGGAAGTGCTGGCAATGCTTGTGAATGGGACAGAAATGAGGTTTGCTTTGATGGACGTGTGGAATATTTGCCGGCCCGTTTGCAGATGTTTGACTGGTTACCATCGGTGACCGTCTTGGTTGGTGATTACTGGTTATTGGGTTATTATATCTTCCGTAACAAGGGCAGCAGCAGTCGTCAGCAATGGAGACTGGAGTAGTCTACAATGTTTGTCCATGTTGACGAGTGTCTGGATCTGTTTGGCTTCCTATGTTGTTCCTTTCTCCCTCATCCTAAATTCACCTTCTTTCCTCCTCTCCCTCAATCTTTGTCTCTAACTCCCCCACCCATTCTAACCCTCCCTCTCCTGTAATTTATGAATGCAAGTTGCTCCACTAATTAAAGGCGTGTTTGATAGTGTTCTGCTCAGCATTGGTCAGTTAACGTAATGTGCAAAGAATATGCTACTTGCTTCTTTTAAGCCATTTGTGGTATATTTTCCATCATTCAAGTTTTTCATATTTTCAAATATCTAATGTTCTGTTTAAGACCATTGCATGTTTAATTCCAGTTTCTGCTTTTTTTTCAGAATTCATGTTAATTCTAAATGTATTATAATTAACATAGGGCAGATGGTTGATCTTGATGGTTAGAATGTGTTGTTTCCTTGTCCAATAAATTACTAATCATGTATCTGGTAAGTTAAGTAATCAGTTATTATTTGTGTTTTTACTATTTTAGTGGTTGATGTTTAAAATATATATATATATTTCTTTGTTATTGCTGATGACAAGCTAGCACTAGGCTCTGAGAGAGACCAAAAACTCACCATCTGTCCAGCTAGCAGAAAGGAGCTATGGTTGTGTGTCTTCCCTCAGCCAAACCAGCCCCTGCAAACAGCAACATCTCTTTGTGTTGGATTGATTTTTCTCTCTCTTACTGCTCTGGATGTTTTGGGAGTTTGATAGCCAGCATCCTGATGTCATCTGGGTGTCTGAGCTGCAGACGAGACCACTGCTGTGGTTTTCCACCACTCCAGAGCCTGCTTAAAAGCAAAGCCCATCAGGACCCCGCTATCCAAACTCAGGTAATGAACCCACCATCAGTTCCTGAGCCCTGCCTGCAGGCCCTAGTGCACAGTGCACAGTACACATATACTTGTGCACTGTCACAATAAATATCTTATTATTTTAAATGTTGTTTCTTTTGTTGATGCCTTGTTTATAATACGTAGTAATTGTTGAATGTGATTGGCAGGACTAATGTATGTTCTGAAAACATATGCTCCAGCTATGATCTGTAGCTGGAAATGTATACTTAATGTTCTTCAGAAATGGCTCTTATAATAACTTTGCTTTGGCAGAGGTATAAATATATACATGCTAGTTTATGCTGTCAATCGCATAAACGTTCGATATGACATATAGTTGGACAGATGATTAAATTTTTTCTCCAGGCCTTTGGGATAATTGTGTCCATGGAGCATAACCTGTGTCATCTCTAGTTGCATTCGTTGGAATACTCCCACTGCTGCTCCATCCTTAAACTTTCTTTCAGCACTCTTTCTTCTTGACCATCTTTCACTGTTTTGTGTATTCTTATGCATGTGTTACGCGCTGTTAACAAGTTGGACAGTGTGAAGTCCTAGCTTTGTTCAGTGTGTGTAGTTATTTTAACAACACATTGCAATGACTCTTTGTTCCATCCATACTGTGGTGTGATTGAATGTCTTTATTTCCTGTTCAGCACTTCTTTAAGTTGTGCTTGTGAGCTCAATACTATAAAAAGAAAATCTGTGTGATTCAATGGCCACAGTTAACTTATAATAGACATTCATGAGGATTGAATGTTGCCAACTTACCCAACAGGTGCACATTGTTGAAGTAAAATGTCTAAGCATACATTGCGTTCAGTTCTACAATGTATGTGATGTTAGTGTTGGCATAGTATTGCATTGCTGCACAATAGGCTGTCGTCACCTGATTATTTTGCAATGCCCCCTCTTCACATGTGCAGGGTCAGAAGACCATCCAGTGCAGGTGGTAGAAGAGAGTGAAGCTATCCTGGAATGTATGCCGCAGCAGAGGTCAGAGGTCAGCCTAACTTCAGTGTCTTCACCTCCACAACATGGATGTCAAGTATACATCACTACATGTGTTTTTTCTTAGTGAGTGAGTGTGTGTTCATGCATGTCTCTCGTTGCTTATAGAACAGTGCACAATACATTTATGTGTGCACTGTGTATGTTGTGTAGTATTGTTTGTATAGACATACATCGACAAAGCTGTATTATGGGCTGTGAAATTGCTTTTTGTGTAGGTTGCTGGTAACTAATAATGCTATGCTACAACCAAAAGGATGGTGTCTCCGATTTTACCAACCTATTTTGTTCTGCTTTGTGTCTGTGTGTTTCTGTGTCTGTGTGCGCGTTTGTCTATGTGTCTGTGTGTTGTTGGTATGGGGCTGTCTTACAGGTGGAGTGGTGGGCAGCAAAAGAGTGGCACACACCACAGAAGCGGGTGAAGCAGTGTGGAGGACTGAAGACTCTGAAGACACAGAGGTCTGCAGAGGTAATTAAGTGTCAGTTTAGGACACAGTATCCCAAGTAGAGGAGGAAAAAACTGCTGCTGAAAGGGGGATAAGGAGACTGTGTAGTGGGTTCAGAATAGGGCGAGCAACTGTCTGTCTGTTGTTGGGGATGGCACGCTTTCACCAGACACCATATTAAGAAATTACCATTATGAGTCAGAATAATGTCACTGGGAAAGTTCACTTTTATTTACGTTTTATTTAGATAAGGTAAAAAAAGTTCAAGTTGGTAGAATGTCTAGACGAGTCACTCTGCAGTTTTCTCATCACATTTCACTGTGTTGATTCTTATACGGCCTAATGTATGGTATTGGGGCTGCATTTTCAAATGGTCCATTTCAAAAGCCTCACAAATTTATGTGTCGTTTCTTAGTAAAAACATACCATCGAGAATTTGGTCTCAAGTCAATCGCAAAGTATTTCCTGCTTTCTGTGGAGTACTATAAACGTGGATATAAATGACTTGGCTAGCATTCTAAGTGTCTGGGCAATACATAATATAGTTGAATGATATACCTCATAAATAATTGGTTATGCTCCCCAGGACCACTGCAATGCTAAGGATAAGATCAAAGCTGTACGCTTTTGGTATCTAAAACTCAGCTGATCCCACGCTCACATGAGATTGTCAGAGAATGGCATATTTCCAGCCGTGTTCAGTCAACAAGCTTTCATTTCAACACATTCTTTTTCAGTGCTATTTCTTGGCCCCCACACCTTTCAGACTTGACAAGAAAGCCTCTGCCTTACCTCGACTCCCTCAGTGCCTTATGTCAATTTAAAAAGTGGCCTCAGCCCGGCATGTCTCTCCAGACTAGATCTGCAGCGTGACTACAACACGTTGTTATTGTTATTCACCGGAGGTTAGGTAAATTGTGTGGGAGCGAGTGGATGGGATGATTGTGTGTTTTGCCTGTGTGTGTGTGATGTGTATTTGTGTTTGAGTGGGAGTGTGTCTGCTTGCAGCACAGACATGGTTGGTTTATGCATGCAAAGTGTACGTCTGTGTTTGTTGATGCTTTGGCGTGTGTGTGTGTGTGTGTGTGTGCAGCCTGCGTGCTATTCTGCTGCTCTCCCTGCATGTCACCTTTGTTGACTTTGTCTCTCTCTCTCTCTCTCTCTCTCACATCTACACCGCAGTGCTTTCTGCTTTAATGACGCATATATCCTATCTCCAGTCGCTGGATAATCCGGGCAGCGCTGGCTCAGGAACAAATGACTTCTTCCAGACACCAGAGGAGAGCAAGGGAGTGAGGGAGGTGGTCCATGGAAAGAGAGACAATATGTAGAGAACATGGGCCCCATTTCTATGCACATCCACGGCACACACACACACACCGACATTTACATCATCATATAATGATCTGTGTGTTGCAATTACAAACCATTTAGGCGTGGCTTGTTCTTCCGCATCCATGCAGGATATATTATCCTGATCGCTGGGGGCTTGTTTTGCTCCCACAGATCAAAGGGCTTCATGCAGAATTGACCATCATGAAACACCCACTAGACGCACTGTACTACTGCTTAGAGCCCAGCAGTCAGAATTATATCAAAAACATTATATTCATCCAAGAGCAATTGTTGTGGCCATGGTTTTGGCTCAGTGACACTGGAAAAGATAGAGCAGAGGGGATTGGGATCCATATATGATCGTGCCGGTAGATGTACTGCTGCATATGGGGAGACACAGCCATATGCTTTAGTCTTCAGCTATAATACCATCATTATCGCACCACACTAAATGTGTTTTCAACCAGGAACCTAATAGATATGAAACAATTGTTTGCTAGCATGTAATTGTGCTTGGAAAGTTAGAAATCAAAATAAAGTAATGAATTAACCTTAGATGTCTCCATCTTTCTAAGCTGTCTTTTTTTTTTTTAAGTACAAACATACAATCATTTCTGACACACAAGAAAACATTTATCTATGTATGAAAAGTCAAACAATATAGTTATAGTGTGTTGTCTTTAAGTTGTATTATCATTAAGATCATTAAGTCATGTCATATTCAGATTCATAATTATATATTCTAAATGAATGATGGGAAAGGATAAAAGCTAGAACTGTAATCTTAGTCATAAACTATTACATTTGACTTTATTTATTTGAAAAATGATTTAATATCTTACTTAATATATATGGTATTGGATTAAGACTATCAAATATTGTTGTATATTGTTAACTGTGTAGAATACCCTATGATTGGGATAAGAATTTCATTCAGACACCATAGGAACAAAATTGTGGCCAGAACAGTGTGGTCATATGGGCACAGGAAAGGTCCCGGGTGTGAGCCCCAGATGTCCACAGACCACATTGGAATTGTGTGTGTGCGCGTGCTCATGTGTGCGTGTGTCTGCGTGTGTATTCGGTAGCCTTGGACATGTACAGCAGATAGCTGATAGGGGGCTGCAGCTTGCAGGCCTACCGAAGAGCAGGTCTCAACTGCTGGCTAGGTGTTGCTCAGTCTCAGTCACCATAGGCAGCCTGGCAGTGTGGAGAGGAAGGTGCTACTTATACCCTAAAGTGTGTGTGAACCTCTGCACATTTTGAATTCCAATGTGTGTGTGAATCTCCTTCTTCGTAGCATGATGGATGTATCATTAGAAGCTTTCGGCTAGCCTCCATGGTCCAGGTGTCGATATATAGGTGTGGTTGTATGATCCTTCCCACACCAGCGCTCTCTCTCTCTCTCTCTCTCTCTCTCTCTCTCTCTCGCTCTTGCTCTCGCTCTCTCTCTCTCTCTCTCTCTCTCTCTCTCTCTCTCTCTCTCTCTCTCTCTCTCTCTCCTACCCCACTTCATGACTTTTTAGGACCAAATGATTGCTGATAAAACATTTGATTGAGAGGACAGGGAGTGAGAACCATAAACAGGGTGGATTCTGCCCTTTAATTTCACCATCTCTAGAGAATTGTTTTTGCTGTGCTGCAGAGCTGGTCCCAAACACAAGCAGTTAGCTGCCTGCCTGAGGACTGAGATTTAATTTAGCCTGCAGGGGTTTGTGTGTGTGTGTGTGTGTGTGTGTGTGTGTGTGTGTGTGTGTGTGTGTGTGTGTGTTGTATTTGTCTGGCTTTGCTGTTCGATCTTCTATAATGTTTGTCATCATAATTTTTGCAAATATTTGTATTCCAAGGTATTTGTGGATACTGAGTACTGTTCCCTTATGTTTGGCTAAACGGTTAATGGTTTGTTAATGTCTGTGTATTGTGTTTTTTCTTTATCATTATTGCCAATTTTCTCTCTCTCTCTCTCTCTCTCTCTCTCTATCTCTCTCTCTCGCTCTTGCTCTCGCTCTCTCTCTCTCTCTCTCTCTCTCTCTCTCTCTCTCTCTCTCTCTCTCTCTCTCTCTCTCTCTCTCTCTCTCTCTAGGACCATATATATATATATATATATATATTGCACCAGCTGAATTGTGTATTAATGGGTTTTTGCAATCTAGGTGTGGCCATCCATGTACCGACTGTGTGTGTGTGCAGGTTCCTAATGAAAGCCTGGAGCAGAGCGTATATCAGAGCATATATCAGAGTTCCAGCGCTAATAAAAGGCCAGCAAGCAGTGCTCCTCTCCTTCTGGGAACAGCGGCGCTTTTTACTGCGTGTCTGACAGCAAGATAAAGCACTTGTCCAATTAGAAAAATATTTGGCCACATACCTACCAACAGAGCAGCAGGGTTTTTATTTTTTATGTCATTTGATCAGGAATCCTTGCTGGTATTTTTACTATGTGTTTTATTCTATATATCATCGTGCCGTACATTCTTCTGCGATCCGCACCACTGTTGATGCACAGCAGTGTAACCCCTTCTTAATGACATCAGGGTGGTATCTTGTATTCCTATCATAGCAAGTCTGGGCTTAGTTGCAGTGGTGGTGGTTTTTTTGTTTTTTGCACGAGGAGGATCATACTGTTGTATGTTTGGGCTGTGGGGATCTGTCATTTCTCTATGATTCATATGGGGTGTATACATACTTAATTCTTAGCAGAAAATGCGTCTACCCATATCTAACATTTCTGCTTAACAAAAGATGCCTGCCTAGATGTGTTTTATTTTGTTGTTTTTTGCAGGACATTACAATTAAATTATTAATTAATTGTGAAAAGAGGCACACGCACAAAATAATAATTGGCTGTAGGAGAGAACAAAGGGCTGTTTTATCCTCTCCTCCCTGCACACACCATCCAGGCATTAATACCAAGCCTGCTGCATTGTTCTGCTGTCTGCAGCCATCCCCCTAGCCAGACACTCAGAGCCAGAGAAGTCACTTTTAATGTCTGATAATCAAGGTGAATTTTCAAAAAGCTGCCATTTTCAAATGATGTGTATATGTTATGTGGAGATGGGAGTTCAGCGAGGGAGGGGCATGTGCCCCCTCCACCCACTGAGCTAGGTAGCCTCTACCCATGCATGGTGAAATAGAGACATCTAAAGGCCAAAGAGAGTAATGCAAACAAACGTGGCTTGTCAGTACACAGCCATTGGTACAATTACTAAACCGTTGCATTTACAATATTAACATCAAACTTGTGTTAATTCATTTGCAGACCATTTTAACACACTTCAATTAATTATTTCCTCTTAACTACTATTATCCGACTGCTCTTTAACATGATTCATTTTCAGTCAAAACCTTAGTGTCTCCGAATACTATGTGTCCCTTTTTGCTGTACCTTTTGTCCCTCCGCTACGGGTATCTTTGGGTAGAATTTATATGGCGCACAGCCACCAGTTAGCAATTCTCACCCTCTCGCCTGCCGCTGACAGGTGCTAGGGAATGGTTTTGTTTTTTGGGAGGGAACAGCAGAGAAGCATCATTTCTCTCTGCTACAGTGACTTCTCTGCCTCTGGCTCCTCCCATCTCCGTGCTCCCCCCCCCCGCCCCCCCTGCTCTTCCCCCTGCTGCTCGGAGCTATGATTATTTCTCCTCCACTGCTTCACGCTTTTCAGGTCTGCACTCTCCTCCTCCCCTGCTGTCATTTTTCATGGCGTGTTTTCTGCCCGCGCGCAGCCGCGCACATTTGCACCGAGTCTGTGTGCAATATGTTAAGGTGGTGAATATATGCAGTGTGCACAATGTAATAAGTATATATTTATTCTGCCCTACTGGTGATTTACTGCTGTTTCCAACGGTTGGGAGGGGAAAAAAATTGCTTGGCCCTACCATGTATCTTAACAAACATGACTGCTGTGTGTGCACTCACCTCTGGGCTTTTTACATTTTTTTAACTCACTAGGGAAACCAAATTATACATCAGAGCGAGGCTGCGCTTGTTTTCTTCCATGCTTTGAGTGGTAAGAGCCTGCTTGATATGTTTGGTAGTATACCTTCACGAATGGCAACGCAGAGACGAATGGGAGAGAAACTAGTATTGCGGATGAATGGTGTCATTCATCCGCCAGTGTGATCGGCAACAGTGGCTCTTTTGACCGACTCGCTGCTTCTCAATCCAAACGCTCTTCATGTAGTTTAACAGCTCGCTAGTTACTGGTTGTCTCATTGACCCTGCCCTTGCTCCCTTCCTGTCGCTGCCCCGCCTGGCCTGCTAGTGCTGGAAGTGGGATAGAGACGTGCTAGGCAGCTGTTCAATAAGAGCACAAATACAAACGCACGCTTCTTGGAAGCCTGAAATTGGCATTATACTCTGAGGGGAAGTAGATCTAATCCCATGAAACACTGGGCTTCTAATGGATTCTATGCTCAGAGTGACATGGTGTATGAGGCTTCCTCTAGCTGTAAGGCTGTTGTCACACAAGCCGGGAAAAGAAAAATAGAAAGCAGAAACTACTATCAAATGTGTTTTGAAGAACGTTATGTTCAGGCTACTATAGCTGGTTGTGTTATTGAGTTGGACTGAACTGATGGACATTAGAAGAAATAACACGTTTATATTGACATGTAAACGTTTCATGTGTAATACACATGAATGAACACCGTGGGTGGGTGTTTGCGTGTGTATGTAAACCTTTAAAAAGAAAAAGATAAACATCACGAATATGATGGACTATGTCCCAATGAAATGCAAAATGTGTCCCAGCCACAAGTAACTAATGTTAAACACAGTGTTGATAGAAGTTAATGCTAAACACAATGTAGAGAGAATGCATAGTCTTTAAACGGTGCTCCCTGTCTTTGTGAGTTGCAATACATGTTACTTATCTGTCTTAACCTTTTATGTGTGCCGAGTCCCACATCCCATAATGCCGGCAAGAGAGAGATTTACTATGTACTCTTCTGCTCTGTGTCTGTGTCACCATGTCTCTTTTCTTTTTGATGCTTAGAAAGTCCACCCAGTATTTATTTCCCCAGTATACATGGGTGTTGCATTGTTTATTGGTACCTTGGTATTGCCTTTGGTACAATTGCATAATAACAAAGTGCTGTAATGTACAACTGACTGGTTTGTTTCGGGCAGTAGATATAATGGTGGCATTACTTTTCATTGGGTGGTTGGAGGGCATGCTTTCAAACTGGAAATAAAATAAAGTTACATTAAGTAATATCTGTTTAATATACTAAAATGTATTTGTTCTGAGAAGGTAATATGGGGAGTCATTATTCAAAATGACGTGACGTCTCTAAGAAGGGGACGAGAGAATACGTAAAGGGAAGTAGGCTAGAAGAGGTGAGATCAGAGTGTGGTTCTGATCAACGCCCTGGGGAAATGACTCATGCCAATCAAATTAATCCTGCAACACCAATGGTGTTTGGGCCCTTTGTCACCAGGAGAAATCCTGTTGGGGAAATCACATCACTGTGATTTATGAACTATACATTTCTGACACAGAGGATGATAATAGTGATGATGAAAGAGGAGGCCAGCAAGGAGCAAGAGGGGGAAGATCACAACCAACTTCTGTCAAAGAGAAAGTAGTAATCTGGAGGCCTCACAAACCAAATCAAGGAGCTGGAGGAGGATTTGGGCAACTCTGTTCCAAGTATTTTATACAGAGAGGAGAGCTTGAGAAACCATTTGGACATCCACATGCAACAGATGAATCAGAAAATCAAGGACTCTGTTAAGCAAATAGAACAAGGAGTGGTTGAATGTCTCTTAAGGAGGGATGAGAAATGTAGGAATGAGGTTAAAAAAATCAAGACAGTAGTTACAAGGACACCTGCTCATGGAAGATCCTGGATTTGGATCCCCTGGAATAAGCGGCCTTATGCCCTCACAAAGCCCAACATCTGGGACCTATCACTTCTCCTCACCTCTGGTTCAAATATAGTTCCTCTGCTTTGCTTGTTCCCAAGAAATATCAGAAGTTATCAAATGACAATATGAGAATTTTCTCTCTGTGAGACAACTGGAAACCCAGAGCTCATGGGCACCCGATCCAATGTGCTTAAAGGGCCTGCAGCCAGCTGGTGGATGGCTGAAAAACAAAACATATCTGCTGTGAGGTATAAGGCTGCATTCAAAGCTGCATTCTTACCACCTGACTACCTGACCACAAGAAGTTCCTCTTCTTCAAGGATCAGCTTAAATTCCAGGGACAAATTGTGATTGGAAAGGGAGTTGAAAACGATCCTGCCAAAACTGGGGCCTTGACTGAGTATCCAGTGACACACGACATCAAAACTCTACAGAGAGGGTGGCTCGGTGACTCAACCCACTATTGCACTAACCATGTAGTGGTTAGTGGTTACTAATAATCCTAGTTGCGAGCCAGGTTAAATTCCCACCTTTAGTCCTATACTGCATTCATTACCTCTCATCTCCAACCTGCTTTCCTGTCTCATTTTACACCCGTTATTTATTAGGACCGTGTTTTGTATCCTTTTTATTCTAATTATTTAGTCAACACTACTTTAGCTTGGCTCATTAAGTCATCATCAGGTATCCCTGGTTATCGACAACCGGGTAAGGCAGTGCTGGCAGAACTGTGTAAAACAGCAGCAGGCTAAACTAAGCTTAAGGGATACAAATTGCATTTTCAGATGCCACACAGTGGCATACTAGGATAATCCCTGGATTGTATGCTGCCAGAGAGAATGTCCTTTCCCATCTCATACTTTACATAAAGTAACCGCAAGCCTTTTGTCGTACGGCAAATTATGAACTCCATGTGCTTTCGGTTTGTGATGACGTCAATATGCTTATTAGCCAGGTGCTTTATGTTTGTGGGTACTGAACAATGACCATTTCTCATAGCCATTCGAATTTGAGCAAATGTTTGCTTTCAAGACTCCAGATAGACTCCAGTCTCAAAGCAGTCAAGGCTCGAGTTGGCTAAAACCCCTTTCAAGCATGCAGTCTTTCCCTGAAATGTTCCAGAACATTTCCCTCATGGGGTTATCTGTGAATGGGAACAGGGATCGATGTTCTACGAAATCTGCTACAGCAATTTGCCTGCTCAAGACCTAGTAACACTTCCGGATCGCTGCCGGTTCTGCTGTGTTGTGAAAGACAGCAGTAACATTGCCGTGAGTGACACGTAAACAGTGACGTTCATCTGACCTAAGACGCCTAAACGTGGAGCGAGCAAACCAATCGGAGGAATTTATGGAGGACTTATTTGAATTTGCAACTTTTTATCTTAAAGTGCCAATGCTTTTCCGGTGATTCAAATACAATATAAATACAGCTTAATTGTTTAAAAACATCCCCATGCTTTCCAGAATGCTGGACAGAATCCGAAATAAGCCAGCTCCACTCAGTCTGCAAGGCTTATGGCAAATGGCATCCATAAGTGCTGCATTACCTCCCTCGTGTCCCTTTGCCCATTTATCTGGCATTGCTATGCCACGTGTGAAAGGGCACAAGACGGCAATGTTTCAGAACATAGCAGCATGTGTGATTAGTGAAAATCACTTGCGGTGCCTGAAAAGGTATCCCAGTAATTTAACTGGAACTATGTGTGAAAGAGGCTTGAGTCAAGTCTCACAGCAGGCGAGTCAAAGTCAATTTTAACATCGTTGGCATTTATTTTACTGATGTGTATTGAAGTAACGTTACTTGTTAACGTTAAGTAGGTAACATTACCTAGCTTACGTTACCTAGAACATTATTTCATGTTGCCCATGAACATCCATAGAGAATACATTGTGAATGTTTAAACTGTAAAATCGATCTATCTTAATGTTGACTAATTTATTCGACCTTTTTCTTTGTTCATCGGTTACGTCATCCTATCCTCTGCCTCGGTTGTTACTCTGCCTGAGGAGAGGAGCTGTACTCGCAGTTGATTTGGTTGTCATGATTTCACGAGTGATTGACATCCTGTCACTGTTCCAGTTGCTCATCCAGTTTGGACAACATGCTCCTCAGAGTTTCGTAATTTAGACTCAATGATATTTCATAAAATTTAGGAGCAACGACTGCATTTTGCAGTTGTTGGCCGCCGTTGCAAAATTAATTTAAATGAAAAACTGAAGTGAAGTGAAAGTGGACTGAAGAGTGTCAACGGAGTTATGAGCAGTTGAAACAGGCTCTGGTTAATGCCCCCGCATTGGCTCAGCCAGACCTATCACTGCAGTTCCAAGTTCAGATGGATGCCAGTGAAGAAGGGGTTTGGGGCTGTTCTCAGACATATTCTAGACTCACGTGCTAGACTCTGCAATTGCAGGAATTTCAGTTCCATGTGCATTACCGGAAAGGCCATCAGAACATTGTACCTGACGCTCTCTCCCGGGCTATGGTTCAGACGGCCAGCAAAGCAGCTTATTTAGCCATCAACACTACCTAATGCTGTCCATGCAACAACAGCCATCAGGGTGTCTTCAATCAAGCCAAGTTAGCAGACCAGGAAAAAGTCTTAGCATTGACCTGATTAGTCCTTTGCCTATGAACAAAAACAGGAACATCTTTATATTGGTCATGATAGACTTTTATACAAAATGTTTCCCCTGAGGGATGAGATCTTCACACGCTCCTGGGTACCTCGATTCCTCTTTTCCGATTGAGGGTCTCAGTTCACAGGAAAGGTAATGTTATGCAAGACATAAGGGATGACCCACAAGTTCACCACAAGCTACTACTGAAGAGCAAACCTCACCGAAAGGGCAAATCGAATAATCAGAACCTTTATTGCCTAATATGATGCTGAACTGGGACCAATAGATTCTGGCATTCCGATATGCCATCCATGTGCCAAAGCATGGGTCAAGCAACGAAAGCATTGTTTTCTTAGTCCACGATGGGAATCAGTTTGGTGGTTTTTTTTTATTGTGGGAGTTGAAAGAGAAATGACAGTTGGATCGCAAGTCACGGACAGGCATATTAATTATGTCTCCCAGTGAGATTGTTTTGGTATATTTTTCAGGTTGAGATTAATTTGGTACCACTTAACAATAAGGGTACGTTAATTAACCATTAATTCATGTGAGTTAATGTAGTAATAAGCATTAACTATCAGTTAATTAACAGTTAACTAATGGTCTAGTAATGATGTTCATGTTTACTAATGGTGTTCATGTTAACTTAGGTATGCATTTATTATTTTAAAGCCCTAACCCCTGTGCTAATGCTACACAATAATGCTTATTGCTCTGAACATTATTGACATTTCCGTGAAGGGATTAAGAGCCGTTTAAAAAGAAAAGGATTTTAGTTAAAAAATAAATTTCACAAGACTACCCACAAACTAAATTCAATAAATTCACAAGAGAATTTTTTTGCATTGTAAACAGTCTATGAATGCCTGTGTCTTTTTTTGGTTTATGAAGAAAGGTATATTTTGGGGTGTCATTTAGTTTATTGTATTATTGTTATTGTGTGCTTGCAATCGTGAAATCCGAGGTTGTTTTGGGGATAATCTTTATTCCATGTTTTTTTGGGGGGTTGACAAACCTGCTTCGGTCCCGTTGTTTTATTTTCGCTATGCGTCATTGCACATGTGATTGTTATACTGTGGTGCAGAATAAAGAGAGGGAGGAGGAGGAGAGGAATGTGCTGGGAGTGTCGACTACTAAGGGAAAGCCAGCCTTTTGCCAGTCCACTGTGTCTGAACAGGTCTGGCTGGGTTCCAGCCTGGGCAGAGTGCCCACGGGGAGGCAGTATCAGGCCTCTACCACTGTGGCCTTTTCTCTCTGTCCCTAGCTCTCTCTCTCTCTCTCTCTCTTGTCCTATTCTAACCCTTGCTCTCATTCACAACACATGCACGCATGCATGCGCACGCATACACACATGGACACGCTTACACACACACACACACACACACACACACACACACACATGAATGCATGTGCACACACATTCACATACACACACACACTCCAGTGTGTACTTGAGCAGTGGGAGAAAGATAGCGTAGCAGGAAACAGACCGATAGATGGACAAACACACTGGCGTTGGAAAGCTGACTGGCAGCATTACTTCAGAGAATATCCTGTTACAGCACACATTTTATCAGGCCTTTTTCACCAAGTATCTTTAATCAGTATGAGAGTTACTCATTGTATTAGCAATGTCTATTGCTCTGACTATTGAGGTGAGACAAGTAAGACTGCTTTCCTCTTTTATCCTTCACTTCTCTCCTCTCTACCTTTTTCATCTTTAGTCAGCATGTTTAGTTTGTTTTCTATTATGTGTATTGTTTGTGTACACATTGTTTATATATCCCCCTCCATCTTTCCCTCCTTTATTGTATCCTCATATATGCAGTGCATACCCCTCAGCAGTTCCGCATGGTAGACGGCCCTAATACACTCTGTGTGTCTGAATTCTAATTTATACCGCCAGGATAAAATAAATTGTCTGCAGTTAATTAGGGGGAGCCGGCTCCTGGCTTTGTCCTGGTGATTTATGAAGTGCGCCTAAGCGTTGCGCAACACATTTTTCTTAATTTATTTTTAATCTGTCTTTCAATTATTTCTTTACTGCAGACGTCTTAATGGCCGTCCGAGGGCTGTGTTAGTGACAGATGAGTGTGAAGCTAAGATGGAGGCTGAAGCAAATGCTCTCGGCCAAACTGGATTTGTTTTTCCTTCCTTCCTCTCACTTACCCAGGACACAATTGGCTCACTTGATTATTTAGTTTGTTTTGGTTCCAATGATGTTGGCGCTACTATTTGTTCCATTAGAGTTGATGTCCAGCTCTTATTCAGGAGGTGTGAGAAGTTGATGCCTCATGTCCTGGAGTAACCAGGTTGAACACAATTGCCACGTTTCCATGGTCCCTCTGTCTACTGACTAAAGTATAGATGCAGTCCAGCTTTGATCGTCACGATGTGCGCTTATTGACAGACTATACTTGACTCAATGTGTTGCCGCCTGCTTTCCCATCCTCTGTTTTACACCAGTGTGGCCCCTTAATCTTGCTGGTTCATTCATTTGTCCCAGCATTACCGTGGGTGCTGGTGTGCTTTGCGGAGTTAGGACAGAGATAGCTCCGGTTGTTTATCTCAGACGGGGAGAGAAAAGGCTTCACATGATTAACAGTGCATTCTCTCTGTCTTTTTTGCCCCGGCTCTCAAATTAGACCAAAGTCTTCTGTGTAGTTGTTATGCACCAACCTTTTCCACCAATTAGCATGAAGTGTATGTGCGTGTGTGTGTGTGTGTGTGTGGTGCAGGGGCTATGCATGGCCTGGTGTGGTGTGGGCAGGCAGCCAGACGGCACAGACGCACACACACGTCAGCCCACCCCATTAGAGATATCCACACACTCTATGCATCAGGATGCTCTCATTTACCACCTCCGCATACCACCATTTATCTCTCTCTCTCTCTCGCCTTCTACCTCTCTCTCTCTTTCTTTTTCTTTCTCTCTCTCTTGCCTTCTCTCTCTCTCTATCTCCCTTTCCCTTTCTATCTCTCTCTCTCTTTAATTCTCCCTTCTAAAACAGATCCCACATTAAGCATGGCTGGCTGGCTGCAGCTCCGGCGCTTCTGAGGGCGCGGGGGGGATGATTTAATTTCTCCTGCCTCTCTGTCTCGATGGCCTCCTCTCCTCCCCTCCTCCCGTCTCCTCATACACAGATCATTACACACAGAGGCCTCATTTTCATCCCCCTTTGAGGGCACATGCGGGGCTTTAACTAGTCAGCCCGGCCGCGGCCGTCACTGGCGAATCAATACCTGTGGTCAGGATGGAGCACGCAGCAGCTCCTTAAGAGGCCCGGCAGGTCCAGCCATAAAACACCTCCGAGGCCGTACATGCCACCCCATAAATCGCCACGCTTTTCCTTTTTTTTTTTTGCTGCCATAGAGGGCTAGCTAAGCGGAGTGCATAGGATGAGCTGGAGGAGGACCTAACCAATCCGGGGCCGGAGAAAGCAAATCCGGATGTCTTGGTTTCCCAGCAATAAAAACCAGTTATGATTACAACAACAGTTGTTGTTGTTGTTATTAATAAACGATGCGAGTCATATTCCAATTGAGCTGAAGCATTCCAAATGGGTTTGGCAATCTTAAATAAGATGATTACTTTATTAATTAAAACAAGTGGAGCAAGCGAAGATTGCTTATGTAAGTAGGAAGATATGATGCATGGAGGGTTCTGCCAGACAGAGGAGTGGATAAGTGTCCTTCGTCTCCCTCTCTCTGGCCTGAAGCTCTTCGCAGAGCACGGTCCCTACATTAACCAAACAGATAGTCAACAACTTTAATTACCTTTGCATCCACTCACTCACCCCGTCCGCCCGCTCCCCACTTCTCTGTGCGAAAGAAAGAGATGGATGGGAGGAAGCGGAGCATAATTACTTATTTTACTGGAGTGCAGCAGAATGCCTTTTGCCAAATGACTCTAATTCCAAATGGTTAACAAGATTTTTCTCTTTAATAGAGCCCAATCCATGTGACAGCAAATTGCTTTCCTATTTGTGGCCTTAATAGCTTTTCATACTTTTGCATTTGCAATAAGCAGTAAACTCGGAAATTAATATTGCAGGCTGTTATGATGCAAATGGGAGCGAGATAGGAGAGCAGTACCTTCATGCAGAAAGCCTTGATTAGATCCATAATTGCTTCAGTGGAATATTTTTTCCCCCAGTCTGTTTGTTGAAATCTATTTATTTATTTGTATAATTTTAAGCTATGCTTTCTTTTGCTCCACCATCATTATCGGCGGCACTTTAGCATCACCGTTTTTAACAATTTTCACTCTTGAATCGCTAAATAAATTGGAAACCCTTAGCATTCTTTCTCTGAGGTCCATACATTTTTGTTAAAAACGAAGAAATATAGCAGTAACACCGAACAGATTCTTAAATATGCTCTCGAGTAGAGTTTGTCCTCTGATTGAAAGAGACACCGTTTAAAAGACATTTTCTTGGCTTCACACAGCAGAGTATATACCTCCGTCTGCTGTTGCCTGTAAAAGATAGGATTGGTTTGAACTTCTCATGATCTCTTCTAAGCAGACGCAATCTGAAAATATATATTTGTGCAAGGTGTCTCATAATTAACTTTTGATCCCAGTCATTCCATTTCCCATTCCATTTTACACAAGCTCAAATATTAATCCTTGTCTGTGCATAAGGTATTGTATTCTTAATAAGGGGGGGATCACAAAGCGTGAGCCAACTCACAGTGCACACATAGGCATGGGGGTGTCCTGTTAACAACGCACGGGATGTAACATATTCATTTGTTATACGGTCGACAGTGATCAAAAATTCAGCTCCTAACAGCACCCATGGGCAGATGGCTCAAGCCTGCATCCTTAAGTTATTCTAACACAGCTGGTTTCTGCAGTCCCAAGGCTCCCTTACTATACAGGTTTTACACACATCAACGTCTGCCGATTCTGTGCACTTGTTTGTATACCAGCTCTGTGTGATTTAGTACATCTATTGTTTCTCATACCAAGGAGCAGCGCTGTCAAAAGCATCTTGCAATGATGGCCCGCCTATGAAAAAGACAGACGTTGTCTTTGGCTAGCATAGGACATCATCCTATGCTAGCCAAAGACAACGTCTGTCTTTTTTGTAGGCGGGCCATCATTGCAAGATGCCTCTGTGGAGCTCCTTGCCCCAGACATACAAACACCCTGACCCATGGACAGAAATAGCAAATAAATTGAGCTGTATGGCCCCACGATTGCTGCTAGCTATTAAGGTTAAGTGTTCTTTGGTTTAGAGGGCCTCAGTGTGGCTGTATGTTGCTCAGCCAGATCTGGGTCATGTGACTAGTACACACATACACACACACACACACACACACACGCTCACTCACTCACTCACTCACTCACACACACACACAATCAGATTATTCGGCTGCATTGCCATGGCAACCCTTCATTTCTTTTCAGTGCGCTACCATTTCACCTGTCATTTTGGTAATTGCCTCTGAATTTTCCAGCATATCTGAAAAAGAAATCCTGATGATGATAATAATAAGACAATATTTATGAACTGAATGGTGACAGGCAACTGTAGGGAAATGAAGAAATGTGGAAAAGCTTTCATTAGACTAGAATATTAATGCAGGGACATATATTTAGGGACCAATAAAGCTTGTTCTGCCACTGTCCCAGGTCATTGCTTATTATGTGTGTGTGAACCACACTGAATCCCATTGGCTTTAATTGGGTCAGCAGGTTTATTGTCATGCAGACCGTATGTTCCACTGTTCTCTGTTTAATAAAGAGCCACACGATTGGGACAAAACCAGAGGCCTTTTTATATCTGCCAGTATTGATGTTCTGTTCATATTAAGTATTGATAAGAACCATATCCTGACATCCCATGTACTGCTAAGAATGTACCACGGCCATGTGTTTGTCTCAAGACAGAGAGTAATGCATAGAAGTGTGTGTGTGTGTGTGTGTGTATGTGTGTGCCTGTATGAAGGGAGATGCTTCCTGGAAATGGAGTGAGGGTCAGGACTATCGACTGCAGCGAGAGTTCTTTTTTTCATTACGAAGGTCAAAATCGCACTGCGCCGAGTCCTGTTGTCCAAGCTCCAGGTCTGAGACGGGTAGAGTGGCATCATAATAACGCAGCACTTTGATACTGCTCTTCATGCCACAACAAAGCCAGTCGAAATCATTTACAACAAACAAGG
Source organism: Lota lota (assembly GCA_026745465.1). Taxonomy (NCBI): domain Eukaryota; kingdom Metazoa; phylum Chordata; class Actinopteri; order Gadiformes; family Lotidae; genus Lota; species Lota lota. The sequence goes on along the minus strand of JACYXH010000659.1, from coordinate 13,578,845 downwards.
GTCTTCTTCCAGGACCCTTCCGGATAGGATGCTGTTCACAAATCTATAGAGATATGTTCTTGGCTACATTTAAATATTAATATATTATGTTTATTTGTTATGGTAGTTATGGACACATACTGGTAATTTATTTGTGCTTTTTTGGTGTAGTATGTTAGCCTTGTTACGTTATGCCTGGCTTCCAAACATCCATATAATCCAGTATCAACATCTAAATTACTTTAGTGTTCTATAAAAATATTTTGTTCTTTGATGTTTGAAAAAATCCAATACTACAAGCTATTTTGCTTCTGAGACCAAAACCAGTGAGCCCAACATGAGTCTGATTTTGATGTGTTGTTGGGAGAATGTCAGTGGAATTAATTGATTTACCCATATTTATCAGAAGAGAGTAAGGGCCTAATCCCAGCTTGCATTATTAAAGATAATACCACTGTGGTTCCTGCAACCCCACCACACTGAATCAGAGTCTGACATGGACTGATGGTGTATGGATATATTATTTAGAGCGTTGCAAAGCTCCTGTATCTGCCCTTCCGTCCAACTGCCCCCCTGACACACGCACACACACACACACACACACACACACACACACACACACACTCACACGCTCGTGCATACAAACACAAGCACATATACTCACACACACATACAGAAACACAACCATGCCCACATACACACACATGCACATGCACACATACATACTATATCTCACACGCAAGCATGCATGCATGCACATGCGCACACACTTAGATACATGCACGCACATACACATGCACAGATGAATACACACACACACACACACCACTCATCAACCCCTGGAGGGCACCTGTGTTTTCAAAGTAAAGACCACTTAGAGAATAGCCTGGGGCGTCTGAATAGTAAAGTGCCCTGTGTAGCCTCTGTACAAGCCAGGAACATAAACACCCTCCCACCTCCCCACCAAAGACCCCAAATGCCTCAAAGACATAGGAGAAAACCGCATACACCACCAAGAGTATGGAAGAGAAGGCTTGCAGGCACATGGCCACAGTATGGGCCAGACGCTCAAGATGCGCAAAAGCAAAATCTGAACAAAGTTAGAATATAAGAGGAAATTTGTGAAAGAATTTCTGATTCCTTCCCAAATGTATGCCCTTATGCACATAATTACACTTAATGTCATATAATAACATAACAAAGCAATCAGGCAATGCACCTTTTAGTCACACTAGCCACAGAATGAAATAAAAAAACGACCAAGTAAATTACATATTCTATTGTGTTCTTTTCAGTGCACATTAAATTGTCAAGTGTTGGAACTGTTAGGCTACTCTTTTGAGATGGAAGAGTGGGTGCTAGAAGAGACATTTAGCGGTTCCTCTTCAAACGTTTTCAAACGCTTCAAACACATTGACGGTATGCAAGTAATGGGTTCATTAAGGTCATGTGTTTGGACTCCAAGGAGGAGGGGCGCGCTGCCTACTTGCGGCGCTTTGTTTAGATTGTGCAGTAAATGTGTCATCGAGTTTGACCTTTACCACGGAGATGGATAACTGAGGAGGGTGGACATGCACACGCACGCCCGCAAAGCCTCAATTTCATCGGAAAGTTGCTCTCGGATGAGTCACACAACACTTTGGCGTTCTCTATTTACGTGTTGTGGTGAAGACCATTAGCCATCCGTAATGGTAGGTTTGACTCCTGGATGGCACAGGACTGCTGCCACGTGACCGCCAAAACCACCGGTTTTCAGGCCGATGCAAAGACGAGCGATCTTCCTGACAGATAGGGCCAATTATAAATCACTTAGATGGAGGGAGGAGCAGACAGTGGGGTATCTAGGCTACAGAGAGGGGGAGGGGTGTGGAGGGTCCTCTGCAAGGATTTTAGCTGTGACCTTTTCCATCAATAACCAGCATGGATAACACAGTGAGTGGACCACTGATCCAGCCTCTGATCCTCATGCCAAGCACCGCCCGCCGCACACACACATACACACACACACACACACACACACACACACACACACACACACACACACACACACACCCTGCAGCCAGAGTCAACAGCGGTCATCTTTCTGTTCCACGTTCATTCATCCTATAATGTGTCTGCTGCGCACTGTGTTTGGAAGCAATCCGTAATAATGACCAGAGGTCTTGTATTGTGTTTTGTTTCTACAATGTATGTTTTATTTGGGCTGAGGAGCTTCCAGTGATGAATTTCACCCATCACATGCTCCACTGTGGGTGACCAATGAGTTTGGGGAGGGGGGGGGGGGGGGGGGGGGGACGGACGCTTGGCCTGTGGTGTTTTTCTTTAATAAGTCCAGAGGTGAGGCAATGCAAGTGGGTGATCAGTCAAACTGTCACATTCTCACCCCGTGATTAGCCCCGGTCTATTGTAGGAGAAATTTGAACTCCTGCCACACTGTCTACATGCTCAGACTTATGCTTCCTGAAACAAGTCCGCCTTCTGTCTCGTCAAATCTATTTGATTCATTTCGCTTTTACAAATGGATACGCCGCCTCAATGTCTTAGTGTAGGTATTTTCTGTGTTTTCAAATGAGGTCAGGTGAAGGCATACCAAAATACCTATGAGCTATAATATGCCGCCATGTTGTTACATTCCCAGAATGTTTTATTGATTCTGGGATACAAAAAAATGGGTCTATTGAGTGTTTCTAGGTTGAGAGCATCTCACTAATCCTAGAAGATCAACAGCCATCTGCTGGAAGCCTCTTTAGATTTGCGTCTCACCCTTAGGCCCCGGTTTCCCTTCTTCCAGTCCCTGGCTGCTCCCCGGACCAAGACAGTTGCATGCCCAATGTCATCCCAGCCTGTTAGAAAGCCTGAACCGCCGGGTTCTACCCCCCCTTTGGGCCTCCGTCACACACCTCAGAATGGGTCTTTATTTACAGCGCAAAACTCGGAAACAGCTGGCCAATCCATTTAGCCTAAGGCCACTGATTTGTTCGTATTTACTACAACAGCCAAAGAAAAGCCGGGGTATTTTTTCCTCTCTCCTTCCTATTGATCTGGCGCTTAGAAAATCTGCTCCGCTGTCTAAACACTATTGATCCCTCCCCTCTCGACGGCAGCCTCTCGCACCAGTGTATAAAAGGACTGGATGAATTGAAATTTCATTTCCGACAACTTGTTCCTGTTATGTTTACCCTTTTCTCTATAGTGAGGAACATGGGCTGGCAGGCCGCCATTCACACAAGGTCGATCGGTAGCAGTAGGCTGTGAGGAAGACTATGAGGGGAGGGGCTGACTTGCCACATCTGGTTCTCACTAGCAGATACCCTTGTAAGGCCCCTGACTAGGCTTTCCCTTTCACCAGGGTGCTGGTCATCATGGCAGAGGACAGCGGAGGTATGTTCCCATCCATGCTCAGCAGTATTGCTAAAACTTGATGAACGCTGCCTTTGCAAAAATAATCGAATCCAATCCAATCATTTTAGCTCAGGAGGTAGAGCGGGTTGACTTGTAACCGGAAGGTTGTTAGTTCGATCGCCGGCTCCTCCTAGCTGAGTGTCGAGGTGTCCCTGAGCAAGACACCTAACCGTAACTGCTCCCAACGAGCTGGCTGTTGAGTCCCACCATGATTATACCTATATCGAACTATTCTCTCTGAGAAGCTCCGAGACGTACAGGATGTCTGAAAGTACACATGTATTAAACCTGACTATTGCTGAACGTGGGTCCGGTGATGTTTAATCACATCTTTCGTAATCTCCCTTAGTCTTCGACACTGTTACATGCAGGGGAACGACAGTTTTCAGTAGCAGGCCCTTAGTATTAATATTCATAACGCTAAATGAATAGCTGAGAAATGTCCATCATTATGCAGTTATCATTCTGCAGATGTTTCGGTGGTCAGCGACCCAAAATATATGGATTAAGATATATGTTCCCTGATTAACTGTTTATGTAAAGGTTTCATTTTCTGTGGTTGATCTTCAGGTGTGAGGTGAAAAGCTTGTTCAGTGAATAACTTGAAAAAGAGAGAGAAGCGGCAATGAGATGGAGACAGCAATGCTCACTAAGGAGCCCTTCAGCGCCACCCACAGGTCAAACAAAACTCCACATCCTGGCATGCTCTCACCATTAGCTAAATAAATGGCAATCCTGTTTTAATTTCGATAAATATTAATGTAATGACCATGAGGCTTACCTACAGTATATTCCATTTGAACTTCTTTAATGATAACGCATATTTTAATACATTATCACTACAAGCATCGTAATTCCTTTTATGATGACTGTAATTATGAGATTGATGGGAGAATTATGCTTCAGTTCCTTCAAGGGATTTTTTCCCCCTATGTGTGTTATGCTAGTCTTTCTGTATTGAACAATCAGTGATAAAGATAAACACAAACACTGCAGCGCATTCTGCTGCTTGGCCTGTATAACACTCAATCTGAATTGCATATCCCCCTCACAACCAAGCCTGTCATAAGCTGTATTAAGAAAAATGGTCACACTGTTTGACATAAATTGGAAAATGACATTTGGAAAATGGCTGCTGCTGTGGAAATTAGAGATATTACAATTATAAATCAGTGTCTGAATGTGCAGGGGGGGGGGGGGGGGGGGGGACGTGGTTAAGAGCGGCGTCGCCTGTTCTCTTCTGCTACCCTTCGTCTCGCTCTCTCCCTTCTCTCATTAAACACCGGGTCCTCTCGTTTTCCTCTTGGGGGGTTGGAAGCACAAATCTCTGCTTTGAGCCTAGATTTCAGTCCACAGTGATTTTGATTGCAGCTACTAACCTGAATCTCCTCCTTAGATCAGCGCGTTTGGACTTGTGTATGTCTTTGTCTGTATGTATGTGTGTATACATGCATGTGTGTGTGTGTGTTTGTGTGTGTGTGTGTGTGCGTGCGTGCGCACATGTGTGTGTGCTTTTGCGGTGTCAAGTCAGCTTATTCCAAAGTTCTCTCACTCTAACCTGCTAATGGGTCATTTTGAGGTGTGATATGCATTATGCAAAAGAACAGCGCGCTGACACCTTTAAAAAACGACAGTTTCCGTCCCCTGTGGGCCTCAACCCTGATGCCCACACCTCTTCTCAGTGCGCTGTGCAGCAGAAAGCAAAAGAGGCAAAGGGAAGAACAGCCTTGTGAGCTTAAGGAGAATATACAACATGATGATGCTGCTGCCATTACAGAGAGGACAGACGCAAGCAAAGGTTAGTTGGCGTATCTATTGACAAGAGAGGTCCACCTAGGTGCACACTTGTTCTACTTTAGAACAAACAAGCACAAACACATGTTTGTTAATGCCGTCTGAAGGATGTGACAATAAGTGACATACGAGGGTTCCTATGTGTCCCTTTCGACCAGTGCTTATGGACTACGCTGCATTCCCTTGACTGTTGATCTGCTCAAAGGCAACCTCAAAAAATGTAGCGGAGTGCTGTGGTCCTTGACATTGTTGATCTTGAGGAACAAAACAGCATGCCTCAAGGTGAGGAGAAGCCTAAGCACATATGTGATCAAGCTTCTGACTGGGGTCAGGAGCTTTTCATCCACCTCCCCGTGGCAGAAAACCCGTCTTTTGTGTCTTTGAAGGTTGGACTGTTCCGTTCACATTCACACAATTTGTTTTGTTTAGACGGTTGTCCAAAGTAATTACTTCTGTTCACATCGTAGGGCATTAGAAGAGGTCAGACATTTGAGGAGCAATTCATCAGGGCTCCACTGCTCTGCTGCAGACCTTGCCGCCCACCTACGCACCTTGGCAAGCTTGTTGTGAAAGTTCAATTCTTTCAAGCTGGAATTGCTTTTTTTGGTTGCAGCGGCGGTATGGTATTGACTGCTGTTAAATTTCTCTTTTTTTTCTCCCCTTCTTACCTCTCAACTGAAAAATGGAAATTAACCAGATGCTCAAAGAGCACAATAACATTGAACAAACATACCAATTCTGAAATACTTTCTCAGCGTATGCATTTGTACAAATATGTGTTTGTGCAGTAATTGTACACTTTCGATTCCAACGTCATTGAATAGCACCAAAACTTGTTAACAAGTGTTGAAGCATCACTCAACCATAGATAAACTATTTTGTATAGGCCGTCTCCCCCTTCCATTGCATTCAACGTATTAATTCTTCATACTGGCCCTCACTTTCTTCAATATTTCAATATTTAAAGAGGTGTTCCCGAGGAGGTCAAGGGAGGCAAAGTGAGACTCTGCTTTATTAAAGTTTCGAAGGAAAGATAGAAGGAGGGAACAATAGCATAAACTCAGCTAGCCTTGCAGCTGAATACACAATAGGGACATGAAAGTCAGCACATTTGTAATACCATATAAATAAATAAATAAATATATGCCATCTTTTTGCTATCCAGTGTGTCATTAGACCTATAACATAACTTTTTCTTCAATTCAAATGCACTCAGATTCATAACAAATCCCATACTCTCCATGCACACTCACAATAAAGATCATGGCTAGGTCACTTAGGTGTATATGTGTGTGTGCCTTTGCGTGTCTTTTTTGCATGTGTGCGTGCATTTACGTGTGTGTGGATTAAAGTATAGAAACAAGAAATTGGTTTTTAAATATGTTCAAGCTTGTGTTGGAGAAGAAGCAGCCCCAGGAACATGTCCCCTCTCAACTGTATTACTATGGCTCGGCTCAGTCCAACTGCTCAGTCAGGGCTGCTGGAAGCGGACACTGAGATGGATGTACCTACTGCAGCTATCAGAACATGACACCGGTCATCTTCACAGCAGATACAGGGCCATATACACTGCGTTCAAACGTTGGTGGAGAGAGGAGAGGCCAGCACTGGTGGTAGGCCATGCACCTGTGTGTGTGTGTGTGTGTGTGTGTGTGTGTGTGTGTGTGTGGGGGGGGGGGGGGGGGGGGGGTCTAAGGTGAATAACCCCAGGCAAGTGTTGAGCGCCAAGATGATGTGTTTTTACAACGCAGCCTTGCTGAGCTTTGGGACGGTAATAAACCATGGCCTTCAAAGGCCGACCAAGCACCACTTACTGTTGAGTGCTTCTGCTGTGGTTGGACGAGGTTTCTCTCAAAACAAAGTGCAGACAGGTTGATTAATAGAAGGTTCTGCAGAGGTGCGCAGCTCGGTATATTTTCACGCCCGGCCAACACTTATTCATTTCATATACGCATGGACTTTTATGTGCCCATGCTGTCGCTGCTTGAGTTTGTCAGTTCATAGAAAAATGACCTCTTTTCTTTTGTGGCTGTTTCAGTGGAAACTCATTAGAGCTGTTACAGCCGTGTTGTTTTAATGTCCAGGGAACAAGCGGGGAACAGGGGAATGGACCACCGGAGCCCGCTGTAAATATTCTGCCCAGATAGGCATTTTGTAGCGTAGCACTTTCCATCCCCTACTTAGTTCGTACTCTCTTCCACACTTTGTTTGCTTCCATTTTCTTCTAATTTTATAATGATTAAATATCATCTGCCCAAATGTGATGGTTTTACATGGGACGCAAATATTTCTGAAAGGTATACAAAACTTGATTCTAGCTATGGCTAAAGGATTTATTGAACCAGAGGTCGAGAAGCCTGTAAATGACAACAACACAAGTGTTTAATGGGGTGCTCAACTATATTTGTACCCAGCAGAAATGTTAGTTATATTAGCACCTGGTGTGTGTGTGTGTGTGTGTGTGTGTGTGTGTGTGTGTGTGTGTGTGTGTGTGTGTGTGTGTGTGTGTGTGTGTGCGCATGTTTGAGCACATGTGTGCATTAGTTTGCCGCCGTTAATGTTACTTCTGTATTTATGTATGTGCATGTGCAGGCATAATGAATTATATGAATTGTTGTCATTAATGGGACTAACAACAGGCAAGGTGACTAATGGGATTATTGATTTACACTGGTTTTTACTACTACATCTTGATCATGAGGGAAACGAGTTAGTTACACTCGTCTTGTGCATTGCTGTCCAGTATTTGCCCTCATCTCAGCAGCCGGCTACGCTTTGGGAAGTAAGACTACATGCTGGAGATGAGATTGCTGGAACAGAACCATAACCATGGGGGGGGGGGGGGGGGGGGGGGGGGGGCTCTCTTGCCCTAAACTGACTTTTCTTTCTCCAAAGGAGCACTGTGCTCCTAATTCTAAAAGGTGAGGGACATTATGGGGCACACAGAGACATGTGTGGTGTCAATGAATGGGTAGGCTTTTTACTCATCACTCATGTTGCATCCCTCATAGTAAAAAGTCATAATAAAAAACAACAACATGAATAACAAATTAAATACACACATTTTTGTCATCAATTTAAAAAAAGGAAATCTCCTCAAATTGTATATTGCATTTGTGTGAGTCGTTTTATTCCATGTTTGCTAGCACAGCTCGATTTCTAGTGGCCAATGCTTGCAACGTGGGCTTTGTGCAGAGCAGTGGACCAACTGCTGTTGGACAGACTGTGGGCCAGCAGGCCCTCCAATGGTAGCAGAGCAGACGGCATCGCAACAAAGCAGGCCCCGCCATTCATGCTGCCCCTTCTCCCAAGTGCAAGGAGCGCCTATCCTCCCGGGGTAATGAACAGCGCCTCGGGGGTGATTGCGGTGTGAGATGAGGTGCCTTGGGACAGTGGCAGGGTGCAGTGGGGTGGTCCGTCCCCCCCTCACTTTTCATCACATCACAGGTTTCTAATTAACTTCACCATCAGACTGCAATCAGCCCAGCGCCATGGGAAATGAGGGTTCGTGGCTTTGAGAAGCGCAGCGTTAAGATGTGCATTAGCCCTTTTGTTTTTAATGAACATTTTGCGCTTAGGAGGCATGTTAACAGTATCTCTTAATGAGCTTTGTGGAAATTAGCCACACACAGCACAAAGGGCAGCTCTGCTTGTTATTTGCTGATGGGCCTGTACTTATAGCAATGTGTGTAGTATTCATTGTTTAAATAAATGCTCAACACTGCTTACCTAACCCATAGATTGACCTCTAATTATATACAATAGAACATGCTTTTCAAATTAGCTTTCTTTGTTGTTTAGAAAATTTGTAGTGATCAGCCAAACATTATTAGCTGGGTAATATGCCACCATCCCTTCTGTATTCATTAATTGGGGAAAACGGAATAACATGTTTGTGTTTGTTGCCTTCCTCTGTTCTTCCACTCAATATTCATAGTTTACTATAATTTATTTGGTGCCAATTAGATATTGTTCAATGCATACATTCATAACCATGTTTGGTTATCATATTCTTGAAACAGCTACTTTTTCAAATAGTGAGCATGATATAACTATTTTCAAATAAGCATTTAAATATGAGACAGAAAATCTGTGTTACCATTGGCACAAATACATTTTTGTATTGTGTGTGGGCAAATATTTGAAAATTAAATGTTAATATGTTAGATGATAAGAAAAAAACAAGGCAAGTCTTCATAATATAATTTGCCTTACTCTTTCCATGTGCTACAAAAATTTCTCAGATTGATTTTACAATTAGATATTGTTCCATCTTATAGGCCGACTCACAGGAGTGGAAAATAAAATAACATTTCAGATATTTCATTTCCTCGGTTGAATTAGCATTTGAATAAAGAAACACAGATACTAATTTCAGGTAAAGGCTTCTTTCAGCTAAAAATGTTCTCCTTACAAATGTCTCGGCAGATTGCACGGCATCTCATCATGAAGCTCATCTTTCTCCATCTAGATAATTACAACAAAACATTTAGTTTGTTTTAACTGTCTATTATGTGTTGTTTGTGCACGTCACTCTTATTATTTACGGCCCCATTTCCCTAGCATTGCTGGGGACATCCAGACACTTCTCCTTACTTTTGGATGTTGTTTTGAGAGATTGAACTACATATACACATATTCAATGTGGAGAAACCTGTCCTAGCTGCAAGCGTCTCTTTATTTGTCCAAGCAAGTGACCGGTCAGTTGTTTTCCTTGTGAGTGTCCTTGTGGGTTTTCCACATGGGCCCTGCCTGTCACATCACTTCTAGTACTGAGGGGAATGTTTTTGAGTTTGTCCCAGAGATTCTTGTTTATTACATTTTTGGGTAAGCACAGAGCAGTGAATAATGCATCTTAGATTGCTACAGTTTTTTATCGTCATCAGCATGCAACCTTAGGTATCTGCAGAATGCTTATGAGTGCTGGGTGAAATGTTTGTGATGTTATTTATTTATGTTGCTTCTTTCAATTATTCATTTGTTTATTTATTCATGGCAGAACTAACTGCAATTGGAAAATTCATTTTTGCTGAAGGGCACTTGCCCCCCTCCTACTCGTCCCGCACCCCATCCCCTTCAACCTCGCTCTTTCCCCCTCTCTCTCTCTCTCACACACACACACACACACTCACATTACACAAACAATGGTGGGGGGAGGGGGTGGGTGGACATCAGGCTTCTTAGTTATTAGTCCATGTGGCGATTTGTGTAGAGTCATAGGGGCTCTGGTTTTGATTGGAGCAGATGCGTTTGGGAAGATGAGTGAGCCCATGTTTAGTGGTAGAACAACTCAGAGAGAGAGAGAGGGAATGTATGGAAACTTTTGTGTGCATTAGCAATAGTGAGAAGTGTGTATGTGCACAAGTGTGGCTTTAATTCTTTCCAAAGACGTAGTTGTAGCGTAAGTAGTCTAAGCTAAGAAAACCCATGCAGCGATAGGAGCAAACGTGCGTGTCCCACTCAGGAGAACTCCACAAGTGATGGGCGGCTGCAGCCACATTGGCTCCAATAGAGACAGAGCTAGACAGACCATAATAATAGGACAGCGATGCAGCGGGTGCCTTTGGTTGTAGCCATGCCTTCACGCACTCCTGGCTCCACTGTGTTACCGTGTGCTGCTCACTGTGTTTTGTTTAATTATATGGAGTGGGATTTTGTTCAATTTCACACTCGCGCACACACGTGCAGCAATTATTCCTAATAAGTGATAACGATTCACTGAACAGTAAATGAGCGTGTGGGCATGCAGGCATACGTGTTTGTGTCTCCGTGGCACAGATTCGCGCCTTGTGTTGCAAATTGCTCATAGACGTGAAATTTCCAATTAGACTGGATTGTGTTTGTGGTGTCTTTTTGGGGCGTTTGAAGCATTGTACGGCCAAAATGTGTTTATGGATGCATATTAGCTTCCCATTTTTTACAGTTCTTGTGTCCCCTGACCATTGTGTGTGTGTGTGTGTGTGTGTGTGTGTGTGTGTGTGTGTGTGTGTGTGTGTGTGTGTGTGTGTGTGTGTGTGTGTGTGTGTGTTGGTGGGGAGAGAGCGAGAGAGACACACACAGAGAGAGAGAGTTTTAGGAGGGCAGTCAGGCATGTCACTCCCTCCCTTTCCACAGAGTCAACAAACAAGGCTCAGGCATGGAATGACAATTAGTATCATTTAATTAGCAGCCGCTGTGCTTGTGGCGCAGTTCCTTCATTTATTTTAATCTTGTTTATGCACCTTGATTGTTTCACAATGTAGCCTTTTTTTAATTAGCAGAGATTGATTAAATTGTATTGATCGGCATCCTTATTAAAACAAAACCCCCTTCATTCCCTTGGTTATTTTTCATAATTAATGGTAAACTGTGGTGTTTAAGATTGGATTGCATGTGTGTGGCAGAGGTATTAGTCAAAGCTTTGCATATCTTTGGAACAGAGACAATATTTATTATTAGTATTATGTATGTTATGTGTATGATGTATGTATTGCTTTCAAGGAAATACCCGTCAGGTAAGGACTCAGCTGCTGGCCAAAAGCCAGGCGTAAGCTGATCCTTTATGCTTGTTATGATTATCTGTGTCTCATAAATAAAACAGATCCTTTTGTCAGATATTAAAAAAATGCAAGCAAAATGATCAGATCACAGCCTCCCAATCCAATCCATAGTCCCACACACTCCCTCTGCCCAGTTTGAACCTTGTGTGTGTGTGTGTGTGTGTGTGTGTGTGTGTGTGTGTGTGTGTGTGTGTGTGTGTGTGTGTGTGTGTGTGTGTGGGGTGTGTGTGTGTGTGTGTGTACATCTATGCACATATTAATATTATACAATCTCTAAAATCTCATTTCGACCCCGGTGCCGTTTTAATTTTGATTGATGACTCCGTTATCTTTGGCATAACAATTATCTGACTCCTCTCCCCCCCCCCCTCCACCTCCACCACTCTGCCTCTCACTCTCCATTTTCGAAGGCCTTGAATCAGCTCCCCAAACACACACCACCCGAATGAAAATTATATTAGAAACAGAATGAGATTTGAATTTATTTTTTTTGTTTGACAACCAACTTGATGAAAGGGTTTCATTGCTGGTCCTGATCCATGGAAATTTTATGCTAATAATACTGCTGGCAAAGCGATCTAGTCTGAAATTAATCAGAGGGGCTAGAGCTGCCGGATAGAAAGAGAGAGAGGAAGAGAAAGGAGGAAAGGGGAAAAGGAGAAAGGTAAGCTTCATAAACACGCCGCCCCCATGCCCCCCTCCCCCAGCTCTGAGTCTCATCAGAAATAGCCATGGGGTGTTGTCTGTGTGATGGGGCTGTGGAGAGAAATAAGGAGTGAAAAAATTACACTGCAGCTTAGCACTGATTGATCCAGTAATGTATGCAGTAATGTATGGAGCGATGTATGCAGGGATGTATGCAGTGATGAAGGCAGTAATGTATGGAGTGAGGCATGCAGTGATGTATGCAGCAGCAGCCATGCAGCAAGTTGCCATATTATATATTGGACCTCTCTCATCCAGCAACGTTTCTCTTCTGCACGAAGGACACAGATAAATATGCATATACCGACACACAGACAAAACCCCACACACAGTTCTTTATCCATATCTGAGATTGTGCTATTATTGAATTTACCCTTTTGCGTTTTCTCGGCTATCTTTGCTTATCCCCCAAACAACTTCAGATTTCACGATTGCAACCACAAAATAGCAATAATACAGTACACCAAATTGTCTCATTAACAAACAAAAACATAGGCATTAACAGAATGTTTACAATGCACAAAACCAGTATTTGAACTCTTTGAGTTCATTTAATTTGTGACTAGTCTACTGGTGTCTTTTTTAGCTCTCCTTTCTAAATGTTTCTCTTAATCCTTTCACGGCAATTTCAATAATGTTCAGAGCATCCAAATATGTCATTGCACAAAATAAAGAAGATCCCACCCAAAACTGAAACAGTAGGCAAAAAACGTTATGTTATGCACGTCTGCGACTTAAGATCCATTTTGCTTTCAACTCCCGCAATCAAATGAAACACTGATTCCTATCGCAGATGTATGAAAACAAAGCAGATTTTTTTCATTCTGCTACAAATTAAAGAGAACCGTCAGTATCAGGCTGCAGACTCCAAACATTCAAAGCTGGCGCCTCAGATGATTTTCCTGTGTCATCTTCTCTCAGGAACAAATCACCTCTTCTACCCTACTTCCCTTTACCTATTCTCTCGTCCCCTTCTTAAAGGGACGCTGCGTCATTTTGAATGACTCCCCATAGTACTTTCTGAGAGCAAATATATTTTGGCATATTAAACAGATATTGTTTAATGTTACTTTAACATTCTCCCTCCTCATTTTTATAATTCCTGCAAGGCTCATATGTGGCAATGTCACAGTGGCCCTAATGATGTTGCAAGTTAAATGCTAAGTAATCACAATATTCTTTAGTTTCCCTCTGTTTTTTCATTCCCTTTAAACCTGGGCGCTAGGTTAAAAATGAAAAGAGTATATTAATCACCAGGCAGGCTTGTGGGTGCACGTGTGGGTGTGTGCCTTTTTGTTTTGTGACCGACCACACATCGTGTTCCTCCTCGCTGTGATTTATGATTTTCACCCCAAGAGACGTCTGCTACACTGTTTCTTATTTTTGTGATGCATCATCAGCCACAGGGAAAGAAGAACAATATGAGTCCAACTGGGATGCTGTCCTCTGGAGTGTACTAATCTAATGTACAGCAGAGCCGGTGTCATTAAAGGGCCTTAGGTGCTGCAGGGAGAAGGTTGGCAGCACCCTGTAGCCCATCTGTCTGTGACGACGGCCTGATGTTAGAGTAATGCTTAACTCCAGACCAACACACTCTTACTTACACACAAACACACACATCATACAATATGGCTGTGGGAAGCCAAAGCACACTATTTTTACCAGCAGGAGGCAGCGAGTGCGATGCGCTGCAAGGAGTGTGTGCGCTTGCACGTGTGGGTGTGTGCGCTTGCACGTGTGTGTGTGTGTGTGTATGTGTGTGTGCATGCACCCTTGTGCGCATGTGCGTGCGTGCTATGGTCGATGCTGCAAGCTGGGCTCCAGGAGGTGTGCAGAGGTTCAGCGAGCCATTCCACGACTAAGCACTTCCCACTTCTCCTAACTCTGACCTGACCCCGCCCCCCAAAATCCTACCCCCATCCTCTCTGGAGACGGGCCGTTGGTATGGCGGCCTGTCAGAGGGAAAAGCTCCAAGCAGGCTTTAAGACAGAGAGCTAGATGGCGATGTCCAGGCCAGGCTGCTGTCTCCTTGATGATTCTTGGTGCAGCATTGAACCAACGAGAGCCTACCTGGAGATATAGGAGCCAGTCTGGACGGAAGTCTGAAAGTCCTCAAGTACACACATGATACTCAACACACCGTTGAGTACATAGTATGATTAGTACATACAAGCATGACGGCATAATGATGTACCTTTGATTTCATTCCAAAAGTTCAAAATGTCCTTTTCATGTTGTCAATCTGTGCAGTCTTAGCTAAGTAGAATATGATTTACCCACCCTGAATAAAACAATAAATGTAGCCTAGCAATTCCAGCATAGACATGTTTTCCTCTTGGCTAGCCCTACCCAATACCTATCGAGTCTACCTGTATATTTAGGCCAACTATCAGAGATCAGTTAACTTACTTTGGCTTTTGTCACCCTGTGGTCAATGATTGGTAAATTATAATAAACCCGAACAGATGGCCATGGTAGAAACAACGGTGCCTCTACCCTTGTTTCCTTATTAGACGGAAGGAAAGCAGTCCCCTCTCTCCCCACAGCTGACTGCTCTGGGGCCTGGGTCCTCACTAAGTGTTTGTGCTCATTCCTATTGATCTGCTGTACAGCATGGAGAACCGTAAGAGTGTGAAGCGCAGCACCCAGCCCTTAATGTCAGGCCAGAGAGAACTCCACAGAGGGAGAAGAAGACGGACCGGGATGTGATGTTGGAGTGGGAGACAGGATTACGGGGTTTAGATAAAGTCAAGAGAAAGGATTGATGTTTTGATAATGGGTGAAGTTGCAAAGTGCCTGCTAGAGTGTGTGTTTGTTTGACATTCCGGTGATCCTGCATGTAGACGTAGATAGTGCACTGGTATGTGGCATGGCACAATGTGTGTGTGTGTGTGTATGTGTGTGTGTGTGTGTGTGTGTGCAGGTGTCGTGTTTGTGTGTGTCCAAGAGACAAAGGGTGAGCCCCAGTACACTGATGGATTCAAGTGGAAAGTCATGCTGAGGGAGCCATAACGTGTGTGTGTGTGTGTGTGTGTGTGTGTGTGTGTGGTTGTGTCTAATAGCAGGTGTTGTGTCCTTTGGATGTAGGAGAGAGTGTTGCGTGTGATGGTAACAGCTGGATATTTCTACTTAGCCCTCATGCTCTCACACACACCCTGAGATTGCTCACACACATAGGCCTAATCCCATTCAGGGAAGCAGCCAAAAATGGTCACAAAATGTCAGGGCCAACAGGCAAACCCAGATGGAGCTGGCTGCTACGACTGGATCAATCCCACGGGGTATTGCAAGAGACAGCTGATAACAATAGTTATGGATGAATGAATTTTATCAGGTTATGTTGTTTTTGCTATGCTTGCTATTGGAATACAGACTAAAGTGATGTCTGGACCCCTGTATTGGCGATGCTTTAAACCAATACAAAACCAATGATGTGAGAAGAAAGTCTTTCTAAAGGCCAGCGACTATGATATATAAGTATCAGAGGAACTTCTCGTTGTCTCTGGGTCTTTAAAAACAGGAGAGGAGTGCCCCATTGCCCGACAGCTCCCCAGCACAAAAACGTCATACCCACAGCTCTGACTAATTGTTTGTTATGTCAGCGAGTGTCGGGGCCCGTTTTGCCTTTAATGGAGTGTAGTGCGGCAATCCATCAGGCTGTCGAGCGCGGCCCTGTGTCAGCTGAAGCGGTGGCGTGTCGTCGGGAGCGACCGCGTTGCGGCGAA
This sequence comes from Lota lota, assembly GCA_026745465.1. Lineage (NCBI taxonomy): Eukaryota > Metazoa > Chordata > Actinopteri > Gadiformes > Lotidae > Lota > Lota lota. Next base: position 13,562,701 of record JACYXH010000659.1, on the reverse strand, counting down.
GTGATTTACTGCCCCGCTCCCTGCACCACGCGACACACATCCTCGCTCCTTTCCACTCCAGCCAGCCCCCGTCTCCCCTCTGCTCCTCTCCCGCCCTCCCCTCTTCTTCACTCCTCCGCTCTGCTCTCCCCCCCTCTGCTTCTCCCCTCTACTCCTATCCTCTGCTCCTCCCCTCTGCTCCTCCCCTCTGCTCCTCCCCTCTGCTCCTCCCCTCTGCTCTTCCCCTCTGCTCCTATCCTCTGCTCCTCCCCTCTGCTCCTCCCCTCTGCTCCTATACTCTGCTCCTATCCTCTGCTCCTCCCCTCTACTCTTATCCTCTGCTCCTCCCCTATGCTCCTATCCTCTGCTCCTATCCTCTGCTCCTATCCTATCCTCTGCTCCTATCCTCTGCTCCTCCCCTCTACTCCTATCATCTGCTCCTCCCCTATACTCCTATCCTCTGCTCCTCCCCTCTGCTCCTATCCTCTGCTCCTATCCTCTGCTCCTCCCCTATACTCCTATCCTCTGCTCCTCCCCTCTGCTCCTATCCTCTGCTCCTATCCTCTGCTCCTCCCCTCTACTCCTATCCTCTGCTCCTCCCCTCTGCTCCTCCTCTCTGCTCCTCCCCTCTGCTCCTCTCTGCTCCTCTCTGCTCCTCATCTCCCCTTTGCTCCTCTCCCGCCCTCCCCTCTGCCCCCCCCCCCCCCCCCCCCCCCCTGCTCCTTTCCACTCCCCCCATGCTAGTCTCGCCTCCTCCCCTCTGCTTCTTCTCCCCCCTCCCCCCTCCAGATTGATTACCAGCACAACAGTCTGACGACGCCCTGCCATCTTCTGGCAACCCCTTAGTGCTGTTTTATAGATGGTCGGCGCGACTCGTTTGGCTATTTATACATCTGTAAGTGGTCATGAAATATAGATTTGTCTTGACGGGTGTCAGCATGGATGGGGACCCGCTGACACCCACCTGCTTATTTTAATGACCTGACATGAGCAGGGCCTCACCACAGAAACCTCTCAGTCCAATACAGCCAAATTATACTACTTTTAATATTTTGTATTTTTCTTACATACTTAGCTGCTTTGAATGCAGGGTTTGATTGCAATCAAGAGAAGCAAGTGTGTGTGTGTTTATGTGTGTGTATATAGTTATAGTAATGACACACACACACACACACACACACACACAATGCGGTTCACAAAGCACGGTCTTTGTTATTGTCTTGTTAGTTCAAAGTTCCAAGGACCTTGAACAGTGAAATGATGCATGACCTGTCATGGCTCCTCTTGCTCCGCACACACACGCATCGACACACGTCTTGTGAGTAATTAGGTGCTGGCAGTGAGTCGGGGTGGCAGGCCTGTTATTAATTGAATAGTTAACACATCAGACTGGGTGCTGTGCAGATTTAAGGTGGCACCTGTCATGAATCGGCCCTTTCCTGACCGGAGGTGTTTGCTGCTCCACCTGATACATAATCCATCGCTGAGGAAAAAGCTAAATTAGTGGTAGGGAGCGGGCGGAGGAGAGGGGCGTGGGGGTGAGAAAGAGAGGTGACGTTTCCCCCCAGCTTCTGTCCCTGGAGTGAGGCTCGGCAAAGCTGGCGGCAAACCCTCCCCTCCTTACCTCAGGGCGTTACAATGTTCATGTGACAGGAAGGTGACAGGTGTGTGTAGGTGTGTATGTGTGGTAGGCCCAAGGAATATGGGAGTTGAATGTGTGTCAGATGGAGGGTGGAGGCCCATAGGCTGAGAGATGAGGCGCCCTAGACTTGAGGACAGCCATCTGACCGATGCTACACAAACTGTTCAGTAGCTGACCCTCTTTACTACACAGTGATTCTACACTTTTAGGTACAGAAATGACGTTCCCCTCTGCATATTTTAATTGAACACTCATCTCCTTTTTGGTCCATAGGTACGAGGGTGCCTGCAGGAAGAAGGGTCACAGGAGTTAACCACAGTGGAGGAAGTGGTTGGACGGGGGGGGGGGGGGGGGTAAAGGCCTGAAGCTTGCCCGTAGCTACACCACCGGCAGACAGCAGGTGCACTACTCTGTTTCCTATGTATTCACACAAACTCAGACTCCGCTCCTGCACACACTCTGACCACATACGTACTTCTTAACTTTCTCTCCTGCCGCGAGGAGTCTTATGCCCGTTGTCATCCATAAGGGTCTTATGCCCATTGGGAAAAAGCAAAATGTGGGACAGGGGTGGTGGGAAATGCCAGAGTGAGAAGGTCCTCCCAGCAGCGACACTTGGAAGCACAGCCTTCTAAGGCCCGGGAGGCTGTACAGACCTTGCAGCCCTGAGGCAAAGGGAGCGCTGGATGTCCCATCCACCAACCTCCACAACAGTAGGAAGTCCATATCATTACGATATTATGACATCACGCAATCTTCAAAGAAAACAACGCTCTCTGAATGAGCTGGCCACGTTTCACGGGGCTTTTGGATGCGGACCGGAGGCTGAGAAAGTGGTCCGGCGCCGTGACCCCCATGGCACGCCGCCAGCTCCCCTCTGCCCATCCTCTCAAAGTGTCCGTGTGGGTTGTGTGCACCGTGTGGGCGGGCTCGATGCAGGGATCATCCCGGGTCAGGGCCCTCTCCTGGAATCAGATGTTTAACTGGCCAGGAGGAAGAGGGCGAAGCGAGAGCATCTTAACTAGCACCTTGCCAAAGGTCTCCTGTTCACTTAGCCACAGGGGTCTCTCTGAGCCGGCCCGCCGCCTGCCAATAGGCATTAGGGAGGATTTAGTAATTAAGTGATAGGCTGAGGACTAAATTGGGTGTTTGTGGGCTGGCGCGCCACCCCCAGGTCCCTACAGCCATGCAGATAGGGGATTCTAATTGCCAGGAATATTGATCAGCCCTGTGAGGGGCCGCGCGGGGATCTCGCAGCCCATCGATTAGCTGTTACTGCGGCCCACTTGTCAATAGAAGAGGGAGGTGAGCAATGGAAGCAGGCTCAGGGCTTTTCCCACACTGCTCTCCTCACCACAACCGCAGTTGTTCACACGCACGCAGTGTCACACACACGGCATCCTGTTGGTTTTTTAAGCGTGCCATTATTATGCACTCACCTAGACGTGCTACCGCACACACACACACACACACACACACACATGGGTTAGCAAGCATGACTTACCTCCCGCGTACACCATCCTCTCCCAACAGCCTTACAAGGCTAAAGGTGAAACACAGGGCAACACCTGTGGAGGAACACCTGTGGCTTGTATCCTTCCCATCGCCTTCTAGTAGATATTGAGGATTAGAGAGTTCTGTTCAGGCTGAAATATCATTATCTGCTCCACTAAGCAGTAAATAGACCCTGGTCAGCTGCAGTCCTCATGCAAATGTGCTGTAAAAACACAATGCAATTTCATATATATAATGAATATATACATATATAATATATATATATATATATATATATATTATGTGTGTATGAATATATTAAGTACCAAATCATAATCAGCATTCCAAATTACACAATTGGAGATTGCGTTTCTGAACTGTGAATGCTCGCATGATGAGAGCCTATCCAACACATTGTCACCAAATAAGAGTAGAAGTTAATTTAGGTTCATGTTTTTTTTTTTTATTAGACATTAGAATTGGTTGGTTTTGGCGACCCTGTATTTTGAGTATAAAAAGTATAAAGTTACAGTACATATTTGCCTGGTTAGCTACCTACTCTACAATGTACCCATATATATACATTGAGGTTATACATTTTATGACCAGTAAGGGCTGGTTCCATTCCACATTGTTCAGTGTTGAGCACGTCATTTTCATGTATCCGGCGTGATTGGTTTAAAAAGTTTTTCTATAATCTAAACTGGATTGTAAAAGAAAACTAAGGCATCATCGGGGAACCACTGCTCCAAAGCAGTTATAATAGAATGGCCAGCCATGTTAAATTCACTTAAAGGAATATCTGCATGCAGTCTGTGTAGTTAACGCATACACTATATCAGTTCCTCACAGACATGTCGATTCATTATTCCAAGAAATCGGAACAATAGGTTATTTCCACGTCCTTCATTCCACCTAATACTTCCATCCATCTATAGAGGCTGCTTCTTAGATTCGAGGATAAGAGGCATCCTACCATAAATAGAATATTCCATTGTACATTGGCTGACCCTGGTGTGACCCTTATGTCACTAGCAGAGCCATTTGACGGACCAGGCTTAAGGGGGTAACCAGAGCCCAATCTCAGCTACTAGCAGGCTGGCCAGGGCTCCAGGAAAAGAGGTGGCAAAGAAAGCCATCAACCAATTTGATCTCCTTGATCAGGGATTTACTTCACCTGATTAACTCATTTTCTGTGAGCAGAGGGGATGTGTGTGTGTGTGTGTGTGTGTGTGTGTGTGTGTGTGTGTGTGTGTGTGTGTGTGTGTGTGTGTGTGTGTGTGTGAGAGAGAGAGAGAGAGAGAGAGAGAGAGAGTGTGTGTATGTGTGCATGCTTGCGTGCGTGTCTGTATGTATGTGTGTACAGAAATACAGTAAATATGAAATGTTTCAAGATTGCAGGTCTTCCTTTATCTTGTTTCATTAATGATGTATCTTGGAATATTGCATTTCGTTTATTATAATGTTAATTATATTTGTTCTATTGTTATTTCTCTGCCTGGCATGCCTCTATGCCAATAGGGACAACAAACCAGTTTGTCCCTAGTTGTTTTGTTGTCCAATCGGTTCCTAGGTCACCTTAGCTGTTTTCTGAGGCAGTGAAGTGAATAAACACTGGGATGATTGTGAGCAGGGGATGCTGCACAGCACCTTCCCTAACCTAAGTCATTTAGAGCCTATTACAAAAAATCAATATATCGATCGCAGCGAGTGTCTCAGTGTACTGCTCGGTAAACACACGGTTGGTTTGCCGTGCATGTTTTATCTGCTTGAATCTTATCACAATTGGGATCTTTTCATTTTCAATTGAGTTAATCATGGTCGAAATTCTGCCTCTGAGCCAGAGATGTGTTGCTGTTTGGGTTGGGTTGTTGAATAAGGATGGATTTGGGGGGGTGGGGTTGAGTTTCTGTGTATTTAATGTTCTTACTGAAACATGCTATCATGTTTCAGATGATTCTTTATTGGTTTTTCATTAGTTTGTTTGCATATCTGAAGGCTACTATAGTTCCTCATCCTTTTTAAGTACCTTGCTGTTTAAGTAACACAATGTACTCAATGTTGCCAATAATCTAACTTGATAATAATCTTTTATCACAAACATGTCCTACATCCCATTTCCCTGCGTCGATATACCAAATAAGATCTCAATAGCATCAATGTGACATGATGCACTCAGTGGCTCTGTAACTTCGTGAAAAGACGATAATTCCACCGCCACACATTCATATTTCATGGCCATGGCCTCGATGTCTACATTGTTCCCATCGGTTTGCCCGGACCCGTCAGAGGTTCATTTGTCTTCCCTGGAGGGGGAATAGTTTCCCATCTGTGGCCTCTGACTGAAGCCTGCCCACACACCTCCGTATGCTGCTCAGACTCACCCTGCAGCCACTCCTACAAATTGAATTAGTTTCCATCTAAATTTGTTTCACAACCAATTATTGTTTTTAACCCCAGAGGAAACAAAGAAGAAATGAGACGGATCTACCAAGCCATAAAGTCACAGTATATTTATATATGTATGGTTCTGCACCAACCGGGGGGACACAAACCTGAAGCACAGCAATTTTACCAACCATTCGTCTGTTAGCAAATTAAATCACACCATATTTTGCGAAAGTTGGATCAATCTGATGAAAAAGTTACTCCCTCGATTACCATCTGAAATTAATCTCCTAAATCCCTATTTGATCTCTTTCATGCATAAAGGTTGATCTTTCATCAGCCTACCCATGTGCTTTAAACCTTCCCCAAGACGATGGCTTGTGACCACCACCCAACTTGGCAGTATTTGAAACACCAGCAGGTGCATTAGATTTCATCATTGATATTGGAGTATAGAGTGTAGTCAGGTCTGCAGGAGCATGTGGCAGAGCGCCATCCAGAGGTGGCAAGAGGAATTGGAGTGTCAAAAGAAGCAGGGGATAGACGGCAAGGTGAATCTGGAAGCCAAGGGTGGCCATCAGGGCTAGACATTGGGGAGTGAGTGCAGCAGTGCAGGGCTGGAATTATGGGGGGGGGGGGGGGGGGGGGGGCTCTCCCCAAATAAGTTTGGGGTCTCTAGCGTTCTATCGTCTATCGACATTAACAAAGATGTTTTAAAATGATACATCGAAAGCAAATGCCCCCTAATGCTGCGTACACACTACAGTAATGATAATACTAACCTGCCCATTTTAGACCCGATTTGGCGCCTTGTTTGTAGATACGAGCATCTAGAGTGCATTAAGTGAAACTGAAGTACTGCGCTCTATGGTGATTAAGCTCAGCACTAAAGCGTTAACTCTGATACAACCGGTATGTTCCCTGAGATCACTCACTTCCAACGCTCTATAGAAAATCTAACAATAAACATTAATGTGTGGTGATTTTTGTTTATGATCTTGCAGGCTGTCCCCAGTATAAGACTAAAACGGTCTAGACAGACTACAAATGAGTTTCCACAATTTTCTACAATTGTAAAATAAAATCACCTGGGGGAGGATATCCCCATTCTTTGGGTTGGGAATTTGGAGACTGCCCCCTTTAGATCAGGTTCTCTATGGTCTGTCAGGGAGAGCAATGTAACCAGATGTCAGCCCTGTTGAATATCTGCATGTTTATGCACTATGTTTGTGTTTTACATGTGGATTCACAGTGTGTTCATAAAGTGCTCAAGTAGGCGCTTCTTTCACATTTCTCCTGCATGTTTGCTAGCTTTCACATACATGAACTTCAGCTCTTCTTGCCTGGACTCCTGCAGCACCTCGACAGCACACTTGTAGTGTGTATGGATATTAATGGGCCATTACATTTCCATCTGAATGAAACCTAATTTAGCTGTTTTTGCTTGCCGCATTGAGTCGGTAGGCTAAGCTGATTGCTTCCTTTTTCTATATTATTCTTTTTTTAAATATTTTTTACTAAATCAGTAAGTGTATGGAGCAAATTCAAACATCACCACCATCATCATCAGCAGCAGCAGCCTTTAGAGAGCGGCTAATGGCCTCGAAGCCCTGGAGCATGAGGTCGCAATGCTTCAACCCTTGAGTGTTATGTAACAGTGAGGAAAAAGAACAGTTAATGTTATCTACATTCTTAGCAGCAGCCATTAGTGTAATACAGACAGCGCTGTAACAACTGAAGCAGTAGTCACTTTACAGAGTTCTGGTCATTAATGTGAAGCACAGAACCCCTTCAGAAATACAGATTTGACCTGCGGAGGTTGCATTGTTCACTAATTGTAACACTGCAGGTAAGAAATGGTTCCGTGTTCAATGGAAGATGGGAAATGTATAGGGCGTGATGTCTGTGTGTTGCTAAAGCTGAGGAGATGAGGTTATGTCTCACCTCATCTAACCTGTTATGTTTTCAGCATGTTATTGAGTTTAAAAAGCAACATGGAGCCATGTTTGGCAACATGTGTTACCAAAAATTAATAAATTCAACAACATGATGTACCAGACCAATAATATACCAATATATAAAAACAATGTGTTGTCCTCTCTACACACTATACAAATGAACAAGGCATGAACTATGGAACTTAAAATTGTAACGTCAAAAATCGAATGTAGAAAAAGTCTCAATCATGGCGTTTTATTTAGCTGATTCTATACATTATGTATTGAAGAGGAGCCCCTAGTGAACAAAGTATCATTATGCTGTTTATTCAGTGATGGACACGTCTGTATGCATATATACAAGTGTGTGTGTGTGTGTGTGTGTGTGTGTGTGTGTGTATACATACTGAAGACTGAGCAGAGGGCACAACTCTGGTTCGTCTTTAAGTTCTGGCATCAGGCTGCTTAAGTGCTGTCAGAGTAGCTTGGAAACAGCAGCGCTGCGGCCCTATTAATTGCTTTATGGAAGCGTCTTTGTCATTTTGCGGTCAGCAAACACTGGAGAAAATGAAGTGCAAGCAGCTGCCCCCGCCTCATAACCGGAATGCATTGGCTGTCTACTTCTTTTATGTTGGTAAATAATTGGTGTCGGCGGTGCGGCCACATCAGAGGAAGGCCGTTAACGCTTCCCACTGCGGCAGATTGAACACTGTGCTGCCGTGGACTTATGTTACAGATCTGAGCCTCACGGGCATCTCTCCGTGTGTGATTGCCTCTGTACCTGATTGCATTTGGGTCATTTCTGTGCTGTTGTCCTTGGCAGTTTTTTTGGTGCACGCAAATAGCATTTGAAGCTGGACACAGGCAATGGAAATGTGTGCGTGTACATGTAAACCTTCCCGGATTAGCTGGTGAATGCTGGTCGACGATGACCAGACTGGGAGCTCACTGGGGTTGCTAGGCAATCGCAGGGGGATTAGAGGAGAGGGAGGCGGAGCGGGGGGTAGGCGTAGAGCTGCAGTGTATTCTGGGGCCGCCTCCAGTCAGACTCATCTCAGCCACGCTCCCCCTACACACACACACACACACACACACACACACACACACACACACACGCACAAACACACTCATGCGCCCCCACACAGTCACACACACACATACACATCACTTTAATTGCCTTTCCTTCTTTCATTACTTTTATTGCCTCTCCTCTGCATTGCTTGCTCCCCAGGCTGGTGGAAAGGTCATTGTGGTGGCGGTGGCGGCGCTAGGGTGGGGGCCCCTCCTCCTCCCCTGACTGTCGGGATATGGCTATGGGGCTGCAGGACAGACAGCCACCGGGACACGAGGCTCACCACTGGTAGGGCTGAGCCCTGCCTTTTTATGATGACATCCATGATTTATTTTTACTGACCAATCACACCTCTCGTTTCTAATTTAGTGGGTTTAAAGACAAACGGATAAATTAGTGTTATTTATTTCCTTCAGCTACGTATCAGTTGGGACAGAATTTAGTTTAGCGAAATGCAATGAGATCCAGATAATGCAGATGGACTGTTATAGTATTGGCCAAAAGGAAACAGGTTCCGTGCATACAAGACCTCTCTTACTGCTTGGATCGGAGATTTCGACACATATCGAACCCACAGAAGGTGTTGAATAAAGGGAAGAAGGACTGTATGTCTTGGTGTCTACCCTAAGCCGCTTTGTATTCAGGGCAGACAAAGTCAGGTCAAGGGCTATTAAACTGAGACTGCCGGACCATGCGTTGACCCCTGTTTCATTTGACTGATTTTGAGGTTACACGTTTATGCACGGTACTCAAGCTTCAACCATCATACATGGTCTATCGTGAACCCTGTCGTCCTGCCAGGCTTGTACATGTGAAGACTTTGAGCTGTAATTTCTTTCCTTTATTCCTTTAGTTCACAACTAATCAAATACATAAACAAATACCCTTAGATACAAATACAAAATTCAAACAAACATGTATGTTGTACCCATAACTGAAATGATTCAATCTAGAGATGTTGCTGGTTTGATCCCCATGATTATTTTGCATTTATTCCATTCTTTCTCTAATGGCCTATACCTTTCTTGTCTTAAGATAGTGGTATTGAATCTGGCATCATCAAAGAGAACCTGATTTCAACAAATTGGTCAACCAGTGCAAATATCGGTCATTAACCTACAGTACAACACAATGCTACCTCTCAGGTATTTCTGCACAGGGCAGTACGACCATCCATCTCCCACAGCAGTGTTTAGGTGGACAACAGGAGGTTGTATACATATGTAAGACCTTTAAATGCAGCAGTCTGTGAAATATTGTTCACTAATGCACAGATGAGTTTTTGATAGAGATTGTGTGTGTGTGTGTGTGTGTGTGTGTGTGTGTGTGTGTGTGTGTGTGTGTGTGTGCATGTGTGTGTGCATGTGTGTGTACTGTTCTGTGAAGCTCAGAAACCTGGAGCAATGTGTCGCAACATTATGTACAGCTGCTGGAGGCCTTCAACATGAGATGCCTCCGATCAGAGTTTCCGTTAGCCGCAAAATACCTAAATTTGGCCGAAAGAAAAAAGCAGACCCCCAAAAATGAAAAACATGATGGCCATGATGTCAGACAAAAAAAATCAAAATAATTCACATAATCAAGTCAGATTAACATTATTTATCTGACTTCAATAAATAAATAAAAAACGTCAATAAAATACAAAAATGTATATGTCTAAATTTGGTCTCTGCTGCATTAGTTGTCAGTGCAGCGCGATCTGCGATATACTGCTCTTGGATGAGGAAGGAGCTTTATTTTCTGAAAAGCACACACACACTTTATTTTCAATGAAGAATAGATGGATAGAATAGAATAGAAGAATAGGTCTACCGTTAAACTCTGTTCTATGGTGCGGTTTCCCCTCGTGGCGTAATAAATGTTGCAATTGATTGGGCTTGATCATAAACATATCAAATGTGATTCATCCGTTTTGTTAAAAAATAAAAGTGCATTCATTCATACTGTATACGAATGTAACATTGTTGCCGTAAGCGTATGCATAAAAGCACAATTCAAAATGCGCGTTATTGGTTTGATACTTCTGTTCAATAGCCTATATGTCTGAAAAGCCTTGAAATCCTTTCAGGTTTCAAGGCATTGCAATTGTTGTTTTATTCAATGTCATGTGTTTTACAAGCTGAATACAGGCTTTGATAATATGGCCAACTTTTTTTTTTTCATATACATTCGACATTCTGAAACACAAACACACACTACAACCAAAAATGTCTAGTGGAAACGACGCCACTGGCGTATTCTTGGCCTGTCACTGGAGGGCCGTGTGTAGGGCCGACCGACACAGACAACCTACACAACACCAACACGGCGTGTACGGATGGCTTCGTGAGACCATCCTGATCTCGCTAGTTCAAATTCTGTTTCTCTCTGCAGATCACTCTGGCCTCGAACCCGGTGCCCGAAGCCTTTTCCAAGTATTGAAAAATGATAGGACCAGTCATCGCTCAAGGGACGGAGTTTCAGTTCATGATGGACAAGGAGCGCTGCAGACTTTCAAAACAATGGAGGCGCCCAAGAAAAGTGCAGAAATTGATGGAGCAATCAGAACTGTTTTGTCTGAGATAGACTGAATAACGATGTTAAAAGATAAACAGAAGTTTGCACGGCAATCTTTTATCAGAGAAGAATATGTATTTGCTTTACTACTTATTTGAACCAGGTAAGGCATGCCCTATATATGGAAATCAATGACTGCACAGCCAAGGCCAGACTGTGATAGTCATTGGGAAATGCAAACATGAATATCTGGTTGGTCTCACGAGGCTAGTGTATTCAGGCCCTCATGGCAAATCAGCACCTTCGCTGGCTTGCGCAAGTGGTCAGGACGCCAGACCATCGGCTACCATGGAGCATAAGACTTTATTGCCAACTCCCCGGGGCAAAGCGATCGACAGAGGGCCACAAAGAGATGCTTTAAAGACCACGCAAAAGCCCTTCTAAAGAGGCAGCCCGTGTCTTGGCAGTGACTGCCTGTGACAAATCTGCATTGGCAAATCAGTTGCTGCCACGGTAGTTCACAACAGTGATGTGATGAGGTGGCGAACTGACCAATGCACCAAAAGACAGAGAAGATCAGCTGCGCCAGAGCTAGATACCCCCCCCCCCCCCCCCCACTCAACCAGTTATAGTCTAGAGCATCTCGATTGGATAAGACCAATTAATTGATCTACCCCCCCCCCTTCCCCCTGTTTAAATCACATGAAATACACTGTTAAAATCACATGAAATATACAGTTAAAAATATCATGAAATAAACTATTAAAGTCCATGTTTGTGTGTTCCTCCCTGTGTTGTCATGGTATGTATGTGTGGAAGTCAACAAATTGAGGTCAGGAGACTAGAAGCTCACAGACTTGGCAACACTTCATTTACAAAAATAAGAACCGCAAACTGTATTTAATTCAATAATGAATTAATGCAAATTTGAGTCAAACAACAACGTGGAGTGGATAAAGTGTAACAATTAGCATTATGACCAAAATAGAAGCATAATAATGTTTCAAGGTCATAGCACCTCTTGAAAGTTTTATTGAGGTTAGAGTCTGGATGGCACTTTCCAGACTCTCTGTTCTGGAAAGTGCAATCCAATGAAGTGCTCATCATTAATGGAGTAATTTTCCTTCAATAGCTAGCCTCTATAGAGAAACTTTCTTCCCCCGAACTAGTATCAGAATATATATCCGCCAACACATACAAACTAATACATCACTCTGCCCGAACAAAGACTGCAAAGGTACAGAGAAGCTCTCCTGTGACAAAGCAACTCCAAATGAACACAGAGCTTCATAACGTGTTTTCTATGTTTTCGCTGCCTTGCTCCAGAGACCAGGTCAGTGCTGTACCAGTGTGTGTGGTTCCAGCCAGAGCTTGAGTGTTATTATTTTTATTTTTTCAAAAGGGTAATCTAAAAGACAAGTCAATACACACATCCTTGGTGAAACCACCACACACACACACACACACACACACACACTCCCCCCCCCCCCCCCATGCTAGATTTTTATTGACCGTCATGTTTTGTTCTATTTTGGGTGTGGCATATGTCTCATAGTGACTCTGTACTTAATGTTGTCATTTTTCTTGTGGACGTTTCTGGTCCGAGAGCCCTGTGCTCTCAACATCACAACACACTTCTTCATGACCTCCGATATACCCTTATGATCCATTCTGAACCACCTCCTAACTCTAGAAAACAGGGTGTGTGTGTGTGTGTGTGTGGGTGGGGGGGGGGGGGGGGGGGGGGGGGGCTATTGCAACTTCTCAGCTTGTTATATTAGTTTGGTAACTTGCGAGTTACCCCCCCCCCCCCCCCCCCCCCCCCCCCCCCCCCATTAAAACCCAAGGACGTTTCCCCCACTGGTCACATGGACAGACAGACAGGCAGACAGACAGGTCTAAGTTAAGGTTCTCTGCCGAGCGCAAATCAGACATGTCATCCCAAGTGACCGTAGGGATTCTTGAGTATCTTTCTCCAAATTGAATATGAATTTTATATGTGTGGCTCACGGAAGGGGTATTTGCGGGGTGACGGTTGTGTGACGGTTGAAGCCATCTCGTTTTGCCTGGCCCATGCCACCTTTCCTCAAAGTGAGCTTAGATTTGTGTTGGCTGGCATTTTGCCTTTAATACCTTCCAATCTGATGTCTGTTCAAACTGAAGCGAGGGAAATCGGAGGTGATTGGGAGGGGATAGGTTCTGTGGCGGAAGGTGAGAGGCAGAGGCAGAGGAAGGGAGTGGAGGGATGTGAACCCAATCAGGGCTCAGTGTTGACTGTGCTGATTTGGAGCTTGTGCTGTGAAGAGCCTCTCCATCCCCTCATCCTCCTCCTGTTTGCTCGGAGCTTCCTCACAAGCCTCCTCTTCCTCAGCCTCGGCCGGCTCGCTCATTCCACTCAAAGCTATCTATTCCCCTTTTCCTAGATTGATAAAAGCCTAAATCACATATTAGAATTACAGCATTCAAAAATCAATCTTGTTTGCTGGAAGTGGGTTGAGTTTGGCAATACATAATGACGGAGTGCAGTTGTCGTCATGGACGCTGGACTATAAGAGTTGTGTGTGTGTGTGTGTGTGTGTGTGTGTGTGTGTGTGTGTGTGTGTGTGTGTGTGTAACTGGAGAGAACTGTGGCAGGCTGAGAGCAGCCCAGAAAGCCAGGGAGCAGAGCAACAAATAAATAGATAAACACGAAGAGGAGCTCTGGGGGGGTTGCCGCTCTCCGTCCATTCTCACGCAACTGTGTTTGTTTATTTATGGCGTTCCGAGGGGGGGGACTGGATGGTGGGTAAAATGGCATGGGGGGGGGGGGTGATAGTGGCGTTTAGGGAGTTCACAGGGAGACTACAGCTCTAGCGAGGCAGGCCTGGCTCCACAAGCTCTGTGAGGGTTTTCAAGCCTTTTATCGCCGAGGTAATCTTTTTTTACTGCCGTTCATGGGATCAAATCTATTTGATGGCTGTGAGAGCGATCCACGTCAGCCAACTGAATGTCACGGTTATCGTCAGCATGTGACTTTACAGCCGTATAATGATCATCAGCATGTTTTTTTTTAATCCATTTCTTCAGTAAACTCTTTGAGTGAATGCCCCCCCCCCCCCCCCCCCCCCCCCTTCCGATTGACAGACGGGCACGTTCTCTTTATTTGTTTACCAGGGTCTGAAATATTCATATTGTACGCCTTTCCAAGCAGAAGTTATCTGGCGTAAATGGTACTTCGAATCAGGTGATTTTCCCAGCAGATGGCTGTTAGCAAAGGGGGGGGGGGGGGGGGGGGGGGGTAATCCTCACCCCTTGTGCGCGGTCATCTTCTTGGGATCCAATCTATTCCTCTCGCGGGGCCGGCCCGGCCTTTTAATGCACTGAAGCAAAAGTGCTCCGGTCCACAACCTCTCATGCCTTGGGCTCCCTCTTATGTGATTGAATAGTTAATAACTACGTGTCACCTTTTCAAAGCCAGAGACGTGGCCTCTCCCGGAGCATTTCCTTCTCTTTTCCCTCTTTGTCTTTGCGGCTGTTTAACCTGTCCATCGCTGCTCGCCCCGTCTGCTCACACTCAAATGCCAAAATTGACTGTCGGGCGTCCTTTTTTTAAGCCGCCACTCTAACTTTTATCTTCTTTCTTTCCTGTCTGACTCCTTGCTTGTGTGTCTCTGCTGTCTCGGACTGGAGTAGTGATCAGTCATTTTTAGCTTGTGTTCCCTTCCTCCCTGTCTCTGTCGCTCTGCCTTTCTCTCTATGCCTCTCTCTTTCTCTCTCTCTCTCTCTCTCTCTCTCTCTATGCCTCTCTCACTATGCCTCTTGCTCTCTCACTCGCTCTCTCTCTCTAGCGCTCTCTAAATGCCTCACTCTCTCTCTGCCTCTCTCTTTCTCTCTCTCTCGCTCTATGCCTCTCTGTCTCTGTCTCTGTGTCTCTCTCTCTCTCTCTCTCTAGCTCTCTGTATGCCTCTCTCTTACTCTGCCTCTCTCTTTCTTTCTCTCTGTCTCTTTGTCTCTCTGTCTCTCTCTCACATTCGCACAACACGCACACACCCTCACACACCCTCACACACCTCATTAGCGCAGCCCACGTTCGCGGGCTCCTGCAGATTGTGACCCGGCCTAATTGTGTGCCGTGCTCATTTGTTCTTCCTGCATGATGAGGCGATTGCTTATGTATTCTCCTCAGGGCTTCCATCGCACATTAAAATGATTGACTCATTTCATTCACAGCACACTTTTTTCCCAAGCTGTATTTGATAAGCTCATTTCCCCTCACTGCTCAAGTCTATTCCTGTGTGACTGAAAAAGTTATGACAATACAGACAACGGTGATAATTATTCGGATTGTTTCCTTCAGCTAATTATCTGTATTGCAGAAATGATATCGCGTTTGTGGGCCTGTTTATCCTGGCGGCGTTAACCCTCAGAAGAGGACAGTTGTTTAGGATGCAGTCAGAGTGGCTAGGAGCCCATTGGGCACACTAAACTGTCACAGTCAACAAGAAGCTTAAGAGGGATTTGGACACAAGTAGAAGGCTGCCCTGTACTCAGTGGAGCAAATTAGCATTCTGCTGGAATGATCATGTAGCTCAGTGAACTGTTCACCAGGTTTCCTTTGTCCAGTCAAGTCATGAAGGATTTTGGTGTTATATCTAATGTAGAAAAAACAACTGATATACAACTAAAAGCTACTTATATATTTTATATACATTTACATACATATTTATTAGTATTTAAAATGTACAGACACAATCAATGCAGTTATGTTTTGGAAATGTAGTTTGTAAATGTATTTTATTGTATTTATTTTTAGTCATCACATTTTCTTTTGTATCTGGCTTTGATTGATCGGGTCTGATTAAATGCTTTCTTCTAGATGTGCTCTAATCGTGAGAAGACCTCTGGTTGGTGGAACAGGAAGGAGAAACACAACTGACAGGCAGGTTGGTAGCTGAGGTGTGTGTGTGCGCATGTGCGTGTGTGCATGTGTGCGTGCATGCGTGCGAGTGTGTTTGCGTGTGTGCGTGCGTGTGTGCCAGCTTTGACCACATAGGCAATTCTTTTTTTTTTACTGGGGAAGAATAATTAAGCCCGTACATATTATGAGACAAATAGTTGACCTTATATTTCATTAACTTAGGAGATATAAAAGTATGCAACATTTTAAAATGTTTTTGGTATGTAGCCAGTTAAAAACCACATCATTTACTTTTTACAATTAAATTAATGCTAATGTGTAAATTTCAAGCTCTAGCAGTCACAATTGTCCTAGAGCTATGTCTCTGCAGCTGTAAACCTAATAAAAGTTAACAGATCAACAAAAATTGCAGTGAAAGATAGTAATAATAAAGGCATCTAAACCTTTAAAAGTCCTTCTTTGTTATTTTTCTCTAGTCTCCATGAGTTGGCTTTGTTGTAAGTGGGCATTGCTACAGCTTTGAGGGCAACTCTGAGAGTTCCATGCCCATCGGCCTTCGATCGCATGGGATATCTGAGTTTGACAGTATAACGTCTTTTCTTCTACAACACAGTAAGACCCTTAAGCAATAGTGGATGAGCTGTTAGCAAGCAGATCCACAGGGAGATACACAAGCCCTAGTTGTATACCGTGTACAGAAAGAATAAGGCACATAACACTGAAAGAATGAAAATATTACTGGATGCTGCAATACTTTGAAACTCCCTGGATTCACCAATAGAGGTACAGTGGGCTTTACTTGATGTGATGTATACTGCTTTCACTGGGAAAACAAAAACAAAATTAAAAACAACTGTTTGGAATAGCAAAAGAAATAGTCATTTTACTTTAAAAAGAAAATATATATACAACTATTGATGGATGCATAACATATGTAGAACATTCTTCCTTCTTATACTGAAATTGGAATAATTGACGCCCGCTTGCTCTTACCGCAATAACAGCAAGCCATCACCACTCCTCTTCTTGTAAAGTGTGGTCCCAGCTATTTTCCTGCTGTGTCCCGCCGTTGTGTTCTACGTTGTAGTGTAACAGTAAAGAGTGGCAATGAGCTCACAGAGATACAGGCTGTGGTGTCCCACTGAGGTGGAGGACAGGCCCTCTCTCTGGATTAATCCCATCCTTACAGGAAGAGGACACCATTGCTTTCTTCCTCAGCCAAATCAATAGGCAACATTCTTCCCAGCATTGCCAGTCAATACCCAACACTTAAGGTGTCTCAGGAACCTAAAGAACACCAATAATTGTTATTAATGCTCCTGGTATCTCCATGCTCTGCATTAAGACGAGGATTCCAGATGGTCAGACATCACATTCGCAGCATTGGAGCAATGCCCTCCAAACGTTATGATATGTGCATGCATACATGCATTATAGGAATGTAAATATAAAAAGATCTGGGAATGATGGCACATCATAATTTTTTTAATACCGAGTCGTAAGAAAAGAAAGATAGAAGCTTTTTTTTTTACAACTAAGTTGTTAAAAGAAATAGGAGCCACGATACTGTTGACCTTATTTGATTTTTTTTTTTACAATCATAAATGTGTTTTTAATAACAGCTGAAATGCACACTACGTGCCCAGAATTTGATTGTGACTGGTGAATGTTATCAACATTAAAAGAGATTCAAAGCAGTGGTACATTTGAATGTCTTTCATCTTCATAAATTCAGGAAAGGTAATGGATATGATGTTTTATTGCACAGTGAATTTGTGTCACATTCATCCTCCTATTGGTAGATATAATATATTCCACATACATATTTGACATTGATATGAAAAAGTTTGCAGTCTTACCTAGATTTGTTCGACATTTCACTTCACAAACAATTCAAATACCAACTCTGTTTTACTGTCAATGGACGAAGAAATTCCTTGAAGCAACCAAGAGAACAACACTGAAACTTTACTCACCATAAGTATCTACTTCACCTTGAACCAATACTAGCCTGTTTGGATTTCTAAATCACAGTGTTTATTCCATTAAAATAAAGTACAAGGTTACGGTTCGCCAGTTGGAAAGAATTCTCCCTGCACAATGCCGAAACACAAAATATATGTTGCAAGAATGCTCTGCCATACGAAAAACATGCCGGCCTTGAGATGAACGTGAGATGAGACATTTGAGCATATCAGAGGGTTTTCTCCGCATACATTTTATATGCCACCTCCCAACAACCTGGCTGCCATGCATTCAAAATAAACACACTATCAATGGAAAGTGAGGTTCAGTTCACTGCAAGTAAAGTTTGTGTTTCGTCTCTAGTTGGAGATAGCATGCGAGTGCAGAACTTGACGAGGGTCGGCAGAACTCTGGATTATCACTGGGGTTGGTGCTTGTGCTGGGGAACAAGAGAGAGATTATATGTGTCTGTGTTTTGCTGTGCGTTTCTTTGTGTGTGTATGCATGGGAGTTGGGGGGGCGAGTTGAAGGTACCATCCAAAATTCAATCAAGTGAAGGCCATCCCCAGCCGGCTGGGAGAGAGTGGAGATTGGTGATGAGGGAGAATTCAGCTGAAGTTTCCATGGGGGCCCGCCGCGGCTCCTAATGCAGCCTTGGATGTAATTGGGTCCCAGAAGGCTGTTCATTATCAGATGGCAGCGAGGCAACAAAAAAGGAAAAGAAAAAACTAAAGGATGGAAGGGGAGAGCATTGTCCCATGCAGCACCATTACGGGACAGGAGTTCATTAAAAGAGCAGTTGATGCTGCTGTTTCTCTCATCAATCTCACTCGCGCTCTTATTACGTTTGTAATGACAGCAGCACGCTCGGTCCAGAACACACTGTGATGGGCTAGGACAGAGACGCCACCCCCCCCCCCCCCCCCCCCCCCCCCCTCCCGTCTCATGAAAATAAATCTTACTAAGGTCAGCAACGAGACGAGCGGCCTATGTCCATGACAACAAATCGCACAGTGTCAACAACTGGCGTCACACATAATCTGCACCAAATCTCAGAGTGGAGCCGAATGCTGGCCAGGGGGATATGAAAACTACTGGTATGAAAAGGTTTTAGCTTCTGCGGGGTGTGGTCTCATAACGGGGCTCAACTGTGTTCGGCGTGTGCTCCATCTCCCCATAATCCTATGGGCTTGTATCTTCAACGCCTTGAAGTCCCTTTTAATTTCCTCCATCATTACATGGACCTTCCCTGGAAAGCTGTGGTAAAGGTGACTCGCTCGCTCTTGTCACTCACATGGGCTATTTCAAAATGTCAGCTCAACAGCCAAGATTTGCCTCATTAAAGTTGCTGGGTCCATTATATTGGGACCCCCTTTCCCCGCCTGACACTCTCGATCAAGATGACTTGGTGAATTGAAGGGTTTCAGCCAAGGACCACTCGTCGTCATCATCCCTATCCCTGGGAAGCTGTTAAGACACAGCCACACTGACCATCAAGAAAGGATTATTTTGAAGGAACAACGCCTCCTTGTATGCAGCTCCGAGATGTAGGCATTTAAGTTGCGTATTGCTGCCAAACCAGCTTTTGAGGGGTTTTGTTCTCGCATCCTCCAAATCAAAGACATCCCGGAACACCTGTGTGTGCGGCATGATCCAAGCTTTAATCCCACTCTATAACCCTAACAATTTACATATGGCTTTCAGAACAGCAGAGCCTATACACTCACACAGAACTTGTTTTCTGCCGTGAAGCACCAGCAACATGTCCACAGATGAGAGGCCGATCCAAAGAACCGTGAGCTCATTCATATGGTAGACATGTTGCATCCGAATGCAAGCGTCTCTTCAGTACATAGCTATCTCTCTCTCGCACGATACTCCAAAGGGGACAACAATAACAACCACTGCAGCGGTTATTTATTGAACCGAAGATTGTGTCGTGTTGATTCTGGCCATTTCACCTTCAATGCGGTACATGATCAATTACCTGGAAACTTTTATCCCCGGCCTGCGAGTGAGGGAAGGTGGAACGTTGGTAAAAGCGGAGAAGATGGTGAAGGACACTGCTTCGTTGGACACGGCAGGTTATCCATCAGAAGTCTAATTAAAAAGTGTCAATTCATCTTTGTGTGATCCGTCCCCAGTTTAATATTGTCGAGCTGTAGCAAGTAATTGAATTATAGGCGTGTGGCTGAGTGTAAAAACCTGATACCTGTCAAGAAGAGCTAAATTAATTATAGCTCAACTCACGCCTATAATGAACTGCCCTCAGAAGCACATCTTAGTTGAGCTTCATTTCTCTCTCAAAGTCAAAGTGTTAACACAGCTCTGAGCAATGGCCTTTCACAAACATTATACTATGTCTACATACATGCATTAACACGAACAAGGACAATCTCGAAGAACTTCAATACCAAATGAAACACTAGCAAAAATAGTGTTTATTACTTTAAAAAGTTGCAATACAAATCATATTGAATTGACTGACCACTACTGTAAGACACATAAGCACAGAATATGGCCACCCCCCCAAAAAAATGTCCAGCGCATAGAAGGCGATAATGAAAAAGTACATGACATGTACAACACTTTAATCTTTTTGATGGAATAGACACGCATACTGTACCAACATAAACTTGCCAATTGTGAAAGAAAATTATAAATAAAAATCAACCATTCATTCTCAAATGATCAGTGAAGAGAAGAGATGAAGCCACAGACATTACCAACACAAAGGTAATTAAACTGAAAAGAAGCGTTTAATCCAACATGTGGGTATTGATCAAGGTGGCTGTTACAATGCTGAGGCAAGGTTAATAGAGAGACCAAGAAAGATCAATTTTATAAGCTTTTGTGTTTGTAGGGGGGGGGGGGGGGGTCTTACAATAACTATTATGATCTGAAGACACTCATGCTCCAAGTACGGTTGAATAGTGCTTTAGTTGGTTGAGGAGCACTTCATAATGACACACATGCTGTTCAGCCCACAACACGGTAGAGTGGGGTCAGCCCAATGATGCAGTATGGGAGATTGATCTCTTGAGTGTGAGAGGAAAGCTGCAAAAATAGCCACAAGACTTCGGTTCACAAAAAATTAATGACCAGCAATCACAGGGACACAAAGGCAAATTACAACAATGAAATTGGATCATTTGCAAAATGGTCATTGCAAGGTATTCTAAGATATTGAAATGGGGATAAAAACAACATAATTATTATTTTAATCCTTTATAAGCAATCAGAGCTTTAAAAAAAATGTGTTGCATTGTATTCTGTCACTGACATGGCGGTTGATGCATTGTGATGGAGCTCAACGGAAGGTAGACCTGGGGAACCTTATACAAGTTCTCCCTCTAGTGGCCTCAAATGGAACTGCACTGGTGTCCGTAATGAAGCGAGGTGTGCCTGCTGTCGCTTTTCCCCTTACAGACCGAAGCGAGCCGGCGTGCGTCTGGGCGTCATGGGTGCCTCTTCTTTTCGTCCTGGGGTGAGGATTTTCACCGACCTGCAGTGTGTATTAACACAATGTCAGCATTGACCTGTCAGCAGTGGCAATGGATGATGGCCTGCTTCATTGGATATTATCTCGTACAACTCCTCTTACAGATGAGGCAAGCAGCAGCTCTGGCTTGAAGGCCATAATAAACGTAATGTTATATGGAAAATAGTGCACAGACATAGGCTGTTTTGCGACCAACGCGCTGCATTGGGCTTCTATTGTTGCAATGTGTAAAGGGTGCTCAGTAAAAGCGGTCAACTTTTCCCCACACGCGCCCCAATACACCACTGCCTGCTATTGGTCAACAATACCACAGGAATGATGATGTCAGTATCTGGTATCCATAAACATTTGGGATCTGTCAAATCTGTGTCCTGCTCTTGGTTTATTTAAATATGAACCAGTTCCAAGCAAGACGTGCTGAGACTGTGAGGGCATTATGTGCATTGGTATGACTACAAGGACACAGGGATGGAAGGAAACATCGCGGCGTCGCTGAACCAACAACCCACACATCGCAGCGACTATATTATACCTCGTCGAAATCCCCGTATTCGACAGCATTTCGACCACCTATGCGAACGCGCCAATTTGGGTCAATTTTGTGGCATGTATATAGGGGCCTTAAGAGGCTGATAGAATGAGCTTTCGGGTGGGGGGGTGGAGGACGTTTAGCAGTAGGCTGGAGGGGAAATTAAAAAGGCCCGTTGGTTGGGGTCTCGCTGCAGATTGGTGGTTGGTGGGAGCCGTAGCCTGACGCCGGTGACAGTACAATCTATCATCTTTAATTACAGCAACGCCACGACACCCCAGCATCTTTCGCACCCACAAGTAGCAATTATAGCCAATCCATCTGCACCCCCCCCCCCCCCCCCCACCCCTCCCCTTCCTCCGACGTCACATAGAAACCTTCCTTTGGTACTCCTTTCTGGGACCGTTTGTTCTTTCAAGACAAGAAAGCCAATTATATTATAATATGGATGGATGGTTGAATAGAATGAAAGTGGGGGAACCAGGATTTCTCGGATTGCCCGTGTGTCTGGCACGCAGCTCTAGAAGGACTGGCTTTATGAAGTCTTAAAAAGAGACACTGGGGTGCACTGGCTTGAACCCCACGATTAACAACAGCCCCCCCCCCCCCCCCCCCCCCTCTTACTTATCCTGGGCTTTGTTGATGAGCAATCTGCTAGCCTGATCTGCTATGCACAGATGTCAGCAGCAATAAGCAAGGCGCTATGCGGCAGGGGGAGCAGGTGAACACCTCGGTGGAGGCCTGACAGACGGTGTGGTGGTCATCCTCCGCCCACGCCCAGACCCGACTGAGACAGAGGCGGGACAAGACACCACAGCACGTCCGGCTTCCTCCGCCTAATCAAACCCCCCCCCCCCCCCCCCCCCCCCCCCTCGCCATGATGTGGTTATTCTCAGAGATATCGGTCACACAAACACAGAGAGATAAATCGACTGATTAATTAAAAAATAATTTTGCTTTTACAACCTTATTTCTCTTCTGTGGGGCTTAAGGATGGGTGTGAAATTATGATTATTATATTTTTTTCAGGGGTGTAATTTGAAAATGAACAGCGCCTTTGTCGGCCGCTCGGCGGTGGCACGGTTTAAATTGCTGCAGTAATGGAGGTCAGCCAGGAGTCAATATTATTTCTTTTTGTCTCGTCTGAAGGGATCAGAGGTGAGAAAAGCTCATCATGCAGAGTGAGAGAGGAGCAGTAGAGAGAGAGCGAGAGCGAGAGAAGGCCCAGGAGGAGAGAGAGACAGAGAGAGAGAGAGACAGAGAGAGAAGGCCCAGGAGGAGAGGGAGAGATGGAGAGAGAAAGAGGAGAAGGCCCAGGAGGAGAGAGAGACGGAGAGAGAGAGAGACAGAGAGAGAAGGCCCAGGAGGAGAGGGAGAGATGGAGAGAGAAAGAGGAGAAGGCCCAGGAGGAGAGAGAGACGGAGAGAGAGAGAGACAGAGAGAGAGAAGGCCCAGGAGGAGAGGGAGAGATGGAGCGAGAAAGAGGAGAAGGCCCAGGAGGAGAGAGAGACGGAGAGCGAGAGACAGAGCGAGAGAGACAGAGAGAGAGAGAGAGAGAGAGAGAGAGAGAGAGAGAGAGAAGGGGGGTGGGGAGGGGTTAAGGACATGCAACCAGGTCAATTGAGTCTTAAACGCAGACGAAGAGGAGGTTTTCCAAAATGGCTTTTATCGTGTGATATTTGTCCTACTGCATCCGGTCTTTTATGTTAGTTTCCAATTCCGTTATATACGTATATTGTATTCAGTCTTTCATTCTGTTTCTCTGCGTTTGTCTCGTAAGGCCCTTTGTAACCTCTGGTTGTACGAATAAAGCTACGTTACCGAACGCTGCCGGTGTTGCTCTTCTTCTCCTGCTCCTCCCGGCGTGAGCGGAGCTGCTCCTCAGCCATCGACATCTCCTCCTCCATGATGGTGATCTCCTCCTTGGCCCGCCGACGGTTCTCCTGCAAGACAACAGAGAGGAGGAGGAGCAGGACAGGAAGGAGGAGGAGAGGGAGGAGGAAAGCAAATATTTAGATTTGGATGTGTTTTGGTTGATCTTGGGGGTGATCGACCAACTTCCAAGGTGTGTAAAGAGCAGCTCGTTTGGCGTTCTTCTCCTTCTTACCCCACGGCTCTTGCCGGCGTGTTTGATGCTGTAGAACATGGGCCCCAGCTCCGCCAGCCACTCTCCGTCCACTGCGGTCACACACTGCATGTACTCCTACAGGGGGGACCGGGCACATCATGTTTAGAGGCCAACCACAGAAACCTGCACACATGAAATAGGTTTGCTTCTGTTTCAGGGGTGGGGTGGGGGGGTGGTGTGCGTTACCTTGGTGGTCATGACCAGCTCGTGGTAGGTGATGTAGTCGGGTGTGTAGCCCATCCCAAACAGAGAGCTGGTGGGGTGGAGGTGGCACGGCATGCCTGTCCTCACGTTGACATACTCGCCGATACCCTAACCAAAACAGCAAACCGTTGATTAAATACACATTGATTAACTTGCCAACTGGCTCAAGCTACTGTACGGTAACCATGGAAGTGTAGTGTTCATGCATGGTTTTAAGGTTAAGGACAAGCCAGCTCAATTCTCAGGGCTAATTAACAAATCTGGAGACTTTTGGAGATGTTTCTTTGGGTTTGTATGCACCGGCGTAAAATGCAGAACCCGGGAAACGACTGAGCCTCAGACTTGCTGCCAATGATCCACACCTATCCAGTACCTTCAGCTTGGCCGCCTGATGGAAGTAGGCAGCGCAGATGCACTTCCTGATGATGTCCCAGTCGGAACCGCAGGACATGAGGTTCATCTTCTGCTGCACCATGATGTCCTTCAGCTGAGAGCGCACCTCACGCACCTAATGCAGGTAACAAGGATAGCTTAGTATTCAGTTCATACCTAGAGAACAACACCAAGACTTAGAACTCAGGGAAGTTTGGTTCCAGAGTGATGGATGCAAAGCCAAATCAAATAGGTGGTTTTAAATCCTGTTATCTGGAGTTCCCCAGAAGAAGTTCACGCCCACCATCTTGGCGCTTCTTCTTGACCAAAAGTTCCAGAATAACCGAGCGACCAGTTGTTATTCGTGTAATAATGGTGAGAAAGCACAGAGATGGCGATTTGGAATGTGTGTCACATCCTGTGAAACCCTCTTATTGGTTGAGTTTGAAAAGTGAGAGGCAGGCTTTCAAAGCCCTCATCAAATTGAACAGTAGATTGCTTATATATTTTGCAGTCACGGTTCAATCCAAAATCTGCTTGGTTATACTTCAGCCAAACAAGATGGATGTTGTGATGGTGTATGATGAATGCAGACTCTAGGCACTTTTAGCTTAAATATTTTGAAGGGAGAAATAAAAGGCAGATAAATAAACAAAAGGACTTCATATGGAAGATAAGATCGGAGTACAGCAAAGCACTCAAAGGTTTACACAAATCTAGCATGCTTTGTACAAAACCCTGGTTTGCATCAGAGCAAAACCCCCTTGCGTTCCACTGTTGTTTGAACTATAGGTCATTCAGGAGTATTTCAATTGAATCTGGCGTAAGCTTTTGGAGGCTTAATTGGTGAATCAGCCCCCTTTAACACGATTAATAGGATTAGCTGAAAACGCAAGGTGAGCAGGGAAGGACGCGGGCGGTGCTGCGGCGTCGGTGGTAGGCTGACCTTGCGCATGGCCTTGGTGTGGATGAAGTGATCGTTGCACCAGATGCTGGAGTAGTTGTTGTTCTTCCACTGTGTGTACACGTTGAGGTAGGTGAGGTGGTCGCTCTCGGGCACCGCAAACTTCTCCCTGACCTGGTCGCTCTCCTCCTCGCGACCCTGCGGGGAGAGGGCAGGCACACAGGGGGTTAGAGTTCAGGTACACAACCCTCTATGGGGCTCCAATCAATTCTTTATTGATCATTCCTCCAAGGATCCTCCTGGATGCCGGAAAAAGGTCACTTATTTTCTGACGTATCGTTTGTGACATCCTTTCTATTTGTTCAGGTAAATAGGTATTCTCAAGGGCAGTGGTGCACAACCAGTATGCTTTGAGGCAAGACTAGTTGTGCAGTGACATTTTGTGGGATTTAATACATATTCCTGACATAGGTTACTAATATAATAGGTAAATATTTGGCACATTTAGCAATTTTTATGAACCTGTATCGGTGTGATAGTTATTTGACATGCAGCGGTGTGTGAAATAGTTGTGAGAATTGCGAATTACCTAGTATATTATCCTGGTAATGTTTTTCATAAAGATTTCATAATCATGCCCTACAACTTCAATTTCTGGTTGTTCCTTTGCCAAAAAAATGGTTGGGAACAACTGCTCTAGCGTTCAACCTACATTGTTTACAAGGTTAATAGGCAAATTGACATTTACAAGCAGTTTAAATGTTTGTCTGTTTGCCATCCAACAAAGTCGGTGGCCTTTGTTGAGTTCATGCAGAAAAAACACGTTCAATTTGACTCGTGTGATGTGACAATTAAATATCAGACCCCCACTACCAAAACCTATACCACTTGCAGGTAGGCTGTTCAGAAGTACCTTGGGTCTGTAGAAAATGGCGGGCACCGACAGCATGGAGACGATGATGAGTATGTCTGCACTGCAGCTCATGTCGCAGGACACGATCAGCATCTTGGACAGTGCCGGGTCCAGGGGAAACTCCACCATCAGACGACCCGTTGGAGTCAGGGCACCTGGGGACAACGGCATCGAATCAAACACACAACTGACAACCAAGACACTCGCATACACACACGCTTTTCATTTTAGATTATTTTGTCATTTAGCAAATGCTCTTATCCGAAGCAACTTGCCTTGCAGTGACACTTATTTCTATTTATTTTCATTAATGCTGGGTTAGGACATTTATTTTGGAAGCATTTTTTGTCATTTGTTGAAATCATTTTGATATATTATAACATAACTAAAATGCTCTGACAAAGAAAATAAAAATAAGGCCTGTAATAAGCCAGTCCAATAATTGCATCCTGTCTACCTACCTACCCAGCTACCTGCGCAAACTTCTCCCCTGCACTCATTACGCATGACCAGTCTCCCAGAAGGCTAGGCAGACCTATTGCTAAAGCTAGCGAGTTAGTCATGTGTTTTGGGGGAGTGGCTTTGGAAGGAGGGCTGAAGGGTAGGGTGGGATATCTTGGGTTGGATAATTTCAAAATTGAGTTTACTCTGGTTTCTCCAAATTGCCTACCCTAGCTTGATGCCTACAGGTAGACTGCAGACATTGGGGGTTGAACCCAGAACCTTACTACTAGAATACCAGTCCCCTGTACCACTCTAGCCAACACATGATGGGCCCTACAAACTGGAGTCTCCCTCGACACATGGAATTAACACACTAGACCTGGACCAACTCACTGAACCAACACACAGAAGGCCAGGGATTCACTTCTTGCGCAATAGATGCCTGCTGCCATTGTGTAGAATCTGCTATAAAAGAGTTAGCATGTTTGTATGGAAAGAGTAAACTGCAGACAGTTATGCATATTTTGAATCAAATAATAGGGGGTGGGGAGACAAGGCTACAAAATAAACTTCCAATTTAAATGATGAGAAGAGTAGAGTGGGTAATAGGCTTAAGGGAGAGAAGAGGAGTAGAGAGAGGAAGAGACGACAGTTTGGCTCAGGTGGGCCTATCAGAGATAATCTGCTGTTAACACACCAGCAATCATCAGAAGTACCCCCAGCTCCCCCACATCCTTGTAGCCCCCCAAAATCCCCAGGAATCTGGCGAGGATGAGAGCCGGATGAGATCCCCCAGCAGCAAAATCAAACATAGGATCTGTGTTCACTAGGCAATTACTTCACTGGCTAAAGCATGACTTAAACTCCTCTTTGCATGATCTGCACCATTCCTGATGCATCTTCTTTCAAGGGTCCCTACTAGTAGTCTGCTTATGCAGGGACAATCAAAGAGCAGCACTCGAAAAACTATTTGGAATACGATCTGCCATGGCTGCATGGTTGGCGTCTCTGATGAAATATAATTTGAGACCCTTCTTGACGGTGAAGTACTTGGTTGAATGGCACATGATCAGGTGATTTTCTTATAGGGAAACCTTCATTGAAGGCAGTGGAACCATCATTAAAGGATTTAAGTGTGATATTAACAGAACAAAGGTAAGGGGGAATGACTGTCATGGAATCTGGTATCGATTGGCCACGGCTGGCTTCAACCATGGCAGGAGAGGCTAAGTTGATTAGGCAATAGGCAATACATTGTGATAAGGAAGGGGAAGGGTGTGGTCATGTCTGGATAAGTTGTTTATGCTATAAAACTAGTAAGCGGGCTGATTAAGGCTGGAAAGGAAAGGGGGCTGTATAGCATAGCTGCAGATCAGGTTCTTGGCTGAATTGACATTTGAAGATGCTAACCAACAGAATGCCTTTCCATTTGGCTAGAGGAAGGGAGCTATCTCTAGGTGCAATGAGCAAGCATACAAAAGCTTATAAAAAGGAACAAAGTATAAAGTAAAGGTTCAATCGTTTGTGATATTACGATTAGGCTATATTTTGTCCCGCCAGGAGCCCCACATCCGCCCACCTGTGTTGTCCAGGGCCCCCAGGATCCACAGCTGGTACATGGAGTTGAGCATGTTGTCCTCGGGGGGTGGGTCCATGAAGTGGAAGAGCAGCAGGTCCTGCACGCCCAGGGACTTGAGCAGCAGCACCACGTTGGCCAGGTTGGTCCTCTGGATCTCCGGTATGGTGGTGGTCAGCATCTCGTTCTTATAGGCGCTCTGCGTGTACAGCCTGTGCAGGAAGAGAGAGACAGAAGTTACTTACTGAATACATTCTGGACAGGTCTTAGGATTTGTTGGACGGAAACACACTTGTTTGTGTTGCCCTAAATTATGATGGCACTAGGGTTGAAACGGTTCAGTTTCTTTCACGGTTTTTGGTCTGGTATTATATATATATATATATAATTACTTTTTTTAACAGGGTTGGCACAGTATGGCACCAAATTTGTATATGCGAAATCCTAATGTTCCCAGACCTAAATAACAACTGCTCACACTTTCTGCTCACCATTTTCTACCTTAATGTTCTCTACTGACCAGCAATCAGACATTATCGATAGGCACAATTAAAATCGTGCTACAGATGGACTTAACAAGGAGATTGTACTATAATACATGATGAGATGTTGTGGAAAGTGGATTTACTGGGGTTTCATTTGCCATGATGAAATGATCGATAAACTTAGTGTGACTAATAAACACCTTGCCTGAATTTGGGAGGTAAACTTTGTGTGCACACTCTGTAAACAGTACAGCACTAGAAAACAGTGCTTCTATAAGCAAGCCTCAAACCCTCTTGAGAATCCTCAAGTTTACAAACAAAGCCTCTTTGTGATTTTAAGTTGTGGGCTTATTAAATATGATGTATATTATATGAGACAGGAGAGTATGTGTGGGCCACAGCTTCAAGCAGAGAATATTTCACATTTAGAAAAACCAAACAGCGCGGCACACACACACACACACACACACGCACACGCACACGCTGGAGTGCAAGTGAATCGGGGGAGGGATTAAAACAGATTGTTTTATGTATGGGTGGATCTGCAAGTGCATTACTTTTTTACAGCCACACTAGCTCATTTGCAAGGCAAAAGGTGCGTTTGCATGTGTCCCTATCTGTCTTTACGAGAGTAATAGCAAAGGAGGAAGAGAGTCATGCATATCCTCTGACAGCGGGGGCTTTTTTGGCAAATTCTTCCCGCTGTAAACAAAGTTAAACTGCATGAAATCCTGAGGAGATTAGGACTCAGACTTGTCTTGAAAGCATGACTGTGTCGCACATCAGAAGTGCAAAACATCTGAAGAAAAGGCTGTGCTCTATTTGTCAAAGGATGAAAACACCACAACACCAATGGCCACTAACCTAACACATAATAAACATACTTGACTTATGATTTGATTTCCTGCATTGGATGTAGAAGAGCTATGAACCGGGACTGTTCAATACACTCTCCAGGAATTGTGGAGGAGAAGTGCGAGACATTGTGAAAACGACTGTATTCAAGCATGTCCAGCTCCACCCGTGCTCCACCAGGTGATCTGAATGCTATTCATAATAAAATAAGATTCCTTCAACATAAATCCCTTTTTTGTTGAATGTTGATTGGTGCATAATTTGATTTTACTCCCTATGAAAATGTCATGAAAAAAGCCAGACAGTAATCAAGCATGTTTCATGTGTTAGCATGTGTGATGTACACCATAAACACACACACAGACACACGTCAGTGGTCACCTGAAGCACTGCCCAGGCCCGGTCCTGCCAGCTCGACCCGATCGCTGGTTAGCGTTAGCCTGGCTAATAGGGTACACCTGCAGGGCATCCATTCCAATGCGCGGGTTGAACACCTGGGAAATGGGACACAAAACACAGTCCGAGTCAACAATACAGGAAAAGTACAGCACTGAATCTAATCAATAACAATGAACAGGTCTTCTGACTTTTGGAATCAATGCGCTACTGTTGTTATTGTTTATGGCGAGGGCACGCTCACGCTACATGCTCTTCAGCAGAATCGGCAAAACAACGTCTTTTTGACGGATGACATCGATATCGTATGCTCTAGTGAAGCCAGGAGAGACGGTTATCATGGTGGAATCACACAGACCGATATGGTCCTTTAAAGATCTAAAATTGGATGTTGTGTGGATGGAATAAACAGTATAAGGACAAAACGATTGGAGCGTTACCTTGAGTTTACAGTAGCCTGCGTCCACTACGAACATGATCCCATCCACGGTCAGAGAGGTCT
The DNA here is from genome assembly GCA_026745465.1 of Lota lota. Taxonomy (NCBI): domain Eukaryota; kingdom Metazoa; phylum Chordata; class Actinopteri; order Gadiformes; family Lotidae; genus Lota; species Lota lota. Next base: position 13,532,021 of record JACYXH010000659.1, on the reverse strand, counting down.
CGGCAATGTTGGTGGCAACGATGCACTTTCTAACCCCATCCGGAGCCTGTAGGCATGAACAGAAATAATGCTCTTGGTATAGGTCGGGATATGATAGATGTGGTATATGTCGGAAGAGATTCACTGCATGCAATAATGTTTACCGGTAGTTTAAAATAATGGAAAATACCATGGAAACTTGAGTCACATAAACACTGATGAATAAATAAATGGTCAATAAGCTATAGTTTCCATACTGTTGCATAAACTGTCAATTATGGGTAACTCAACTGTCGAAGTTTACTTTAGCGTCAACATTTCTACTGCTCTTAATGTGTATATACAGACATATTTATTTGTCTATTTAAATCGACTACTGTCCTGTACTTGACCTGTCCTGTAAATATCCTGTCTGGGACTAATTAAGTAAAGTATCAAAATACAGCTGATTGGTCAAAAGGATGAGGGTGCGGCAATAAGGCACCTTCTGGAAGATCTTGGCCTGGAGGTCTGAGGGCAGCTGGGAGTAGATGGGCAGCACTGCCAGAGCAGGAGCACTGTCCAGGTCCTCCAGACGCTCCACGATCTGGTCCGACGTCACCTGCATCAACATGGACACAACCACTGATAAACCACCAGTCTATTTTAGACAACGTGTATAATCTACTGCCTGGGATAAACATATTAGGCTTGGTGGTGTTGAATGTATTTAACTTTAATCCGAATTGAAATGCATGTGGCAAAACAATCCTGCCTTTAAAAAATAATTTCAGCCATTTTTTATTCTGGGGCGGCTCCCCTGCAAACACTTCGATTCGGTTTAAATAAGCAGAGCATAGGTGTGTTGCATCAATGCTTAATCAGCAGGTAGTCTTACACATCAGAGTTTAGATTCATATCTAAAGTCTGATGGGAGACGGGCTCAAATCTGGGTGAAGAAGGCGTTTCAATTTCTTTCGCTTCATATTTGTTTCGACCAATCATGGTGCCGGAGGCGGGGATCTATAAGTGGCAAACACAAACTCGTCCAGCAGTGGTAAACTGAAACCTTAAAAATAAGTGTCTGTAAAGATTTCAAATCAACACCGTGTAGACTGGCCAATGTAGAAATACACTTATCCCCTTCCTTAAGCTTCAGCCAAGTTGCCCTGTATAATATCTCCATAACTAATTAGGAAACAAGGAGCAACTTCGCCCCCTGCAGTTTGGGGTTTCAGGCCCAGGCTGTGCCGTCTCCCCCTAGAAGTTCTGCTTTAACAAACATAGGATTGCTGAATCAGAGATGAATCAGCAGGTGACCGGGTGGTAACCATTTCAGCCAATCAGAGTTTATGCATGTAATGTGTTGCACCTATAGAGGGGGTTATCCAAAACCAATGCAAACCAATGTGCAAGTGGTGTTGTGGTTTGGCTCTCCTTTAAGAATAGTGGCAGCAGAGTGGAAGCAGCGAGTGCGCTCACCTCAATGTCCTCCTGACCAGGCATGAAGATGAGGATGTCTCCCACCATCCCACTCAGGTGGACCTGCAGGGCTTGTTTCACCGCTGCCTCCACATAGTCCTCTTGAGGAGTCTACACACACACAAACAAAAGGATCACAATGACTAAACAAGTCCAAATAAAGCTGTTTCGGGACAGACGCAAAATCATGTGTTTTTAAAAATAGACTTGAGTCCTGTCTGAAGGGAGGGAAAAAATACAGCCCGCTACATTTGCTCTCCTTGTCAATGCACCTTTAAAGACAATATGATTCTATGTATATTTTAGGAAACTAAGATTCGAAGGGTCCTCTGAACAGTTAGATGGGCCTAACATCATTACAGATCTATGCACATATACAGGAGAAATATAAATATATATTCTTGGTACATCTTGCGCTGCATTTAGTTACGTTTACAGGTATGTGATTTTCTTTTGAGGAAAGATACTACACAAAATAAAAATGAAACACTAATATAGCAACTGGACTAGCATTTTTGTACAGCATTATTCATGCGTTTAAGAATATATAAGGGAACATCCACGATGGGACCAATCGATGTGCTGAGTATTATTTTCCATTCATGAGTTTCAAAGCCAACAAGTTGACTCGTGTTTAGGGTAGAGGTTAAACAAACACAACATACCTTGCTGAACAAGACGTCCACTGGAAAGGTTCTACCCGGAATGTGGAATATGGGAACGTTGCCGAAGAATGCTGCAAATTTATCGGAGTCCATGGTGGCAGAGGTAACGATGAGCTTCAAGTCTGATCGCCTCGCGACCACCTTTAAAAAAGATAGAGAACAGAGAGGGAAGCCCAGAATTGTATGAACAAAAGTAGCTCTCACCACAAAGAAAGACAGAATTTGTTTCATTTTCAGTTTTTTGTGTGATGTAGTCTAGGATTGTAATCTTGCAATCATTGTAAACTAATGTATGATGGGATGGGCTATTGTATTATAAACTAGAAGAGGAAGTACACATCACTAGCTGCAGCACTATGAGTTTAAGACCATGACTAGTTGCAACACTAGGAGCATAAGACCATCACTAGCTGCAGCACTATGAGTTTAAGACCATCACTAGCTGCAGCACTAGGAACATTTGACCCATCACTAGCTGCAGCACTAGAAGCATTTGACCCATCACTAGCAGCAGCACTAGAAGCATTTGACCCATCGCTAGCTGCAGCACTAGGAGCATTTGACCCATCGCTAGCTGCAGCACTAGGAGCATTTGACCCATCACTAGCTGCATCACTAGGAACATTTGACCCATCACTAGCTGCAGCACTAGGAACATTTGACCCATCACTAGCTGCAGCACTAGGAACATTTGACCCATCACTAGCTGCAGCACTAGGAGCAGTGGGCAACCGGGGACCAACTCTAGGTCTACTGCTGGTGCCTTGGTCAAGTGCACAAGCAGGAGTATGAACCTAACATGTGTGTCTCATGGTATTAAAAGTATACATTACACAAAATGCTCAAGAAATATAAAAAGGATTTGGGGCGGATTTCGGTTTAGTTGACTGTTATTTAAAGTTATTTTAAAAAGAAAGTGGGGAGGGGGGCTGTTTTTTCTAAGTATGCATATATTTTCAGTGTAAAACATAATTAACTAAATATTAAAAAAAAAAGAACCAGAAGTCCTAAGCCACAGGGTCTGACCTCACGGAGCAGGCCGAAGAGCACGTCGGTGTTGAGCGAGCGCTCGTGGGCCTCGTCCATTATGACGGCGCTGTAGTGGTCCAGGTCCGACTCCCTCAGAGACTCCCTCAGCAGGATGCCGTCCGTCATGTACTTGATCACAGTCTTCTCGGACGTGCAGTCCTCGAAGCGGATCGCATAGCCAATCTGCAGGGCAAAGGGAGAAACACCTTCAGTTCCAGGTCATTTGGTTGAAAGGCTGAACAAGGAAAGTACGGCGTGTCAGTTCACTTAGGTTTGAGTATAACCAGTGTGGGTTCATTTCTGATAAGATGACATTTGAAGTGTTTTATGCACATGCTCCCATGGTTGTCAGCTTCATATCACATGATTTTGCCTTCCCATAAGCAGACAATGCTATTTTAAATGTGTCCACTTGGTGTCAGTGTTGAACTACAAAATATCTACTTAATTAAAAGGACAATCATAACGGTTTATAAATATAATTTGTCAAAATTACTTTATTGTGCGGATTCTGCCTAACAGCATTTGGTGTGGCTGCGCCTGCCACAAATGTAAACAATACCAGTAGCGCTATGGTCTAGTGATAAGACATTGAGTAAACTACTTAAATTCAGGGTTTTTTGTCAAACAAACGCCGTAATGAGGTGAATTTATTCCAAATGAAGAAGTAATATATTGCCATTATTAACATTTGTGGTGAGAGCGCGCTCACGCTAAATGATCTTCGGCAGAATCGATACAACAAAGTAACTTTGACCACTGATATTGGTAACGGATGTTTAAGTAAAGCTAGGAGACTTTAAAGTCAAACAGTCTCACTTCGTAGCATAACTAATCATCTTACACAGACTCAACTTACACACAGACCATGTTGTATTAGGACATTCCTGCATTCCTCTTTTATATAGCACATACATCAGTCAACACCTAAAAACTGACTAACACTAATACTTCCAAATCCATCCAATTCCATCCCTACTTGCATTTCTGATATTGTGAGCGATCTTTCAAGTTAGCATTTTGTATATCTTGCTGATATGCTTTTCTTGGGTTTTGAGTGTGTCCAAAATGAACACCTGCCACCAGCCAATGGCAGATTTGACCATTTAGCAGTTAAATATAATTCAGAGTCACATATTAAAGCAATTGCAACACAATTCTAAAAGTTTATGTTTATGTATGTGTGTATATCTGATAATACAAATGTTTGGCCATATCATTTGATCTATCACTGAAACTGTCAAAACATGTGTAGTGTTGTTGGAATAACATGTCCTCATTCATTCCAGACCCACTGGATAACAGGGAACCCAACATGATGCAGTATACTAGCAATAGTCCAAGTCCTCACCTCCTCTCCTAGGTTGCTGGCTGTCTCCTCGCTGACTCTCTTGGCCACACTCATGGCAGCCACCCTGCGAGGCTGGGTGCAGCCCACCATACCATAGCTGGTGTAGCCGTCCTCGTGCAGATACTGGGTCAGTTGCGTGGTCTTGCCACTCCCCGTCTCCCCGACCACGATCACTATGCTGTTGTCCCTGCAGAGAGTGAGAGCGAGTGAGTGAGCAAGCAAGACCGACCCCCCAGCGCAAACCATGTGGGTGTCAATTATCATTACGTATTTTTCATTCCAGTCCATTATGTTTCATATTCATTAGCATGGTCTTTTTAAGCAAGTAGGTGCATTCCATCAACTACAAAATCGCTGGCGAGTTGCCGCTGAGGACCTTTCCAGTACTGACCTTGCGGCTGTGGGCATGCGATTAGTGGAACAGCCATGTTCCATAGTTCAAATAACTACACGCCTGCAACCTCAGTAGGGATCCCAATTAGCTATTAAATCTACCGTTTTTTGTTTTGAGTAGATCTCTGTACGTAGCCAGAGACAAATCATTAATGATAGGAACACTGGTTACTGCCATGATCAGCTGTTCCTCCACGGTTGCCTTGAGATTTTGTCATCTGGTGTGACTTCCTGCCCCGCGTCAAAGTGCATCACTGGATACCATTGGAAACCTCTAGTCGCTTTGGCACGTCTGTTTGTGTGTAGCTGCCCGCCGGTGTGAATGTACCATAAGACATTATACTACTTAACTAATGTCATGTGGATTTCCTGTGTGTTAGTTCATTGTTAAAATCTTGAGTAGAGTGCTTTTGCAAACAAGATAATTGTCACCACCATTAATCGATCCACCAACATGCAGCCAGTCTTCATCATTACCTTATGATATTTAGAAGTTGTTGTCTGACAGCAAAGATGGGCAGGTACTGCCTTTGCTCCAAAAGGGTCTTCTTTTTAGCAAAATCGCTGCTCGCCTCGCTTTTGTCCTTCATGTGATCTGCAAATTTCTGCTCGGTTCTGCAAAGACAACAGACAAAACCCCAACATCATTGAACAACGGCGCGTGTAGTCTTCCATCCAAACAGCTACAGTTAAAGAACTTTTTACGACAAAAATAATTATATAAAAGAAACGAATAAATAAACGTATGTACAAGAGTACAAGTTTTGGCTCACCTGTAGTCTACCTTGCCGTCCTCGCCTACTGGCTTGCCTGCAGTCCCATCACCCTCTTCGGTCTTCTTGAGGCCCATGATATCTCCCAGCTTGGTCCCAGCCAGCTCCCAGTGCTTATGCTGCGCCTGGAGACCAAAACACACTTTACACCTTTTGCTTCCCTAGGACTGTGAAACGTTGTATGTAAATGTATAAAGACCATCAAATCACACCCATTGCAGTGTATTTAATCTTCAAATGTTCACAATGAATGTGGCGCATGGGTAGTACTGCAAGATGGAAAGGTATTTTGTCCGCACATAGCCCACTTTTAGACAACTCATTTGTTAAACTTCACCAGCACCGTTTTAAAAGAGCATTTCCTCTTAAGTTAATAACATGAACAAAGATGCCTAGTGTTTCGTTAAAGACACTCTTGTATGATACACACATTGTACACAGAGCAACCACTGTACATCCATTGTTTATGTATTAATAGTCATGTTTGTTTGTCTATCTTGCCTTCTTGCGTTCCTTCTGCTCACGATGTTTACGGACGAGCTGGCTGCCCTTACGAGAGATGATGGCCATGTCAGATGTGGGGTCTTTTACAGGGATAACAGGTTCTGGCTGAAACACACAAAAATCAAACAGGTTTATAAGTTAGCATTTTGAAAACATCCAAGCCATCATTGTCAATTATCTACCTTAATAGTCGTATGAAACCGCACATTTCAATTACATTGCAGTGTTTTACTCCAATCATTAAAACATTTATAGTCAATATATACTAAACATAAACTACATTTCAGAAACAAAATGGCATGCTATAATGTTCAGATTATGTGGATTACGTGCCCTCTATGTACATAGACTATAGTGCCTGCAGTACAATACAGGAACCTATTTCCCAATTCTGATTATGTTATTTATGGATGTTGCACATTGCCAAATACGCATGAAAAATGTACTACTGTACATGAATTCTAGCTAAAACAGCCAATGACAATGTAAATACAGATTTTGGATTCTCCTAGTTTATTAATAAACGTTTTCCATTCAGGGATTAATAAAAGTGTTAAAAGTATTAATAAAAGTGTTGTATTCTAAACACAAGCGAACCTGCTTGGTGAACACTATCCTCCCATCCAAGAAGGGGGGGACCAGGTTGTGGACAAGCAAGTGAACTTTGGCGGCATTGTCTTCCTCAAAGTCTTCATCGACCTCCAGCCTCTGTACCACCCCGCTGGTCAGCATTCGATTCGTCTCCCATCGCTCGTTATCCTGACAGGGCAGACACACTGAGATTAGATTCTACTTTGTCATTAAGCAAGTACAACAAAATGGGATCAACAAAACGGGATCTCTGCATTTAACCCATCACTAGGAGGTCCCAGTGGGAGCTGGGACCGCCTGGGGACCAGGTCTACCCCTTGCACGAGTATTAACCCAACATCGAACCCGGAGCCCCTGGAGGAAACCCACATGAGCACGGGGAAAACACACACACACACACACACACACACACACACACACACACACACACACACACACACACACACACACACACACACACACACACACACACACACACACACACACACACACACACACACACACACACACACACACACACACACACACACACACACACCCTTGTGCAGCCCCAAGGCATAACATGACACACAAACACTCGGACTAATAGCTCCACACTTCTCTGTAAATTGGTGACATACACAAACATCCAAACTACTACCCCTAGTAGTCTAACACAAAACAATTTGTTTTGTTTTCGAGTAGTTTTGGCTTCTTTTATAGTCATATTGGGATTGTTCACAATGTACTTAATAACTTAGTAAGCACTTTGGGAGCGCTATAGGATTTTTATTTGACAACACACCAATTAAAAAAAGTGCGGTAGGTAAGATTTAAGAACTATTATTTTTGTGTAATTTGTTAGAAATGGTGGAGGGGATGTTCTTTCTCTCTTTTCTGCTTTCTCTCTGTTTACAACTCTCACATCTTACCTATGGCACCTCTGAACGATTAAGATTCACAGCATACAAATCAATGGGTCTAGTAAGTTCCACTCTGGGGGGCAATGAACGCTGCTTCCTTGCAGTTATAATTCGTTTCTTAGAGTAGATTATGTGTCCCTGCAATTACAGCTTTTCATTGTACTCTGTTGTCATAGGTGATAAGTGACTAAAGGTGACAGCCCTGTACTCATCGGCCGTTACCTCGTTTATCTGCCGTCGTTGGGCAGATATTCGCTTCTGCGTCTGCTTCTGCAGGATCTGCTCCCTTTTCTTCACATACTCTTCAGAAGTAGCAGTCAGAGGGTTGTGGAACTCGTCGTAGCCTTCGTCCATCATGTACCAGTCTCGGTCAGCTTGCTGCCAATAGATAATTTCAACAGTGAGAATTATATACATTAGAGATTAAATGGACCCAGAGGGAAACATTTATTGACCCCTTACCTTCTGGTCTTCTTCCCACTGTTCCTTTTCAGATTCATTGTCAAACATGATTCCTTCCTGTCCCTCTCCTTTTTTCCCTGAAACAAAGATAGAGAGGCTGTCAGACCGATTCAAACCTACAGGTGTTTAGTAATCCCATTGGGTTTGTTGGATGGTACCTTTTCCTTGAGACAGACGAGGTGTAGAGCCTAAATGCTTCCTATCGTTGGCCCACTCGTTATACTTGTAGGAGGGGGTTGGTAGGGGTGTGTCATCGGGGTAACGACCTCTGACCGATCTATGGAGAGAACGCATGATGTATTTATAATATGACCAATAATGTCTAGTTTTGATAATGTAGCATGTCAATCATGTCTTGGGTACCATGTCGATATTAACAGAAGATAACCTATAACATATGTGGAGGAAAGCGTTAGAGGTAGTGGGGTACCTGTCCCTGCGCTCGCTGTCCCGGACAGAGCGATGGCTGCGCTCCGAGCGATCAGAACCCTCTTTGTTGGAGGGGGCGGGGGACGGAGACTCCCACTGGGAGGAGTGCTTTGAGCTGGAGTAACCACTGTCATCTTCCTCCCAGTTGGACCGGGATGGTGTGAAGGAATCTAAATGTGCAAGAGGTAAAGCATGATTGCAGAAGCTATGGGTTTGATCGCATGCTGAATGTTCTAGAAAGTTGAACTCTAGGCCATTATGTATGTACAGGCTACTCTAATCCATGGACTAATACCACAAATGAGGTTGAGCAGACATAATGTACTGCACTATGTCTGTGGAAAACCATGTGGACCGGAGCATGGGATGCAGGAGCAGAGACAACTCAAAGACAACAGGGATTTCCACTGCACCATGCTACCGTTACAATGCCATCTGGATAGAGAAATTAGATTAGACAGAAAAAGGTACCTCTTGGACGCTGTTTGGGTGTTGGTGGCTCGTCCCTCTTACTCCCTCGGCTGAGACGTTCAGACCAGCCCTCTCTCTGGGAGCGTTCGCTCCTCTCTCCACGCTCCAAGCGGCTACTGCTGCTCCCATGGCTGTGGCTACGCTCTCGCTCATCTGAAATAAGAAATAACATTCACAATTTCCCCCGCGATTATTAACAATTCTCTGAAATTTAAAAAAGAGACATTTACCATCCAATGACTTTCTTTCTACTGCTGATCACCTTTAAAACATGAAAAAAAAACATTTGTAAAAATAAATAATGCGGGGGGGGGGGGGTGTATCACCTCGTTCATTTCGTCTGTCCATGTTTTTGTCTTTGCCCCTCTCTCGGTCACGTTCTTGTTCCCTGTTCTTGTCCTCTTTGGAGGAAGCATAGACTCCATGTTCACGTCTATCTTTCTCCCTCTGCAGGTGTTTCTGGCGGAACTCTTCACTCACACCACCAGGGTTGGATGGTGTTTCAGAGCCAGTCACGCGATACTTCCGACTGCTGATGGAATAAGACGGTAACAATTAGTATATATCCGATATTTAGCTTCTTTGTATCAAAGTGATTTTTTCTTTTTAAAGGTGAAGATAAGACTAAATGTTGAGAAAAACATTGAGTTTAACTGTCTTGTTGGGGACTTAAACAATAGCAGTAAACAGTTACATGCTGATAGGGATAAGGACATCCATGCTAATCGGGCTGTTTCAAACCCAGAATGTAGGTAAAAAGTTATGTTCTTCTACCTCACTGGTATCTATATAATCCATCTAAATATAGCCATAAGTGACTGATTAGATTGTGTAATTAACTCTTCTTTTCAGTAATATCGATTATACAGCAAACAAAAGAGAACTGTTCATAAGTACACCTGTAACCGCAGATGTACGAAGTATATGGAACATAGGTGAGAGCATCCTACCCTTCTTTCTTTATACTAGTGTCCTTGTTATCTTCTTCATCGTCAGATCCGGAATCACTTTTCCCTTCTTCCCAGTCTGTGACGGAGGAAACCTTCGATTTTTTATTAGTCCTGTCATCGCTGGCTGAATCGAATGGTTCCTTGCCCTCGCGCTCTTTTCTTTTCTGAGCAGCTAGAAGATCCAGGCCCAGCAGAGATGTGCGTGGAGTGGGGGCCCGGAAAACATGAGGCTCAGCTGCCGCACTCTTCTTCTTTATGATCAGTCCGCCAACTTGAGCCGTTATATCACTGCCTTCAAGCCTATGCATCGACACATCATCATCATCCATTATCTGAGGGGAAAAAAAGAATGCTGTGTGTAAACAATGGATTAATACTCTTTTAGCCCTCATCTACTTTGGTGAATCTGAATCTTGTTTTGGGAGCCTGCGTGAATGGCGAAAATGAGTTTCACTGTAAAAGATAACCATAATAGATAACGCTCTATAGAACTGGCCGTATATTTTGTATTTACTACATTATTACGAAAAATACTGTCAGGTATATAAAGCCTAATACCATATTAGACGAGGAACATTTCCATACCTCTATCGGTTAGCTAACTTCGAATAGCAGGACCAATTAGCAGGCGGCTGTTGGGATTAGCGCCTGTTAGCGGTCCACGCAGTTGCATAAAAGGCCGGCTCCCAATTCCGACAGCTGGTCAGCAATATACTACAATTTAAATCCAATAAAATGTGATCATAAGATGAAATCAGTATATTACATAAGAAAATGGGTCGCACAGAGCACGTATATGTTTACATTTACGACGGCTGCCATTGCAATCCCAGAATTCAACGATTTTGTTCTTCTTCCTCTACTCTGAGGGAATTTGTTCTAATTTATAAACGTACTACCGCCACCTATTGGGATAAAGTGTCCATAGAACCTCGGACGTTTTACTCTCGTCTAGATTAGTTATAGGCCTACATTTAATTTAAAAACGACTACCGTTACTACTTTCTGAATCCCAATCGAACATACTAATCGTAGTTCCAGTGGTCAGAATTCCCATTATTCATATAAACATTACTTAATAAATTGTTGCTCAATCTCCAATGAGACTAAATGTGCTATATTTATATAGTAAATTTTTGTGTTTGCAGATATTTTAGGATGACATTAAGGGAGTACAAAAATATTTATTGTAGAGTCAAATGTCTCAGCAAAGACAGTAAAAACTGGTTTAGAATTAGCTAATAGAAAAATGCGATTTATAAAAAAGAACCCAAACATAAGTGTATTTTCTGGAATTAAAAAGTACATATGTCAATTACTTTTATAATTTAGATTTACAAAAAAACGAAATCATTCCCTTTTTGTCTGCCGTGTAATGTCTCGTGATCGTCGAATAGCCTCTGATTGGTTACCTCACCAGTCTGCTGAGTTCCATTGGTCAAGGTATAATAATTTTAGTGTGTTTGATTGGATAAAAAACACTCGAACCCTATTCGTCTGTCTGCCAGGTTTGTGTGCAGTGGGCTCAATTGTCGGCAATTCAGCATAGTAAGCCATAAACGATTAGTTTAAATATCGCGTTTCTGTAGCTGAAGGAAGGCATTTGCAGCAGTGCATCTTTATTGACCCCTTTATTACCCTGATTACAATTATTTGTACCCCTAACGCTTCGTAACGTTAGACAGCCGTCGGGCATTTTTTTCCCAGGCTAATATTAGCATACTCTAACGATACACTGCAACTTCAGAATGGGTGAGGTAATCAAGAACTCCAACACGGAAGATGTTACAGAAACGTTGGATAACTGTGTAAAATATTACACACTGGAAGAAATAACAGCGCATAATACGAGCAATGACACTTGGCTTATCATTCACGATAAAGTCTACGACGTTACACGTTTCCTCGAGGAGGTAAGACATGTTTTGTGTTAACGGTTGCCACTAATTAGACCCCCAGGGAAAACAGCAAGCTAATGGCGTACATTTGTAGCAATTGGTTGGCGTTGGAAAACCAGTTCGATGGCAATGTTTCTAATAACTATATAGCATCCTGGAGGCGAGGAGGTGTTGCTGGAACAGGCTGGCGCAGATGCAACGGAGAGCTTCGAGGATGTGGGTCACTCTATAGATGCGAGAGAGATTCTTCTGCAGTACTTCATTGGGGAGCTTCATCTGGTAGGTTATGGCTGTGAGCCATGAAAGACTTAACGTTGCTGTGTTGTCTGTAAACCAGAAATGTCAGTTGCCATGAAAGGTGCAAAGGAACAAAGCAGATTAAAAGTCATTAATAAAATGCATATATTTCTACATGTCAGCTGCCACTTTGCAGGACAGATTTGTACTAGTTGTGTTGTGTCATATTCATTAATATGTTATTGCCATTCATTCAGTTATATATTGTATATTGCTTGTTGTTGCTACATCTGGGTAATACAACAATATTGATTTTATAATTTCTTTCCTCTAGGACGACAGGGGAAAAAATAACTCAAAGGTAAGCTACATGTTATTCATTAAACACTGTAAACATCCACTTCTCTGTACATCTGAAACAATACATTGTAACAACCAAAACTATTCTTGATAATACATGTTGATAAGTGTATTTGTATTCTCCCTATCTTAGGAAGTCTATGTCACTAGTTCGGGAGTGTCAAGGTCAGTTAATAAATTAGTTTGCAACATTAAGTGGTATTGTGGTTGCCATTGTATATACTTTTTTCTGATTTCTGTGGTTTCCCTTTTTTTACAGCTCATGGACCACATGGTTGATTCCGGCTGTCGCTGCACTTGCTGTGGGTCTTTTGTATCGTTACTATATGCTGGAGCACAAGTCCTCTTGATTTCAGGCATTTGGCACTTTCTGTTCGTCTGGAGGCCATGGCATGTTGGACCAAAACCTCCTTGTGTTGAATGCACACATTTATGTCAGTCTTTTGTACAGAGAAAGGGGAGGCATCCATACCGCTCCTGCTCTTCAGAAAACTCCAAATGGACAGCTGAGTGAAGGCTTTTACAATTGTATGTCCATGAAACTGTATTTCCATTATGCCTTTTGGTTAAGCTCCATAAACATTGCCATTGTCATGTTAGACAAAATTATATTTGTGAATTTCACGTTTGCATGCTCTGCTTCTTTTTGTTCTGTTTTTTTTTTGTTAACACAGTGCTATATACAGACTGCCATATGCGGATGATAAACAGACGACTTATTGATGCAAATACAACAACATGAAAAACAGGTGTCATTTGGTGTTAAATGGATGGTTTAATGGTTGGAACCGTTTATTTTGCGTCTTCTCTTCAGTCACTGGCCATTATTGGGTACCTGCTTGTTAATGCAAATATCTGTCAGCTATTGTCAGCTAATCATGTGACGGCAACTCAATGCATAAAAGCATGCTTGTCATGTTTTGTTGGATTCAGTTGTTTTAGAGCTCCATCGGACACGAGACAAATGTGATGTGTTGGGTGGTTTGAGTATCTCAAACTACTGATGTGAGATCTGGGAGTCTCCGATTTTCATGCACACGACTCTAGAGAATGGAAACGCATTACTTTTGTAACTTGTCTATTTGTTTTAAACATGAGTTCAATGTACACTAGTGCCTCTGCAGTCTCCAGATCTCAATTAAATGGAGCACCTGAAGGATGTGTTGGACTGGCTGATTTGCAGCGTGGCTGGCGATGGGTCCCAGCCAGAAAGGTGTACATATTGTCACTGAGCGTATATATTAATAACTACGGTTTGTTTGTAATTGAGTTAATGAGTAATCTATTCTTCAAATTTGTTTGCTTTGTTCTGGTGCTGGGCAATTTCTGTTGAAGTCTAATGCATTATTGTGTAGAAATACACAACCTGTTTTATCTGTTGTGTTGTACATCAGGTATTATTGATGTATATTTGGAGATCTAACGATTTAACAATGTCATTGATAATTTAATAATTTATACCATAACCTGCCTTTCGCATATGAATTTTAGACATTTCTAAATGTTATGTATCAAGGTATTTATTTGGTGTATAATTAAATGCATTTTTCTATCACATCACTGTAGTTATATGCAACAGTTAAAAATATATAAATATGTATGACAACTATTCTGATGAAAGATCTATTGGTATAACAACGGTTGCCCATATGCTGTATTTAAACAGGGTAGTTTACTCTTGATCTAACCTCTGAACCATTTATTTTCTGGCCAAGCTACTATTTAGCTCCATGGTGTTCCAATTTTCGTTTGTCATGACATTTTAAATGCATTTGCATATTTTAGGTTATGTTCTATAGCCTACTTGTAGAACTAGCTAGTCGTAAAATAGAGTTCTAATCCATCCATCCATTTCATCATATAATGGGAGCATGTCATTGAAATCCATTTTTACAATGTTCATTTCTATATAGGGCAACTTTAAAGTTGACTTCGAAGCGTGCTTGGTCTCACATTTGGGAATCTACTGATTTTTTTTCTATTTGTTTCAACATGACAAAGAATAACGAATACTGCAGGAAAGCATTCGCTCATCTTGAAACAAGGAATATAGAACCATTGTATGCATTGAAAACATTGCATGTTGACAGAATTATGTGTTATAAGGACGTGTGTTGAAAGATAGCCACTTCTTTCACTGAAGTGGGCATTTTCAAATGGATTTGTGGTGTATATAATTTTGTTCAGTAATTATTTGTGTCACAAAAACAAATGCAATGTCCACTTAAGTGATTTAGTCTTATTGGTTGTGACTTCTGAAAAGTGACATCCTCACATGGATGAGACACTCACACAGGAACGAGTGAGTATATTATGGAGAGAACTATGATGGAGGTGCTTCCAGACAGAGTGGCAGCACCTGTAGTTCATTAACAATACTGCTGTGAACCTTTACCTCTAGTCCAAACGTTTTCTCAGCAGATACAGATGATCTTTTAAAATCATATATCAATTAGTTTATCCACGGAAATCTTTGTTAAATTCACTGGCACAATGGGGGGGGGGGGGGGGGGGGGGACGACGACACATGTCCCTTCCACGTTTCACCCCCCCCCCCCCCCCCCCCTTTTTACCAGTGTTGCACTCCCAGAATACATAACAAGACGATGCTCTTGGTTTACCAAGCATATTATTAAACACCTTTTCAAACATTTTTTATAATTAATCATGATAATAAATGGAAATGAAAGCAATGTTTACAGAGGTCTCGCTCTTGCCGGATTGCCACGGTTCTGGTCCGATAGTACATGTGATGGCAAAAGGACATTCTGCATTCAGAAATTTGATTATCACATACAGTGAAATGTCAAACTGCATGTCATTGTAGAATATGGTAAAGTCAGACAAAAGGAAAGAAAGTTAATTAAGTCAATATGAAGGAAAGTAGGAGATAAAGAACACATTAATAGCTAAGTCAATAACATGTTCACATCATCCAATCAGAATAGGAGTGAGAGGGACACCAGAGGAGAGAGCTTCTGAGTATTCAGTTGGATACAATCTGCAGCCTCACCACTAGATGCCACTAAATCCTACACACTGCACCGTTAATAGTGTGGTTGGGATGTTCAGGAAGTTTTTGGAGCCAAATATTAATTAATTAATATCTCCGCCTCTTATATAGCTTGGTTGTCAACCACGCTATCTGTGGTCACGTACAGAACATAGATTACCATGTCATGAACTCCATTATTTGTTTAGAAATCTTCCCCAGCCAAAGACAATCGTAGACAAGAGGCTATGACGCTATGTGGTATCATATGAACGTCTAACATGCCTGAAGACCACGACCAGTTGCGCTGAAACCGTCGTGGTCCTGGTTGGTTCAATGGATGTAGTCTGATATTCATCAGAATGAATAAAGCACAACGCCACTTCTGTTGCCAGAATACGCATGGAACGTAAAAGGGTAATATCTTAGCGATCTAACCATGGAAGCCATAAGAAAGACCAATCAGAACAGAAGCTACAGGGAGCTCCTCCCTCCATACAAACGGCTGCTCCCCTGGCTTCAGGTTTCTCAAGCAAGCTTTTCTTCCTCGCCACGGCCAAGAGGGTGTGCTGAGATTCCTCACGGTTCTCCAAGAAGAGGGGTGCTGCATTTAGTGCGGACCGGAGCTATTTAGAGAATAGCTTCCTAAATGGCTCTGGTGGAAACATAGGCGGCGGATGAGTGCTGCATAGGAAGACCTCAACTGTCCTCTCGAGTCGAGGTCCGCCCATGCATTGAATCAGGGAGTTGTGTTTTATACTGCATCCTCGGCACTTGGCATGGATATGACAGTAATGTTTTAATTCCCTTTCTATGAGAAGGGGGCTCAGAATGTGGTGAACATGAGGGTCGCTGAGGGAATTTGAGCCCTTTCCCAGACTTTTGCTCCATGAGAGCTAGAGTATATGTGAGCATGCTTGGTTGACCTGTGTGAAAGACTGTGGGATCTTCAACATGGCCTGGGGGGGGGGGGGGGGGGGGGGGGGGGGAGTTTTGCCTTCTCTTCTTCGGCGACGGAGAGAAGGTGGACAGTGCCATGGGCAGGAGAGGTGCCACCGTGCCTCTGTCTGCCCTAAGGCGGTGATGAGAGCAGCTGGGTGGCTCGTCTCTTCCCAATGGTTTATAGTGGCCTCCGTCCTGTCGGTGGAGGGTGGTCTGCTGGGTTTTGGGCCAGCACCCGATCTTCTAGAGGTGGCAGCCGAGCTCTTGCAAGGAGCCGGCAGATTGGCGTTGAGCCTGGGTAAGCAGAGGGTGAACCCTCATACAGGCAGGAACGGAAGGAATGAGCTGACTGCTGTCTGGCATGTTGGTAAGACCTCAGCGTCATACAGGTGCAGCAGGTGGTGACTTGGTGGCATGTATAGGCTGATGTTAGTGTTACAGGTAAATCCTTGAGTATAAATGCAATATATACACAAGTTAGATGAAAGACGATTTTATAAGACACTATTGTAGACCTATTCAACACATCCTTCTTTTCTGCCTGGCTAAAAAAAAGTTTTAGTTGGAGGGACAATGCCTTGGATTAGCATTGCCCTGCTGTCATCATTAAGTCAGGTCTGAAAAGTAACAATGTGCAAGTCTTTTTCAGATATGCATATTGAGTAGAGATCTACAATGGCATTAAGGAGGAAAGACCGCTCTCCTGTTGTTGTAAATCAAAGAATACACAAGGTGGCAGCACAACCTCAACGTCATCTCATGTGTTTTTGTATTTATTAAAATGGTGAAATATATTATCCACATTGCTTATCTGCACCCACTCCAATGCATTCACCAAGTAATACAACATTGTATATCTCCCGGGTTCAGTTCTTCCACCAGAGCTCATTAACAAACAATGCCTTCACACGTCTGGGAATAAATTATGCTCACAAAAAAAAAGTGTTTGTGCAGGATACTGATAACTTCTAAACAGAGATTGAGTGTTTTCGTATAATTTATGCTAGTTCTGGTGTTGCAAGCAATTTTCTCTCAAAAGGGCTTCCATTCAGATCATGTTTAGGGCCATCTTGAGGAAAACTTGCTTTGTGAGTAAGTGAGTGGAATGTTTGCAACAACCTGACATGTTATCAGGGTTCAACAGAAATGTTTCAACAAAAACGTTTTAAATAAGAAATAAAAATCTAAATTTAATGTAATGGCTATGGTAGTTAAGAATAAGCCATCTCATATTTCCTTAAACCCGACCAATTGAGAGTAGCTGAAATGATCTAATATATTCACCCATTTTGTCACTAACTATGTCAGCTTGGACATCTTTACTATTGATGGAAGGAAAGAAATCAAAGCATACCGTGTTTCTGTGTGACCACATATCACCCTAAAGTCAGGCGTCACTGCTCCTTTTGACAGCCACATCTGCAGGTCATCTCAAGGAGAGCATTGGCTTCTAATGCACAACACTTTAGTGTCCTGGGAGACCTCAGTGAAAACCTCAACCACATGGAAAATCACTTACTGATGCTCTAGGACAAACACAACCGCTAGCCCATAACGAGTCAGTTGATGCTTACATATGGCACATATATAATGATTAAGCACAGCATTGCGGTATTGGAAGGTTGCAAATATACTCCATTGGGGGGAAAAGGTTGAAATTAAGAAGAATAAATTAATACTACAATTCCTTGTAACTATGAATCTTTATAAAGCCTCGGGGCACCCCAGCATGTGGCATCGCTGCACAACACACTAACTGGCAAGAGGCCCAAGGATGAAGCTCACACCAATCTTGTTAATCGTAGAGGTTAAAGTTGAGGAAACTGTGTGTTCTCTGTAGTAAACATGGCATAGCGACATTCGTACAGGCTATTGAACTAAAAGTTAACTTTTCCACAGTACTCATATTTTATAACGAGGATGTTGGCATACAGTACAGGCAATGAACGCATGCTAATACTAGAGATCCAAAGCAGCTGCCTTCCTTATCATATGGTATAGTCTGAAAACGACTCTAAATGAAGGTTTATTTCAAATGAAATTTCAAAAAGCTTTATTTCACATATTTCATAATTATTCACATTGTCAAAAGTAGACTAATATTTTTCTCATTATATACAAGTAATTAATTTGCAAAATTGCTCATTAATATAATTTAGTAAAAGTTGCATATCTAAATATACTCAATACAATTTATTGAATTGCAAAAGGTGCAGAATACCATTTGCCAGCTTTTACACTTAGCTTAGTTTACACATACATAACAACAACTAAAATGTTGAATAAAACATTAGCATCTTTTCTGTTCAGGAAAATGGCAAACAATGTCACTCCAAAAGTGACGTTGCCAAAGAAATGCCTATGTACACTAGATCTAAACCAGATTTTACCATAACAAAAAAAAAACATAAGCCAGTCACTAGCCAATTGATGTCATAACATAACAGAACACCAGACAGATTATAGGCTTAACATTTGCAAATCATGAGCTTTGGCCTGAGAAATTACCCCAACATAAGGTTATCTCTTACAGGCACATAGTGGTGACCTTTCTCTATCAGTTGCTAATTACATTTTACATTTTGATTATAGTGTAATGCTTTGCCTTAAAAGGTTGCCACAGATGTTATATGTCAAGGTCTTTGAACGACAAAGCTTGAACGTATGAATGGGTAGACTGCCTCACACTTTTAAAATTGCTGAAGAAGAAACTCGGAATGAAATTAATTACTAAATGTATTTCAGTGCATGTCTAGGATAAATATACATTTTAGCTTCATGAATATCAATATTTTCAAGTCAATTTAGTAGATTACTTTTACACAAGGCACACACATAAAAAAGAAACACCTAACACCATTAAAACACTAATTAGGTGCCTACATACATAGGTAATAAGAGAAATGATTGAGCAGGGGCGATTTAAATAAAGATAGTTTATCTAAAACAAAGACTAAAATGTTTCTTAAGAAGCCTACCGTAACAGTGCATGGAATCTTGATAACACTGTGCATTGGTAAAACATAATATATATAACTCACTGTCTATGTCTCCTGCTCAACATTTGATTTAAAAAAGAAAAGACAAGAAACGAAAAGAAACTATAAAGAAAATAAATTAAATTTGATGTGTGATGAATATGGTAGAGCCTTGCCATCATACTGGGATAGTATAAAGCTGTTTAAATTCTTCATTGCAAATGTGTGACCTGTAAACCCTCGTGTCGACCAAAAAGTATGGAAGACAGTACAAAAGGCTTGTGTGTGTGTGTGTGTGTGTGTGTGTGTGTGTGTGTGTGTGTGTGTGTGTGTGTGTGTGTGTGTGTGTGTGTGTGTGTGTGTGTGTGTGTGTGTGTGTGTGTGTGTGTGTGTGTGTGTGTGTGTGTGTGTGTGTGTGTTAGTGGTGTCCTACATCCTCAGCAAGCGTCATCAGGGTGCAAGTAGAGGACATGCTGGACGAGCGCTCGTAAACACTGTTGTTGTTATCCCATAGTCCTGACACAAACAGTGTTTGTGGATCTGCCGGCCATCCAAAGGCCTTGGCTAGCTTGGGACACAGGGCCAGTAATAGCCGTTGGAAGACCAGGTGGAATTTCCTACGGAAGCTGCGATTTATCCAAAAGTAGAAGATGCAGTTGAGAAAACCATTGGAGGTGGGCAGCCATACCACAACAAACTCTATCCACTCTGGCACGCTGTTACCCGAGATGGCTGTGGATGGAAGGACACAACAGTGTCAACTCATAATGTGGCCTTCCAACAGACAATTGGTTGGTACAGGTACAGATCAGGTCTCATATGTCTGGCTTGTCTATGAACCCATTACATCCCAACAAAAAACTAATAGGCAACATGACATGATAAATGATTTAGTTTATAATAACGAGAACTGTCCATTTGAAAAGCAACGTTTAAATACATTTTTTGAAATAATTAAAAACCATTAAATAGCCTCCATATAGCAACAATTGTTAGCTATGTAGGGAATAGGAATTTGGTTTTGAAAAGGAATTATCCGACATTGGATTGAATAAAGGAATGGAAGAATGAAATAATGTGATTAATAAACCTGTAAATACTAACGGAAAATAACGTGAATCTTTATTAAAAGGTGCAGTGTGTAGGATTTAGTGGCATCTAGTGGTGAGGTTGCAGATTGCAACAGACGGGTGTACCCCCAAGTAGGCTTACACCTGCCAAGTCCGTTCTGCTAAATGCCACTTAGTTGTACAAACTACACATTCAATTTAAGTATTGATTCCAACAAGCAGTGTTGTCTGTATAAACTGGTTTGGGGTTAGGAGATACCTTCAAATCCTAATCTTAAAACTGAAATAAAGCCTTGGTAATCTCATTTTTTGGAAAATTTAGCAACAGGATGTTTTACATTTAAAAACAATTATGTCCATATTGTTCCTGTGCATGTGATCGTTCACATTCATAATATAGGAGTACTTAACTTATATAAAAGGACCTATAATATATTATATCCCTGGTGGTTTACAAATGGGTTGCAGCTGGCGAGGGGTACGATTAGATCAGACATCAAAATATTTATACAAATGTAAATAGACAAAAAGGATCCAATGAAGACTTAAGGCACACATATTCATTAAGTGGTTCTGCTTACCATTGTAGATCATTGCTGCCATGCAAGGAGCCCAACACGCGTAATACACTGCCATCACTGGGACCAGCACTCTGGATGCCACATCAGATCTCTTGCGACGGTTTTGATCATATTTGCGCAATTTCTTTCTCTGTCTCTTAGCAGCACACCACAGATGCAAATTGGTGTACGTCATGATTATGGAGCATGGGAAAAAAATAAAACATGTCAAAGACATGGAGTAGCCAACGTTTGTGGAATAGGTTGGATTGCAGACTAGGGACGCCGTCGAGAAATGGACTTCAATGATCCCATCGGGAAATGAGACTGGGAGTAGTAAAAACGGCGGAAAGAACCAAGAGAACGCGATTAACAATAGCGTTCTTTTCCTTGTCATTAGAGACGAGTATTTGAGCGGATACAACACGGCAATATACCTCTCTAGACTTATGGTGGCCAGTGTATACATGCATGTCGAGTAGATGGTGGCGTTGCAAAAGGCCACGACATGACAGACGACATCCGGACCTTGGCGGTAGTCTTTCACCAGACTCACCCAGAGATTCAACGGCATAACAACAATACCAAATGCTGAATCCGCACCCGTTAGGGACAAGAGAAAGTACCGAGAATTTCTCGACCAGCCAGACACGGACGAGGAAATGACCATGAGAACAGCAACATTTCCCAAGGTGATCATCGCACCCAGAACTATGATGATGCCTACTTTGATGGGCCAGTGAGCGAGTTCTGCAAGTCTCTGAGAGTCTGTGTTTGAGTCCACGTGAATTGAGACATTTAGTGCTGAAAACATTTTTCCTTCGCAAAATGCATTAGGGGTTCAACATCTTTGACACGCAAAGACGTGGATACGTCACCTTCACTCTTCCACCGCACACCTGTGCGACCATGGCGCGTGGGGCATATCAATCACGTGGACAGATCGCAAAAACACATGTGGCCGAAGAGAATACATGAATATTAGTTAGGAGAATGAGGTCCGTCTACATATAAACATTGACGGCTTCGACCAGTTGCTGCGATTCGTCAACTTCGCCGCCATATTTGAGAGGCTGGAAAACCGGCCTGTAATCGAATAGGAGGGACGTTTTTCTCTGGATAAAAAGCACTTTGACGTCTACATTTCTCAGCCGATTTCAATGAGTCTTTTTTATATTAATATCAAATCACATTTTATATATATGTTATACAAAACATGCATATTATTTATTTAGTTTTTGAATGAAGGGGCGTGCCCAAGTCGTGCCGCATCCGGTGACCCCTCTGGGACCTAATTTCTGAAAAGAAAATATGTATGGTAACGTTCAACGGCAAGAGACAAATCATTTTTGTACCATGAATTACACAGATGATGTTTGTCAATCTAAAATATAATTTTGCAAGTCAAGAAAGTTGCAGTTTGTCGTCAAACACTAAACACTTTTTCTGTATTTCTGAATTAACAATATTATTATCACAGAATTCAGAGATTTCATGGAGGGAAAATAATTAACGAGATACCTTCAAATCCTCAGAGTAGCTCTCACCTGCATAGACTATGGGTGCTGCTGCTAATCAGCCTGACCTTCGAACAGTGCTTTATGATTTCAAGCAGGCTACAGGGTCAATACATCTAAGGGGGTAAACATTCATACCTCTGTAAATGTGTACATTTAATTTAACGGGTGCCTTTTATTTAAGTTTAAGTTGTTTTCTTACTTGCACTAGCATCACTTTTTAAACTGCTGCTTTTATTTATTTGTTTGTAACTGCTTATTTTTGTTTTCGAGAGAAGCCATGCAAAATGTAATTGTACCTGAGTATATGACAATAAAGATCATTCTAGTAATTCTAATAACATACCATGTTTAATACCTCAAGACACGAGTAGGCTATCTCCCAATGTCTCAAACATAGCAGAAAATACAACTGGATTAAATTAAGTAGGTGGGACATGATTGCTTCCATGAAATCGAGCTCTCAACTGAATGAGAGCTCCTCTTGGGATTTGGAGATATTAATTTGGAAAAGCAAGGCAGCTTTTTTTTCAAGAAAACTTCTCAGAATTCGGGTCGGAACTACTAAAGAGCAATTCTCTCTGTTATTTTGATGACGTGGACGCTTGTTTCGTAGTCCAAACCAATGTTTTATGTATCTATAAAATCTGTTGCAATGGTGGCCACATTTGCATTTTATATATCTGTAGTCTTACAAATCAGATGTATGATTCCAAGTCTGATGGCAGATGAGCTGAAATCTGGGTGAACGGGGCGATTCACTTTCTTCGCTTCCTATTGTTTTTCCATCAATCATGTTGCTGGAGGCAGGGATCTGTAAGCATGTAATTGGCGAGCACAAACTCAGCCAGTAGTGAACTGAAAATAAGTGTCTGTAAAGGTTTCAAATCAACAACGTACAGACTATAAATACACTTCTGAAAATCCTCTTCTGAAAGCTTCATCTGATGTTTTCTCAGGTAGAATATCTCCGTAAAAAAGGGAAGGAAACAAGGTGTAACTCAGCCCCTTGCAGTCCTGGTTTCCGGCCCAGGCTCTGTGTTGTCTCTCCCCAGAAGTTCTGCTATAATGTAATCAGACTGCTGGATCCAAGATTAATAGTCCACTTACAATGTCCTAAGAGAGATATGATGATTTTGTGACTTTGACTCTGACTTTGGTGTGGAACAGAGGAAAGAACTAGGTGAGGAGCATATGAATGAGAATACAATGACCCAAGCAGAGTCTGTACAGGGAAAAAAGGAACCCAACAGTGGCAAATAATAAATCCACCCCTTGTTTGTGTTTCATATCACAAAGAGGATTGTGCTCATTAGGGGCAGCAACAAGCACATATATCAAAGGCAGATCTCTGTCAGTATCTCTCCGGGAGATCTGGCTGTGAGTGGGTTAGGTGGTGCTTTGTATCATGACGGAGCTTGATATTTACACGGTGGGCTGCACCAAACCTTTTTTTCCAAGCCCTCTACAGCTGCTGGACCACTGCTTAAACATTAATCTACATGCATCTGGAAGATGGAAGACTTGTTCAGTGTCCATAGGGATTCCCTATGAGAAAGTAATTACAACATATCAAATTTTCCTTAAATATTACATAAATTGAAATGCTATGTGCTCTGCTTTTTGGTCACTGTTTCCATTATGTTCATTGTAATGTTGTTGTGCACACCCAGGTATTCTTCAACCAAGGTAAGGTCATTCCACACAGTGATGATTACCCTTTCATTCTACTTCAACGTCATTGTCATTGTTATAACTAGCAGCAATATATGACTTTGTTGTTTACCCTGCACTGATGAGGAATAAATACAAAACCCCATTGCTTTCTGATTGTATGCATAGGGTTGGTCAACCTCAATGATGATTACCTCAGCAATAGATTTCTACCTGCATTGGTTTGTTCTGTACCTTTTTCCTGTCATCATTCAGTTATATGAAGCACAGAAGCCACCCTGACCTTTTATTCACCCTAGCAGGTAACAGGCTTCGACTTTGCTCTTAAAAAGTACACTCAGACCATCGTGCAATCCAAGT
Organism: Lota lota; assembly: GCA_026745465.1. Taxonomy (NCBI): domain Eukaryota; kingdom Metazoa; phylum Chordata; class Actinopteri; order Gadiformes; family Lotidae; genus Lota; species Lota lota. The sequence goes on along the minus strand of JACYXH010000659.1, from coordinate 13,507,473 downwards.
GTTTCAGGATTTTATTTGAACTCAATCTTCCTATTGAGGAAAATATCTGTTTATAAAGGAAAAGCAAATTTAACTCTACCAATAATCGAATCTGAAAGTATAAGGTCACGTAGGATTATAATATAGAATGGTTAAGTCATGTATAGGGGTTAGGGATGTGGGGATGATTGTGTTGTAAACTCCATAGTATTTTGTACACTTAAAAAAACTATTTGATTATTTTACTTACCTGCCCAGCGACTACGGGTGGAAAATAGCAGTTTGCTAAAACCTAGTGCGTTGCATCCCTTGCTTGTTTTATTTTTTTGCATTGTGCCTCAAAATAAAGAAATTCAAATTTCTCTCTCTCTCTCTCTCTCTCTCTCTCTGTGTTTGTGAGTGGGCTCATGGTACTCCTTACCACTATTTCTGTGTGTGTGTGTGTGTGTGTGTGTGTGTGTGTGTGTGTGTGTGTGTGTGTGTGTGTGTGTGTGTGTGTGTGTGTGTGTGTGTGTGTGTGCGTGTGTTTGAACTGCCATCCAGTTCATCTCCCATAGTCAGCTGGGATATAGGCTCCCCCTCCCATCTCGCCCAGAATAAGACATACAATATGAATCCATTATGTTAACCATTTAGCATAAACCACAGGAGGTTTTGTGATGTGCGTGCAGTTGTGACTGTGTGTCTAACCTTCCCTATGGGTTTAGTGTGTTTGATCCCATATGATGGAGACCGTTTGCACAAGCTCACACAGTACATCCTGTGAATAAGGTGGACTCTTCCATTTGCCTTTTCACCAACGGCAGAGTAAGGAGATAATTGATTGTGTGTTTGTGTGTGTGTGTTTGTGTGTGCGTGCGTCTGCGTGTGTGTTAGAGGGTAACGGTAATGAGGGGGCGGGGTGTGCTTAGTGACATCCTTGTTTCTGCCAGTTGTGGGGAAATGCATGGTGGGTTGGAGTGATGTTTTTGTCATGGGTGGGTTATCTTGTAAAAAACCTTCCTGGATTTAGTGTGAGATTCCGGGCTATACTGATTGTGTGTCTAGCTAATAGACAATATAACAGCATGTTGGCTTGAAGGCAGTATGTTGCACATGCTCTTTCTTTCAATCGAGCAAGGTTACTCTAATAAGCCACTGTTTAGAACTAGAAACTCACTGCGTTACGGGAACATATTTACTACCAGAGGAAATGTTTTTTATTTCATAGTTTTTGTTGTTACATTTTAATACAGCATAACTATGATATAACCATCGGAAATGTGCCACCTCCGTCTGTTAAGAACCAAAATAGTTTTACTTATATATATATATATAAAATGGTATAATTCAGACACTACAACTGCAGGCTTATAAAATGAAAACATAACTAAATAATCCTTTGTTTGGTACAGCTATCCATTGCTTTGTATTTCAGAGACAGAAACACCTTATTGATCCTAACACCATCATATATGAGCAACACGTATTGACCCTGTTATGTCATGCTTCCACTCCTCCCTTTAGTGTAACAATACCAATTGCAGGCTTGAATTTCAGCCTTGCATAAGAGCTGCACCTCTCCCACAGTATTATTTTTGGATTTTCACATTGGCAAAATGTTTGAAACTCTGCTTCTTTCCTTTGTTTGCTACCATGAGCTTTTGGACTTACATTCTACTTTTAAGTCGCTTTGGGAAAGGGAGGTTAAAGGTCAGCTGTGGCCAAAAATTACTGTGCTTCTTTTTGTCCAACCAAAACAAATTCGCATCCACATCCAAGTGTGTCCAGAGTGTCTCTGCTATTAAGTTTACAATGTTTTGAATGGAGAAAAAAGGGGAGAGAGTTGGCCAAAATAATCTATAGATCAATAGATAAATGTAAAGGGAAAGGGAAGACAACTACTGCACAAAAAGGCAGATATTTGTTTAAAACATTTTCTCCGTTTTCAACAACACTGAATCTTCACCACCAAGTCAAAGAAAATGCTCCATATCTGACTTCTGATGAATCCTGCCATTGGGATGTGTGATCTGGAAAATTAAACAAATAAATACATTTGATTTACCTTTTGATTGCTACTAGTAAGGATTCGTTTTATATGAAATAACTTGTTGTGCATAGCTGTTTTGAATGGTATAGTTATAGTTACTGTCATAGTTGTAAAAACATTTCATGATATAATTGTGTGGAAAACCGCCCCTAGCATCTATGCACATGGCTATGCACACGGTTAACCCAGTGACTAAATGACCAGTTAAGGGTTTCTGAATTATTACATTTCAGTACTACAAAAGATAGCAATTGAAGGTCGATTCTATGGTTATCTGCATTTTGTTGGCTGAGTTATCCATGTCAGAATCTGATTATTTAATTCAAATTCAGAGACAGCAATAATTGTAATAATTGTTAAAGACAAAACAACATGGTTTAAATTAGCGTTACTCATTTGGTGATAGACTACCTGAAACAAAAACTTCACACATGATGCAGTGGTATTTTTCCTTATAAGAAACTCATTACAATTCACAACATTACATTTCAAATTACCATTTGCTCTTTTTCTATTTTTTCTTTTTAATGTTAAAATGAATTGCATTTTCTATCTGAAAATCAATCACCGGTCAATACAAAAGCAAGTGAGCAGATTGACTTACTGGCTTTTGTATCATTTAGTTTCACATTACAATACTGCACTTTGCATAGTTATTTTAATATGTTTGTGTATGAATTGTAATTGAATTATTGCTGCTTCAAAACTTCTAAATTAAAGACATTAATTCATCAACAAAATAAGTGGAAAACGTGAATAAAGAATGTTTTCAAAAGTTACGTTGGTGAAGATCATTGCCACTATATATCATTTTGAGAAAATCAAGGCCAATATATGATATTGTCCAGGTAGTGAGGGCAGCCAAATGCCTTTTTTCATGGAGTAAGTTTTAAATAAGACAAGACTTTAGTAAACATTATTATCTCCTTATCAAATCAAATCAATTGACTATGTATCATACAGCAAAATCACAATTAACTTTGTAATGAAAATAGTACCAACAAATATGTAATCCTACCGTGTGCATCATTTTATATTTGTCTTACTATGTATTCTATGTGTTTGTTAATTAATGAAGGCACATTTGTATTCATTAAGTAACTGAAAATGTAATATTGTATATTTGTTTATCTCATAGGCACCTGTAAGGTATAGTATCACTTATGTATGAAAGCATACAAACCTATCTGAATAATGTCCTGTATATTTGTGATCGTGACATAACACATCTAAATGAAATACAATCGTGCAATATTCATGCAACGGGATGCACACACACACCCATGGACACACTCACACACACACGCACACACACACGCACACGCACACACACACACACACACGTGAACCTGGGCCACAGGCAGCCTCGTGGGGTGTGTGGGGGCACTGTACATAAACCAAGGGCTTATCTCATGTTTTGAAGACCACATTAGCAGATGAAAAGCCCACTGCGGTGTGTATGGCCTGAACTTTGAACCTATCTCCCAGAAGTGCAGTCAAGCCTGATAATACAGAGCTATTACACCTCTGTCCCTCAGCCATGCTCTCTGTTTTTAAATGGAAAACCTGATGGCACATTTGGATGACAATATAACAAAGACAGCGAGCCATCAAAGTTGGCAGATGGCAACTCAAATGGAACTGAAAATCGCCTGTCAATGCCTCGACTGAGTATCATTTGCTTAATAATCTCATTCCATGGATCTGGTTGTTGTCAGGATTAACACTCACCTACTATTTTGCACATAAAACGTTCTATGTTAGTGAGTAAATTCAAATGAGGGGACTATGATCTTTACCTAAAACACTCTTATTTATTGCTCTCTTTTGCTTATTCCAAAAATTCACTAAGCACTGTACATATACTAATGGATCAATCGTTATCTTGCCTTGATTTTGGCTGATGCTTTGACTTGTAATCATTTACTCTCATACTCTTGATTGATTTTATTTGGTAAGATCACTGTGCATATGTTGCTTGATTCAGCCTACGTCTTACTGCATTCAGAAAGAAAATCAGCAGATCTTTTCCCTTTCCTCTTCTCCTTTTGTCATTCACAGTCCCTTGTAAATGAAGGCTGGGCGGGGGCGCTGGGAGGGGGTTAGTGGGCTGCACGATGCTGTGTAGCCCACTGAGAGCGAGGTGTTATTCTGTTCGATGACAACTCTCAGGGGATTCTGGGAAACTGTAGAGCTCACAAGGTCGGCGTGTGAGGAGGGAAACTGAGCCATTTCTTTGTGTGCTGTTTGTGTTTAAGATAGCAAAGAAAAGCATTAAAAGGAACACAGATGGAAAAAGATTTAGCTTGTAATTCTGAAGAGGAGATAATTTATTCTTGCTCCAAGATGCATGTAATTTTATGTCTGTTTTTTTTTTGTGTGCATTATTTTACATAACACTTTTATCTAAGTGTGATCAGCCTCATTCTTGGCCGGGTCACCCTTGAAAAATATATTTTTTATCTCAATGTTTTATCTACCTGGATAAAGGAATAATCATTTTTGCCATTTTATCTATCTCTATGAATGGAGGATTACTGACATTTTTATGACAACTCAGATATTTTTTGAGCTGGTAGTTTATCTCTACACAATCCATTTCCTCTAATTAATGATATTTGGAATGCTCTTTTCTGACTAAATTATTATTCTTGTTAGCCTAATACATTTTACTCAGTTCAACAGATTTGGAGATCAGATACAGAGATAGGGTAGGATGACCATATAACCTGAGTGTAGGTTAAAAAAAAAAGGCTCTGGTGAATTATTAGTAGTGAGGAGAACTGCAATTGGACACAGCCTTGACCTTGTCTTCTTCCCAGGTGTTGTCATCTCACCAGGGAGAATGCCCTGGATGAGCTGGTTCCAATGTGGAAATAGTGGCAAGAGAGGGCCGGGCTCCGGAGGGAGGGATATGGGTTTCGGTCACATGTCTCGGTTATTGCTTTGCCAAACAACATACGAGCACATACACACACAAACACACACCCTTAGCAATTAACAGCCTCAGTTTAGTTGAGCTCATACAAAACACTTGACTAACGGTTTCATAACTACCTGAACTATTCATGAATTGCAGAATTATAAAGTGTTATTAACACGTTGTAAATCGTTTGTAAATAAGCAACGGACGCTTTTTAAATGATCCATTAACCATTTTCTCATTATATTTTTAATAATGTGGAACTGATTATGAATTGTTTACCAATGAGTATTTATTTGGAAACAATGCTTGAGGAATGAGGAATTCAGTATTAATTCACTATATACTACTATTTTATTAATGCCTCAAAATTGCAGATATTCTAAAGTGCTACTGAAATATCTTATCAATAAATTAGGTCTCAAATGGATAACAGTTTCCCGTGTTTCCTCGCATGTTAGGGGGTAAAGGGGACCAAATGAAACACACCATTCAACATTGTTGGAAACATTTACACAACTCAACAAAATATATAACATAGGTCTAGTCTATGTTATATATTAACTTTTATACTATAGATTTTTTTTTAAGTGAATTAAAGCCCTGGGTAAAGCCAGTTACAAGCCTCACTCACTACAAGTGACAAGGCCTTGCCCTGGCTGTCAAGGAGAGAGAGAAGTGAGTGCAACACTGTCACTGCAACGGAATACATTCCAAACAAACAGCAACAGCCCTAAACTTGTTTTTGTTTAGTGTTTTCACAGCCTTTTATTGATAAGCAATTCCAATTGCAGTTGTTGTCATTGTGAACAAAATGAAAGGATAACTATTGTGTATTTTTTTTTACTCATAAGTGGTTTTTAGGAATTTGGGAAAACAATGACTAGAAAGAAATGACAGCCAAAGATTGACATTGGAACATCTTCCTTTTAGCTCCCTTTTTGGTGATGGCAGGCTAGGCTACCCTTTGGAAGGCAGATATAAATGGAAATGGGAGTGAGTTGACTACTCACAATATTGATCTTTTTAAATGCTTTTCCTATCAGCCGAAAACATGTCAGGCATTTCCCCCTACTTCTCTATGCTTAGAATCAAGTACAGCACAGATGCACTGCATTTCACAAAGCCTCCGGCCTCCTGGTTATAATGATTGTGACTGAACGTATCTTGCTCTGGTTTGGCAAATTGGTGGTCTAAATCTAAGTTTTTTAAGTTACTAAATTGCTCGTAGGCCTACTGAAATCCCCCTTAAATCGGGTAGCTCGAGCTCCTCATATGGTATTAATGTTCAAGCCCAGCTCATTCACGTAAAAAAGGGCGTTAGCCAACTTAAATATTAAGTATTTTTTTCTCTCTTTCTCTCTCTCACTCTTTTGCTTGTATCATTTCAAAATGAGTCGCGTGGAACACACGTGTAAATGCCATAATTATAAACCGGATAGTTCCGGTCCTTGAGGTTTGGATTGTCATGAAGCCGTTGTAAAATAATATACGCTATAAACAAACACCTGGGACCGCATAACAATTCCTTTTTATTTTGGGCAAAACGCGCTGCCAATCTCAAAGAACGCTAGCCTGTGTTGCTTGGCCACCACTTCCAATGGTTTTTGATAAATGATCGCATTGTATGTTTGCGGTGTGTTTATTTTGTGTAATACTACCGTACTAGGTATAGCAACCACTTTGATAGCTGTTTCATTAAAGCCGCTTGACGTCGTGCCTAACAGCGCCCCTAGTTGTTCTAAAATCACTGTAAATCCCGGTTTCTCATAGCATATGGCATAATTAGGTTATGCCATATGCCAAATACTCACACTGAAAATGTCGGCCATTGCAATAAGGGTATTATTCTAAGGGGAATATGGAACATGTTGTCCTCTAGCATGAGTCTCCACTTAAGCTTGAGGAGAATATATGATGATAATAATAATACAAATAATATTGATTATAATAATAATAATCTTCATTTATAGAGCACTTTTCAAAATCCGGGTTATGCTCGGCTTGCGCACGCACCACCAGGTGTCACGCACAGCGGACACAAAGTAACACGTCTAAACTGAATTAAGCATGCACTCATCTCAGAGAAGTTCTCAACCGCTGATTTTTTTATACGGACCTCTGTGACCTCATAGGTCACCAAGCAAGGCTAAATCTAGCCAGAGATGCAGCCAGTGTGCAAAGTCACATAGTGTCTCTTTAAGAGAATGATAACAAATACAATCAGTGCAAAATTAAGTCAGTTGACAGGAGTAATTCTTTCAGAAGATCAAATGCAATGTTTGTTGTGTCTCTCAAACACATGCATGTGCACGCACACACACACACACACACACACACACACACACACACAAAACATTAACTTCTATGCTAAAGATCTGTATCTCAGGTGTGTTATTGAGTGCAATTGATGTGTGTGTGTTCTTGCATGATTGAGTTGATTTTTGATGGTGTAATACCCACAGCTAGACGTCAACCTTCAGGATTATTATGTGTAATAATGCTTCACAAAATGAATTGAATGAAAAAATATATATAAAATAATAGAAACAACTTTCATGACATTTTGGACAGAATCTTTTCTCCCCTGAAGTCGAAAGTATAAATGACAGTATAGAGGCGTGAAGTAAACAAGACAGACTTGAATTATTTTCAAGTTAATAATTTACTCAAACTGACAATAATTATTTGCCATTTGCCATCAGATGAATACATTTAATTAGTGAATGAATGTACATTTGATTAATGTATTAATCTCATTATTTCAAGGTGTTCATTAACACTAAAGGATCTCCTGGAACTATGATTAGCAGTTTATTTGTAATGTATATAGGCTGTAGTCATAATACACTACGCTGTCGCTGCATGCTATTTCCATTATTCTAGTTGTTGCCCTTATATGAAATAATAGCATGGCGGGTAGAATTCAAATAAAGAAAATAAAGGCAAAATATTAAACTAGAAAACTGGGAGTTTCATTTATCAATCATCCAATTCACTAATATTCAGCACAGCTCAGTCCTTCGCTCATCAGCACAGAACCAAAGAATATCCACTCACAATCCTCACGCAAATTCTGTGGCAGTGATAAAGTGTCCATCAAAGTGTTCCAAAATGTCAGCCACGTCAACATCTATCCAGGCGTAGGTGGAGGAGGTGTGGGCCAGAGGGAGTGGGCGTATAATGGAGAGAACATCAGGGATGTTCTTATTCTTTCCAGCCGCCAGAGACACTTTGCACATCCTTTTTAAAATGCCTGATTAGCAGAATAACACATCACATCAATAAATACAAATCGGACGAAAAGCTGTGTGATAATGTAAACAGTTCCACCGTCCCCTAGTCTCTAAATAATTTGTATACCAATGGCAGTCACGGAGCTTATCTTATCTGACTTCTGTGGGGGAAGTAGATTTCTGTGGGGGTCAACAAAAGGTTCAAGGGCAGTTTGATACACACATATATGTATATATTTATATGTATAGTTCTCTGAAATCTCAATTTATAGCATTAAATCCTCTATTATCAACTATTGCACTGTAACACTAAATTATAAGCATTTAGAAGACTTATCAAAGTCTCATTATTCACAGCAGTCTCTTGTATTTTTGTCCTTTGTGATGGTTTGGACAGGAGGTCAGTGGTCCAGCTGGCTATCTGTTTCTTCCCTGCAATCCCCTCTCTGACCCCTGCACAAACTGCTTTTAAAAAAGCATGCAAAGCGTGGCAGAACCCAACGCATAACTCCCTCCACTTCAGACTCTGTGGAAAGAAATACAGTCAGTTACTGCAGGCTCTTATTGCACTATTAATCCCATCCATGCCGTTCTTTAGAATTATAACCGTTCTATTGGTTTAATCATTTATATAGTTTTTTGCATATTCCCCATACCGTGAAATGTTAATTGCTGCATATTGAGATGAGTTTGTGAACGTTTTGATATGAGAAGACGATTAAGTGATTCAATGAGGTGCTTAGTGTGCTTCAACTGCACGGCCAGGGATGGGCAATGTTATGAGTCTTCCACTGGTCCATAACGCATAGTGTTGAGCAGATTTATTGTCAGTACTGTGGATACATTTCTTTTATGAAAAATGTTTTCTCCATGTGGCTTTGTATATAATCCAGGATTGAAAACAAAAAGGATTTCCAATCAATACTTTTATCGCGCTACATCCAAATTCTATGTATAAATCAGACATTGAAACCAGTATGGCCACTGACTTCTCCGCTATTTTCCATCTCCTTCCGTTTCTGATTTAAAGGCGGAGACTGGTAACACTTTATGTTTGAGCAGTTATGTAGTGGTTGTTCATGCTAGATCTCTCAATCTTTGTGACACGGTAGTCATATTACAAATAAAACTCACTTGGACGTCTACCACACAATCACATAATATGTGATGTAAAATACTAAGAGTTCCGCTGTTACAACATACCCCACTTTTGGGGTAACACTAGCGGTTATTAGAGGTTAGAGGTTTTTTGAAAATAAAATCCACACTATCAAATTTAATGAATATCAATAAAATTAATGCAATGTCTTTATTGAAGAATAAGGAATACATCTCATTTTGAATAAAGTCAGTAAACAATTTAGAGCGGAAAAAACCAACACATTTCTTCTAAACCTTGAAATGCCTGGTCAACTGGTAAGGAGACTGGGGCTGGCTGGTTAGCTGAGGTGGAGAGAATAGGGTGGGAAAGAAAAGAGCAATATCCCATTTTGCCTTCACTGAAAGATGAGAACTGTGGTTGTTCAACAACAATAACACCTTCCTTTCAGGAATAACCTTTGTATGCTTGATGAAGTGTTTCAGGAAGATGAGGAAAACCTCCTCCTGCATCCAGCCAAAGCCATTACCACACCCAACACTACCTGGTGGTCCATCGCACAGCAGGCACTCATTGCAGATTTTACCTCAGAATATGAAGGCTGGAAGAATGCCATTTCCCAGTGCATTCACAGAACAGGTGTCTGATACCCCTCTCCTGATGTCATCGCATCAACTTGCTTAACTCCAAGGCGGGCCATCACACGGTCAGGAGTCTGGACGGTTGTGATGGGTGTCTTATCCACATTCTATGTATAATTTTCCGCAAAGCTGTGTGTCTCAATCACATGTCCAAGCTTCTTGACGAATCCCTCCACATTTGGACGATTTAAGCTTGTGGCCCTAAACAAACTAGTTGGCTGTGCACTTCTGATGGACAGATTTGGATGGCGTTTCATGAAGACTTAAAACCATTCTGATCCTGCCATGAATTTCTCAACCCATGACTAGGGTTGTTTACAGTAATTGTCCATTGCCAACTGGTATGCTAACTTTCTGACCAAAGAGCAAGTCAACAGTAAACATGGTATCCCCCATGAATTATGTAAGACCCCTTAGGGCAGTCAGTGATAAACAAGGCATTGTTGCTTCCTTTAAATACTCAATCAAGAGTTCCTCCTGTGCCTCACTGAAGACTCTATGACTACTACGGTAGCCTGATGCTCACTTGAAGCCTCTTCACTTAGTGAGCCTCACTCTGTGAGGCTTTACAATATCTGTGCAACGTGACGTGACAGATTAGCCGACGAGTGAAAAGCCTAATCTTGAAAAATTGCATGGAGACCTAACATTTACACACAAATATAAAATAGAAGCTATAGTGGCTATTTAATAGTTTATAGCCTATAATCAGACTAAACGAACCAATGAGTCTGCAGTGATTCTAATCAACTCGTGGTCTATGTTAATTACTGTGTGATATTTCCCCCCATCTATATATATATATATATATAACATTATATTATATGAACTACATTAACTATTCAGAAAGCCACATGTATTCTTGTATTCGTCTTGTGTTCATTTCATGTGATCTTGTTTGACGTCAAGAAAAATCCATATTCCACCTTCCCCTCGTGTTCTAAACTGATCCACAAATGATAAAATGAGAAAGCAGGAGGCTTATAACTGGAAAGATAATATCAGAACTCGTTACTTGGGGAACAAAATATATTGCCTGCAAACAATATCTGTGGAGAAACTGATATAAGTACACATATTAGACCACATCTTATGACAAATACAATGCTGGATTCCTTAAATGTTAAACATTGAAGATTACCTCCAACATCAAGCAAACGCTATAATAATAATCATAATAATAGTCATAATGGAACGAAATACAAGCAATACAAATCAGTAGTTTATACAATCCTATCTGCATTATGTATCAACTTCAGTAGTATAAACAAACTGCAGCCAGCAGAAACACAGAGCCCTAGCTGTTTAACATGCATGTGTTATTCTGAGGGTAGAACAAAGTATGGGAGGTGCTGGGAGGTGCCTTCAAGTTCCACAAGCCTGGGTTTGACTCCGTTATAAATTCTCAACTTCTGTGTCATTTTAGGAACAAAAATAACGCTCTACATTAGTACGGCATGACCTTTTGAGAAGAGGGGAATTACTGGCTCATTAAAACGGAAACGGAACTATCTTTTCTGAACTACTTACCGAATATTCACGCATGCAACAGATGCACCACTCAAACAAACACTCTCCCTTCGGCAGTTGTTTTAGCTTAATTCTGGAGATGCACTGCACTGTTTAGGAGTACCACAGAATGATAAGCCTTGAACAATCAGTACTAGCTCTAATGATCTGTTTACATGCTTGCCGCTCTCATTAAGCAGGCCGATTGTGGGGCATCTGCGCCTTCTGAGTCGATCAGTATTTTACCTTGTGGGAAATAAAGTGTTCATCTCAATGATGTTTGCGCCTATTCATATTTCCTCCTCCATCTGGCCTTTTGAATCAATGCCGATCGATTATTGACTAAAATACTCATCAATGCATCTCCATACGTCTCAGTGCACAATATAAACCCTCTCAATGGGATAATACCCACATTGTCTCTCATCTGAAAATGTTAGGAAGGCGAAATAGAACACTGGGTGTCGTTTTGGCAGTTTAGCTGACTGTTTTTTTTTTTACACCTTATCAGAACCAACATAACGCGTTATTCATATGTATGCTCAGTGTAATTCATTGAAGTAGAATGAAACATTGGTAGCCGCAATGCTCACCTCAACTGCCATGCTAACGCTAGATATAACTTTCACTGCCAGATGTTAATTGTTGTTAGGTTTATTTCATTTGACTGCCTTTTAATCAGCAGCGTCGTAGACATGTCTACAAACCAAACCTTGTGTATTAGCAGAGGGGCCTGCATGTGAAGTGACGTGTTTATGTGGATTTGCTGGCAAGGAACTTTAACTCTTTAATGTAGAATAATAGATCATCCAGGATGTAGTAGTAGTAGTAGTAGTAGTAGTAGTAGTAGTAGTAGTAGTAGTAGTAGTAGTAGTAGTAGTCTACTATCATAATATTTACTATGTCTAAATAGTGATGTTTCCATTATTAGTGATATTTGCTTAAAGTTGTAATGTGTAACATTTCAACTAGCTCATAGGCCGCTTAAAACTACTTGGAAATATCTGTACTTAATGCTGATTGAGAGTGATTTCAAAACAGAGTTCTTGAGTTTTTTTGCTGGTAGAGGGAGAATTCATGTGCCCCTCCATGTGGGACTGAATGCCCTCCCTGAATATGGAGGCTGGCACAGACCCTGCCCACACACACACACACACACACACACACACACACACACACACACACACACACACACACACACACACACACACACACACACACACACACACACACACACACACACACACACACAGACACACACACACACACTGACAGGGTATTTAGCTGTTTAAACTTTTTAACTATTCTGAAATCAAAACCAATATCAGCCTCCAACAGGTATTTACTTACTGATTACGTGGGATTTGGATTTTGGATTATCTGATAGACAGCAACCATTTTGCAACCTGCTTATTGGATTTTCTGGCTAACAAACAGTGGTAGACACACACACACACACTTACACAGAAGAATTTGCATTGAAAGTGAAAGGATATACTGCTCCTGGTCAAAAGGGCTATTTGCCAGATAGTATGTATAGGTTTAAAAGCATTAATTAATAGCATCAGCTTATAGCGCATTGTGATGTAAGAGCTTTGCAGTGAGTCGGAGTGTACTGCAGTGTACTGTATAGACACTATAAGCTAACCTGTAGGTGAATAGTTAACACCTCCATATGGCTCTCTTTCACAAGAAGACAGTTCACCTGTTTAATAGTCAAGAGTGAATAATAAATGTTCATCTACTGAGATATTTCCTTTTCTTCTTCAGAAAAGCGAAAGGACATCAAGTCAACAACACTGGATGTTGACATTCCATCTTGAGTTTCAACCAATCGTTACACCTGGTGGCTACAAAGGACTAGTCAGAAGCTCAAACAACTGAAACATAACCCTGACTTGCTCACATGCATCTCACACTAGTGGGAAATGCAAAGGACAGGAAGAAAATATTATAATGGGTGATCCTGGTTTATTAGCTCTCATTTTAGAAGTGAATTAGGCTTTGAATATAAGAAATAAACAGTATGCATGATCTTTAAACCCCTAAAGTCATGGCCTAATCTATTAGCCCGGTTGTTAATACAGTGGAATTAAATGTTAAATTGCACGCACAGGCAAAGATGAAAAGGCAAATGATCAGGGCTGCATTAACAGAATGATTACAAAAGGTGTTCATGTATGTGTTGATGTTCTGTAGCAGAAGCATGTTGAAGATTAAATGGTTCTGTCAATAAGTAACTCTATTTTACCTATGGTGCATATTATATTATATATCTGATCAAAACCAATAAACTTGTCAATCTATCCATTAACTTTTTAATCCACACAGCTTCATTTGACATATTTTGTATGGTGAATATCAAGAGACGTGTATTCACAAATATTGTTTTGCTTCAAAGCAAGAAAGATCTTATGTAGGTTGATCTACATGGCAGTTAAAAAATACGTATCATCATCATTCTAGATTTTACACCAATATTTCCAAATATCTTTAGCTAAAATAGGTGCTTTTCTGTGGTGGATCTGTTATAAAAAATAGTAATTGATGATATGTATTAACTTGAGAAACATCCTCGATTAATAGATGGGTGTGACGTCCATGATTTATATTCTATATGAGATAGCATCATTGGTCATTTAGATAAACTATCCGTCTGCCATCATATCCAGTTCACCGCTTTGGGAAATCATTGGAAAGTAATGATAGTCTGCTTATCTCACGCCCATGGGGTTGACAGTGTGCTCTGTCTTCATGGCAGCAAAGTTTATAATTAATACCACATTTTCCGTTTGGTCAATTTGTCCGGTAAATAGTTTTCCCTCTTCTATTTGACACGGTAAGCTACCATCAGACCACAAAGCATCAACAAGGCATAGCTGTGTATCTCCCGAGTTCATTATTTCTGCGTTTATTTTTTCTGTCATGCTACCCAGTGCACTTTTGGACAGGTCCAACCCTTTTATTTGAGGATATGATTATCCCAGTTTCACTGTGTGCCATCAATAATGGTTACCATGGCGACCAGGCAGGCGGGAAGCATCATTGGGTGAGAGTGGAGGTCTTAATGTACCTGGGAACATGAGAGTCTGTCTGCAGCTCAACACACATTGCTGTGTCAGCTGGATTACTGTGGTAACAGACAGGCCTACAGACAAACACAATTGTTCAAATGTGACCAAACACTTTATAGCCAGCCACGTGTCAGCCTGCTGCAAGCCTTATACAAAGGGGGAGTGGAAACATGAGATTACGATATCATTGGTTCAAATAGGAAGTCTGCCAGTGCAGACAGAAGATCAATTAAGTTGATTACATGAGGATGTTATACAGCTAATGGGTGCTTTTGTTATAATCTTGATGAGAAGGTGGAATAATAATGTGGAAATTAGCCTGCTAGAGCAGAAATGTCTGTTCTCATCTCATGGTTATCTTCAATGCATAAAGCCTTTGTGTGATGTGTTGGAAAAAGCTGCATGCAATCCAGTGGTGATAGACGTCACAATCGGCTGGAGCGGTGGAGCGATGCAGCCGGAGAAGGAGGCTCAGGGTTTGTGCACCATATGGTGCTAGTAACAGGGAACCACCGCCCTAAGGCATGTGGCAAGCAGCATGGAAATCAAGAGATGTAGACATATTTGTAGAGGAGTGTATGTATAAAGACATCACCAATTATACAAGATGACTAAGTGTGTAGCAGCGATGTAATTAGGGAGTTGATAGCATTGTAGAGAGTGCAAAATCCGATGTTACAGAACGGTGTGATTCTGCTGCGATACAGTAACCGTTGGCTGAGGATTCAATGGGGTGTCGTGCAATAGTCAGGGGCGACAGCTGGAACAAAAAGAGCACTGCACGGCACGTTTAGAGGAGGATATAGAAGATGAAGTGGCTCGTTCACAATGGAGGCGGGGATAGGGATGGTCTAAAATTGAGTCTTTATTCTCTTCTCCTCGAACTTCAGAATTTCTTGCAGGAACCAGCCATGGTCCGGTTAACAGAGTCAATCTCCCCGCGTGGCCATCTTATTTAGCCTGTGTGAATAACTACACTTTTCATTCAACATCCCTGGAAAAAAAACATCAAAATGAAAATGGTGTGTCCTACGTTTTTTGCGTAGCTTCAAATAAAACAGATTAATTTGTTGCACGCCCTGCTTTTCCGACAGTGCATTGATTATTTATTATTGGCTTACAAGTGGGATACTTCTGTAGAGGCAGGGAGAGGAATATTAAGCCCATTTGTTTCCTCCAAACCATTGGGGGCTCTAAACGGGTTCCTCGCTCATTCGCATCAAGACAGTGGAACCTGAGGTTGAAACACACTGGCGCATTGTGCTCTCATGAGATCTCACTTTTAACACTCAACTTGTTTCTATACGTAGCCTGCCTTCTGTAGCAGCTGGCTTCATCAGCCTTTACACACGCACATTATGATCGCTATAGTTGAACTATGGCTTGAGATATTGAGTTAGACACTGAATAAGGAGGGAGAGCAACAGAAAGACGGATATATACATCATTTCTTTTTATAACTGATGCATTTCTAAATGCTCCTGTACTGGTTAACAGCTAAGCTGTGTGTGACAGCCGGGCTTCTGCTCACACCTAACTGAGTTATTTAGATGTGGAATTCATGTGCATTGTTACATTGGAAAATAATCAGCATAATGTGCACACAACATGTAAATTACTTTATATTCAAACACAAATGTAATTTTTTCATTTTGGTATGGTAATCGAATTGGCGCTGATTGACGGCACATCCCCTGTGATCCAATAGGTTAAAGTATCTGGTTACTTCTGATCAAATAAACACATTGTTATTCCCTCCATATTTTACCCAATATGACAAGTTAGATACAAACTGTTGTATTTGTCTTCCTTCACACACTAATGAAACAACAACAGATATAATTGTAAACATTAAACAGTTACGTGTGAGTAGATACACCACAGGGGAAATAACCAAATATTATATTTTTTTACTTACAGTCATCTATTTTGCCCTTGTTCATTTGATGAATGTTCCACTGTAAACCATACAACACATTTAGAGATGATTGAGAATAACAATACATTTTGAAGGCCTTTCTTTAACTAAAGCCCAGCCCAGTGTGAGTAAATTACATTTCAGTGTGAAAAGTGCATACAGTACGTGTGTTCCAACTTTTAGTGTCGCTCACTAATGTAAAACACGTGGGAAGGAATAGGCTACAGTTTAAGAGAGGCTTTCAAACCTTCTGCTGTCTAACATTTTGCATGAAATTACACTCAATTTGAATACTACACTCCATTCTGAAAACTTTTTTTGATGAGGGAACTTGAAGGGCGATTAGAAACTTTGCTAATTAATTATGCTGTGAAATGCAACTCATCATTTTGAGATTACTTTTATACCTCATAACAGATTTAAGGCTGAAGCTGGAAAGTGAGAAGCTTGGTGCGAAACAATGCTGTGTGTGCGTGTGTGTGCGTGTGTGCGAGTGTGTGTGTGTTTGTGTATGTCACTCCATATGCAAAATACGGCCAAGGAATAAAAGATAGAGGACATGTGTGAACATCAGAGAAGATGCTGAAAGCATTTCAAACATAGATGCCTCTTCCCCGGGGGGAAGGAGGAAACTGCTAATTGCTTGGGAGTCTTTCTCACCACACAGCTCCCACTCGATTTCCACGCGCTTCTTGCATTGCAAACCATCCCATTGAAGTCAAGCCAATGAGCCATGCTTTTCCTCTCTTAGTTCCTAACGTTCCTCCCAATTACATGTTCCCGCCACAGTTATCATTGTGGAGCTACAGTTATCTTTGTGGAGCTACGTGGTACTGAATGCGTACGAGACTATCCATGGGGTACAGCAGAATAATGAGCTGGACCTGATGGGCAACCTGACCACCTTGTGCCAGGCTTAACATGCTACTGCTGGGCTTTTATTAGCAATGAGTCGTCTGCTCTGCTCAGGAGCTGCCTCTAATGGTTGACCAAATAACCAGAGAATGAGAGGATATTTTGACTAACCAAAGAGCCAAAAGCCTTCCTTAACCCACATAAACCTAATCTAAGTGACAAGGGATCCCGTCCAGTCATTGCACTTTTACAGCAAATGATAGCAAACACTGCAATCAATTTTGCTTGTTTTCTACACAAAGAAACACCCCCACACACACACACACACACACACACACACACACACACACACACACACAAACACACACATATAAAACAGAAATGAACAGAAACAAACCAAACATCTATGATAGCTAACTATGCCAACCTCTCTCCCCACCACATCCTGCATCCTGGTATAAAGGATTAAAATGAAGGTCTGTCTTCCCATACATGTTGTTGTCACCATGGAAACTATTCAGCCAGCTCAACAATGGCTGTTAAATGGATGAAGCACTCTGATGGAATTCACGAATAGAGACTCAAACCTTTTTTTTGGGGGGGGGGGGGGGGGGGGTGCATGGAATGAAGTAGTCACAAGTTTGGCCTGCTAGCATGGCTAAACAAGCACAAAGGCCATAGCCTAATTATCGCCATTAAATATAAATCGTTCAATTATATCCTTTCTTTGGATTTACACAAATATTTTATGATAAAACATGAAATATGATTTAACATGTAACATTCAACTAATTCGTTGAAGAGGTCCAGAGCTATGGGCAAAATTTGCCATGAGATTAAAATGAGTCAGAGCTTTTCAAACATTCATAAGGAACTATACACTTCATGTTATGTATCATCAAAATGATCTAATTTGGCTGTGGAAGAGATGCTTTCACAGGAAACAAAGTTTGCAGAGCCGCATTTAAATTACTTTTAAGTGTTATTTACCTGAATGTAAATCAAGAGCACACATAACATGAACAGAGTTTTCTGCAAATGCAGGCTCGCATATTATCAATCAAATCCAAGAATAATGACTACACAGAAAGGCCAACAACAAAGCCAAGCATGCAATAAAATACTTAGTGGATAGACAGGAATAGTGGATACACGATGTTATCAATTTATGGAGTAGGCTACAGTTTAAGTTACATCCACCAGACGTAGAGCTGAAATATTACATTCAGACAGGGGAACTGCTGCCAAAAAATAAATAAACCATGTTGATCAACAATAGACGAGGAAAGCAAAGTGCTTTCAAGTGAATCATCGGTTATCGGCTATGACTAATATTTCTCGACAATTGCACAAGAGCAGATAAGAAGCATTAACAGATAACAACTTTGACTTGTTGTCTGTGGTTTTTGTAGCATATTTACAAATAGGGCACACCAAAATAATGGTGTCCCGTGGATATATAATGGATGAATAGTGTTAAATTACCCACTTAGGTTTTTATAAGCAAGAATAGCTGTTACAGCATTCCAATAACCTTGGTAAGTTATTCATTTGCTTTTCCGAATATATCAAAAAGAAGAAGAAAGAAAAAAAAGGGTGAAGATGAAAATATGAAAATAAAAATTAATTAATAAAGAAGATAGTGAAATGAGAGTAGATTTGGCGAGTTATTTTGGACCTGCTCATTACTAGTAGTCAGCTGTATGACCTTATGACCTTTAATACAATTAATGATTCATGAAATTCCAAGTAGAAAAAAAACGATTAAAGTTGGCATGTTTGTTTGTGCTTATGTCTAAACAAATTATATTTCTTCGCCAACTTATTAAGTTTAATCTATAACGTTTTTGTTTGTTCTTGAAAAAGAAAATAAAATCTGTCAATATGTTACCAAGCAAGAATGCAAAAACAATATGGCTGAACAGTATACACATAAGGGTAATCACTGTATGTTTGTAAGCTGTTAGTTTATAATACTAATAATATATAGTGTTTATCAAGCAGGTGTTTAAAAGAAAGGTGCCACTTTCTTTATAGTAATACATAACACAAAGAGCATAATGGGTGATACATAATGTGTATTGACTGTGTTTCTGGGGTGTGGTGTAACTTTAACTATAGTAAATATAAATAAAACAGACAATAGGGTAAATGCTGCACAGTATGCTTCCCTGACCCTTGAAAGAAGGAGTAATCCACCAACATCCTATTATTGTCATATAGATCTCCTATACTACTGTACTCTAGAGTCAAATTATCTAATCTTTTTCAATTTCTTAAGAAATCGTTTAATATGCAAAAACAAATTATGCATTGGACAGAGACAGAGGGGGGTGTGCCATGTAATAAACATAACTACAACAATGCCTTTGCCAAATATTATTCCAAGAAAAATCTCATTCATGTGACCTCCCTAACACACACACACCGACACACACACACACACACACACACACACACACACACACACACACACTCCTGTCAGATGATGCTGGGCTTGTTGTGTGTGATCAAAGTCCATCTGAAATAATTTCCATTCAGGTAATCTAATAGAGAATAGCTTCAGATGTGCTCCAGCTGAATAGATAGAGGCCAGCTCATGTCCCACAGAGGCAGACAGCTCTCAATATGTTCTGCGGTTCAAAGGATATCCAAACAGCAGCCAAGCTGTAGTTGCCTTTAGCTGAATCTAAATACTGTCAATAGCCCCACGGTACTGGGAAGGTTGGTTAAATGTTAAGGTATACTTCCAAATGCCAAATATGTAACAAGATAACTACTTGATCCAAATAGTGTAGGAATAGTGTCTAGGCCATGCACACAAACCTGTTAAGGAAGGAATAATGTCCCATGATTTGAAAATCATGGGACATTATTGTGGTTGATACAACTTAGGTTGCTTACCACCAAGTACATTTATTTTATAGATATTTATTTAACTATTTAAATCAGCCGGAATCCAAATTAGATTCTGTGGTGCTTTGAGCATAGTGTGCTTTTGTTGTCGAGGAAGCATCTGATCAATAGTTGTATTCGACCATTGTTTTTAATATTGGATTTTTAGCGTATTGATTTTGGAACTGTAAAAAGGCAGAGGTGACTCGTTATTGAAAAATATTACACTCTTGGAATGTTGTTGACCAATTAGGATCAAGTATTTAACAACACTGTTGTATAATTTCCAATAATAAACACCACTTTGTTTTTTTTCTTACATATTAATTGTACTTAATACTTTAATTGGTATAATGTTTTTTATACAATATTACATTTGAATTTCTATTAGTAAATAAATGTGCTGTATGACTGTAAGACCTGTTGAGTTTGCAGATATGAGTGTACTGGGTATTACACTGGTGGGAAATAATACCGCCACAGGCAAAGCATCTTTAGTTCAACAGGATGGTGGCAAGTATTTAATTATATCCATTTCCCGTTTGAATTTGAAAGATGGAGTTTGAAAATGTTGGAAACATATATCTAACCATATGTATGAACAAATAGAAACAGACAAGGTGTTTCAGTCACAGAAAATTGTAATTGAAATAGTGATAAGTGGCAGGCACCGACAAGAACTTCCTTGGACAGAGTTGTGTGGAGGTTGGGACCCTAATGGACATACATTTTCTGATACATGAACGGTATGATTCCTGGCTTATTGAAATAATGAAAATAATAGCTCTGTTTTATCTTTCTTCAAACTGTTGGTTAAATACTTTTTTTGTTTGACTGGCTACATGCTACATGCATGAATAAAGCCCGGTAAAGATGAGCCCCTTTCCTTTTGTAAAAGTCATTATATTATTATATCCAATCATATTTAAATCATCGACTTTCACAGCGCAGCAGATTAAGTAACATGCAGTGAGATCATTCAGCGGAAGAAATAACAGTATTAAGATTGTATAAAATCAAAATGCATAACACCATAGGACACTGTTTTCCCATCTGCAGACACAACAAGTGCATGTTGAGTTTTAGAAGCAAATAGGTCTTACATGCTGCAGAACGATGTGGCTTTAACCCGTCACTTTGTCCAACCAGGGATTTACTCCAAAGCTTCATTCAGAGGCATTCTCACCAAGAGACAGAATGAAAACATGTCGTGGTAATGCTTGCTTGGATAAAGATAGTCACATAGGTACAAAGGTACATGACCCCTCTGATCTGAACCATCAGGTGGCTTTATATTCATTATTTAACGGAACATTTATGGCTTTTAATAGATATATATATATATATGTAGCCTCAAATTAGCAATTTGACAATCACTTGTTCGTTGGCCACAACATTGAGAACTTCCATTTATTTCAGGCAGTAAATGAATGTTAAATCATTTCTAAGCATTTCTAAGCATATCTTTTTATTAAGTTGCAAGTTAACATACACCTAAGCTATAGCAAACTGAAAGACAATGCAAATTTGTGGAATTATATGAACGTTAATAACATATTCAGGAAATGTATTAGGTACCAATGACATTGCAGACGTCAACTTAATGGTGAATATAGCATATAGTAATAGCTAATCATAAAGAAAGGAAGAACATTTCACACTATTTCACCAGCAACAAAAGAACAAGCTAGAATGCGCAATCCTGTCTATCCATCTATTGTTTCTGTCCATCTTAGTCATCTCTATCCATTTAATACATTTCTCTCCATCTAATTCATTCAATCCCAATGTAGTCCTCCAGTGGCGAGCTGTCCCAAGCAGTGTACAGTGAGCATACAAATTGTAATACGAAGAAAAAATACACTTTGGAAGATATTGTATAAAATTTTGAACGTAAGCCATAAACCAAGCACTTAAAGCTGCAGTTCAAGCTGCTGTAGGTAAGATGTGAGCGTTGTAAAGCGAGACAGCAGAAAAGAGGACGATTTTGAAAGTAAACGACCCAAAGAAACGCCCTCCCTCTCTACTCCCTCCATCCCTAGGTTTCTCAGTTTCCTTTGCATTCACGCAGCTGAAATTGACAGCAAGATGGCTTACCTGAACCAACCAGGGAAGAGATGTCCTGATTGGTTCATACAAAGGCAGGCGTAGTCAACTGAAAATAGATATTCTTTCTACACATTTCCCTCACTAATAGCTGACAGTTGGCAATGCCATTTCTAGCTTAGGACACTTTTGATAGTTAGATCTTACCTACAGCACCTTTAAGGGATGCAGTGGACAACTGTATGACCAGTGTATTCCTGGTTAATCTATACCTGGAGAACGGCCTGCATGCATCCAATACAAAACAAGAGATGAGCCAAGCGTCAGCATGCTGCTCTGAAATACAAGAAACCAATCAAATTTGAGTAGAGGAACAGAATGACGATTTTTCTTTTTTTAGTTGCTGTTGTTGTTTTAACACCTTTGGAGGAATGAAAATAAATCAAATAGTCACAACTTCAAAAATGGTTTCTTGCCCATGAGACACGACTCTCGTCCTCCCGTTGCTGCTGACGCCTTTGGGACGATGCTGGTGTAGTGGGCGTGTTCATTCTGTTAGGATGCTGGTGATGGGGCTGAGTGCGGGGGGGGAGGGGTCCCTCGCAGGACACATGGGGGAGATTGCCCTGTGGCTGTAGTACTCCACCACTTGCTTGGGAACCTCTGCCAACACACATTTGGCTAACGCCGCTGGGGAGGCCTGTGACAGAGAGAACAGCTACAAGTTCAGAAACACTCCAAAACACTTGAGCTGGAGCCACACACTGCCAAATAAACAAAAAGAACTTGAATGCAGCTGGATTGAGGCTCGTGACGAGACGAGCGATCTGCAGTGCTGTGCAGTGAGCATGGGAAGCTGAGAGCACATTAGCAAGCGCTGGATCCGTTCTTTTGTTGTATGGGGATCATGGCCTAAATAGGCCCTAATTGCATTTCTGTTTTAATTATCATCTGTAAAAGTGTGGTATTGACCAGGCCCCTCATAATGACGTTTATGATCCTCTTTATAAACGAATATAAATCATGTTGTATCCCGTTGTTTTCCTATACATGACAGGCACGTTAAAACCGCTCCAATTCTAAATCTTAAATGGAGGTCAGTTGGAAGAGTGAAATACATACAATCCAAAAGGTGTGCTCTTCAAAACATCGTGGATAACCGCA
The DNA here is from genome assembly GCA_026745465.1 of Lota lota. Classification (NCBI taxonomy): domain Eukaryota; kingdom Metazoa; phylum Chordata; class Actinopteri; order Gadiformes; family Lotidae; genus Lota; species Lota lota. Next base: position 13,484,102 of record JACYXH010000659.1, on the reverse strand, counting down.
ATGTTAGAGGCAAACAGCCTTTAAACGCATTAACACATTTATAATGTATTATTTATCCTCTGGATGTCATCCAGCCCATAATGCCCATCTGCAGTATTGGCAAGGTATGCAAATGCTCTGTGTTTGCTCTTTGAAAGCACAATCTGTCTATGAGTTTTCTGAACATGGACCGTAAGCCATGCTGTCCATAAAATACCACAAGGATTACTATGTGGAAAAAAGAAAAAGAGTATTTTTTTTTCGGAGAGCTGTGAAAAAGCCCCTCTCCATCTGTATTTGTGTTTGATGCCATGTGAGAGCACAGCAGCATGCAGTAGTAGAGCTGGTCGGAAATAAGTGGATGACGCACGACTTGACCGAGGAAGAAGTAGGAAACAAACCGTTTTGAAGTCTCTGAAGGGCACAAACTGAACAATATCCCGAAGGACCGGCTCTCCCTTTGGCGAGCGCAGAACCCCGTCGTCTCCGTCCAAGATCTGCATGTCTGTGAAGTCTGCGTTGCCCACGCCAACGATGATGATGGACAGGGGCTGGTAGGAGGCGCGCACGATGGCCTCGCGTGTGTCCGCCATGTCGGTCACCACGCCGTCCGTCAGGATGAGCAGAATGTGGTACCGCTGTTGGATGGAAGAACACCACTCAGTATTTATTGGAGGAGCAATTTACAGGTTGGCACCTGCTGGTTGATTAATGTTTACTGAATGAAGAAATCCAATATAAAAATAGATATATTATACAATTATTATAATAATGTAACAAAGATATGTAACGTCCAAGGGACCGCGATCAGCACATTAATAACAAGGGGATGCCAACCTGCTCCTTAAGTTTCTACAGACAATGGATTTCCATTAACTGGAACTTTATAAGATTGTATTACTATGTAATACAATAAATACCTATATAATATCTAATTTGATAACACGATTGATCTTTGTCTCCATTGTCTCCAGGTCAGTTTCCATAAGAAGCAAACAATTTGTCTTGGCAAGAGACCCGAAGGGCTCGACTGTTGCAGCTAAAAGGTTGTAATATGAAACAGAGCGGCGCCTAGGGTGAAAACATGTTGAATGTTAACAAGCGCATATGCATATATAATCCGGTCAGTTTACAGGATGTTTTAATTAGATTTTGTAATTTATCGGAAGGTTTTCAAATATTAATCGAGAGGTCACAAGATGCCGGCTTGTTTGAATAAGAAAATAAAAAACCTCAGCAAGCACAATTGATAAGTCTTGGGGAAATTTGATTAATTTGTTCATATGTTACGTTTTGACATGAGTCTCTTAACTTACACTGCATAATTTCCTGTCATGGATATACAGTTTTTAAGTATTATAACAACACAAGCACTACAATGACATCAATGTCAGTTACAGTATATTCCTTTATCACAGTTAGTCAGAATAGCTGGAATGAAAACACGTGTAGCTCATTAACTTAATTAAGGGTCTCTAGGCACGCCAGTGCCCATAATTAGCATCATGAGATACACCTGTGTTCGCCCCTATTTAATCTTTGTGATAAAGGTGTAATTGATGAATATATCACAAGCCATCAAGGTCCTTCGCCAAGCTTGGGATCATCTTAATAGACCCTCTTTTTGTTATTTTTATGTATAATACACTGAAAAGGAGCAGACCCATAATAAGTGTTATGAGTGACACCTGTGTTTGTTCTACGATGAAGCCTATGGGAAAAGGGTCTATTGATGTCACCCTTCTTGTCCAGTATTTTTTAGTGTTGTGCTTATATGACTACAGATCAGGTTGTAGGCTTACCATGAGAGATGAAAGACTGTAGACATTGTGAATAAAGGGGAATCTAAATCCCTGGCATCTCATTATGCATCAGCACATAATGTGTAATTTAAGGGAGATGAATATATGGTGAATTCGTGAATAAATAAGGCGTTTGCTTCGTATGAACTCATCCCGAAACAATAATCCACAATATACATTCCTAAACTGACATAAACGGACCTCAATTTGGCTTAAATAATAATAATCGGTAGCAAAAACTGCAACTTAGTATCAACCTAACTAACAAACTTTTGCTCCAAATAATTATTTCAACCAAAATCATTTTCATGGGAATTGGAACACTACTAACAAGTGTGTGAATGTAAGGTAAAGGTTATTTTGGTTATTATTATTTGGTAATTTATTGTTTTTCTTTCAGTAATTACAAAGTTATTGCAAATTAAGATTCTGCTGCTTGCATATGCCAACAGTCCCTAGATACTCTGAGAGAGCACTTGCTGACGTTCCCTACGTAGGCCTACTCCGCAGTAACTGATGGGGCGCCATTGGCTATTCAAGGCTGAATTGTAAATGTTACATCTCAAAACACGACTTTTCTGAAATAAGCCATCTGTTTTGTTCAACACGCTATTGAGCTAAACACTTTGACTTTTTCCTAAAACTTCTAACATCTATTTACTATTCATTCCAGTATGTAATATTCCAATATGTGTAATATTGTTCTTTATCATTATTTGCATTATGTCACTAGCTGTCTTGTCAGGCTTCCCGCAATCTGCTCCAATGTGCTATTTTGCTATGTTACCCCCCCCCCCCCCCCCCCCCCCCCCTCAACATTAGGAGGCAACATTCTGTAAATTGAAGAAATTAATCAAATGTATGATAACGATATGCATTGCCAGCTTTATTATTATCGTGAAAGCTAGACATTTGGCAGTATGCTATGATATGAATGAATAAAAGGGATATCCAATAAATTGCTGCCTGACTGGCCCCGGAAACCTAGATGCATTGGCCATTTCTGGGCTCCCCGTTGCCAGAACAGACCAAATCAGCCGGGTCAGCTGTAAGCCTGGCAGAAATATGGGACCCCTATGATCCTAAATTACTAATTTCACGCTTTAGGAACATTGCAAAATTGTATAAGCAGTGATTCTGAAACAGAATCCCTGAGTTGTCATCCGGGAATGAAACTAATACCTGATACATATGGTTTACGCTAGAGTGATAATCACCCATAAAAACCTGTTGTAACTTCTGCAGCTGTTGTTGTGACGTCTCCATGTGACTCCATGTGAGTCAAGTTTAGCCGCGACAAAGTGACACTTAATAAGGCTGCAATTCTTGATTAGTTCAGAAGACATTAGTTGAGTCTTTTGCAAGTACCATTGCAGCAGTGCCAAGTAATAAGTAGTAACAAGTAGTAAGGCATAGACAGTCTTCACTTTAGATGAGCTCACACAAAAGACTTAACTAATGCTTTCTAACTACCTGGACTAATCATGAATTGCAGCATTACTAAGTGTTTACAAAGCATTATTAACACATTGCCAATAGTTCAAAAATCATCAAGCTTTGCTTAATACATCATATTCTAAACGATTATCTTATTAATAAATTTAAAAATCCTTTGTAAATGATGAATTCACTATTTACTACTAAAACGTTATTATTGCCAAAGTTACAGGTATTCTAAAGTGCTACCAGATTTTCATAATAAATAAAAACAATACATTCAAGATACCACAACAGAGAAAGTAAACAAAATAATTGAAGATGCTCATCGAAAAAACAGCAGCTATGTAGTTATCCAATTTCTCCTGCATTTCCTGAAGTGATTCCTAGAGCACTAATAGAGGATGTAAATAAAGCATGAGGGAAAATATTGCCACTGCATAGCGCCACCGTTTAATGGACACGACCCCAACACACAACCCTTTCACCTCTATCCCGTGGATTTCATTAGAGCAAACTGTTCTGTTCTGTAAAAGCAACACATATTACTCTGGGGAGAACAAGTGTGAAGGTCAGGGCCATGGGAATTATGTCCTATTACCTCATCAGCAACATCTCTCTCTCTAGTAAGAGAGTATGAAAGAGACTCACCGAAGCATCTTTAATGGTCCCTTCCCCTGCAGACAGCTTGGCTATCCGGCTGATGATAGGAGACACGTTGGTGGGCCCGTAGAGCTGGATCTTGGGAAGGCAGTTCTGGTAAGCCTCAACCACGCCTTGGATCTCTGGTCGGAAAGGGCACAGCAAGCATAAACGTTAAAATAAAAGACACATCTAGATAAATAAACTAGAGGTTTGAGTAGTTGAGTCCTATATATATGGAAACATCATACAAGTTGTGAAAATACGTCTACTTACCTTCACATTCGTCATCTTCAGGGTTGAAATTAATAGCAAAGTCGTGGGAAACCTGTACAATTGAAAGAATACAAAGTGAAGAATATTACCAGATGTTTTTTCCCAATAACAAAGCAATGGTCCTATCAAATGTGAGCATATATCCAAATCTCCCAGCAGTATACATTCAGATACTGGAATTAGATATAAATCCTATACCTGTTATCAGCATTGGAAAGTATGGCCAATATAAAAATGTTATACTGCCATGAGGCTACCCCATTTAAAAATCTCATAACCACTGAAATTGTCCAATTACATTCCCCATTCTAGATGGCAACTGGGAACTCAGAGGAGAGAATTAAAAGCAATGTACCAAAATGTACAATGGTGGTTTAACATAATTTAGTACGTATTTGTTTTGTGCAATTTTCAAAATAAAAAATACAGGTATGTGGTCATAAACATCGCTCATTATATTGCTTGCTCTTGTGTCGAATAAAACAATGTTTTCTAGGTGATATTGTATGGCTGTCTCTTAGATGGATACATGGTTGAGTTTGGCCATGTAGTTTCTCATCTTATTGCAGATCTTGGTACACTGAATTATTTTTCCCGACTACACGTTTTTTGAGTTTCAACCTCATTACGATTTTATGACTGTGAGTTGTTACCAAATTGCTCTTCCAAATAAAAGAGGATATAAAGACATGATTAAACATTGTAATGATCAGGCAGGGACTCAGCAGGCACCCTGGATTAATCAATATTACTTATGGTTGTAATGTTGTGCACTCCTGAACACATCTGTGTTAGAGAAAATGAGCTGTGAGGTAAAACCGCTCCCTGAAACCACATTTCTGTTACAAAAAGGTTGTGATAGAGTTTCAGATGGTTTCAGTACGGAGAGAGTTAGAGTAAAACTTCGACCTATGATGGAATAAAGCTCCAAATCAAAGCAACTAAACAAGCTGTCCAGACTCTTTCCGTTTCTTTTAAAAATATATATATAATATATTTTGTCAGTATAATTTTCTGAGACAGGATTTTCTTGAAAAGGGGTTTCTGACAGAATGACATGAACATTGAGAAAATAGGTCACACATGAACGCCTGTTGGGTAAACTGTCTCAGAGAGGCGGGAATATTAATGCTAGATAAGAGCATATAATTGTAGATTGTTAAAAACATAACTGTCTTGCGTATGAATGTGAAATGAACATGAAAAAAAGGGAAGACATGGAAAGGAGATTGGAAACAGTCCAGAGAATAAAAGGTGACTTAATTTACCTCATAATTTGGTGGAATTCGGGCTCCAAATCCCAAGGCAGAAAATCTTTTGTCACTGAAATACAATGTAAATAAATAGAGCAATTCATTATTTGATGTAGTCTTTATCCAACATTTCATTCAAACCTTTCCATGAAGACAGATGTATATTAGTATACACGCATTCCCAAGTACAAAGCCAAACAACTCACTTTAGTATTTGAAATCCATTATGTTGCATGTGCAACCATCTTTGTAAATAATTGTGCATTGCTCATCTGCATGTACTGACCATTTTGATGGTCTAGTTTGTATTACTGTAATAGGCTCTGCTATGATCAAATGAAAATATGGATGAGATATTCATATGTACACTTATCCAAGAACAAAGCCCTTCCACAGTCTCAAAAACATCCCTGATTTACAATTGTTTCCCTGTCCCAAGCCAATTAGAAGCAGTGTTATTTCCTTGTTCATTCAAGTATTGTTTTTGTCATTCAGTTAGGTCATGTACAGTACTACATTGATGGTCAAATATCCCAATGTCATAAGCTCTACTTCCATCTGCAACTCATGTTTGAAAAGCAAATCATAGCAGCATTAAAAAGAAGACGCCTAATGGGGATCAGGAGCGGAACTCCGCAGGGTAGGAGGAAATCCTGTTGGGAGTATCACGATGCAGATCCTAGCCCTCAAGAGGATACCCAATGCGCTGCCACCGCATGCCACACCACACAACGCATGCATAAAGCTTATTTTAGAAAGATGTGTCTCTGTAAACTATCCTATTTTGTCTACTGTCCGTTAAAGCAAAAACAAAGTGCATCCTCACATGTCATCCGGGGTAAGTTGATAGAATCTGAACCATGTGACATAAATATGAGAGAGCCAGGTTGCTGCAGGGAGCTCTGACAGTTTGTGTGTGTTCCCCCTCTACTCAGCCTAGTGATGGATTTCATATGAACAGGACCATAACTGACACTAATACAGCCCCACAATGCTGCAGTACACTGAGTGAGTTAGACTATCAAGCGAGCGGAAGTTGTTCAGAGGAGTACATTAAAATGCTGCAAAGTACCATGGAGTCTGACCTTCCTCTTTTCACATTTCCACGGTTAAAATAAAATATGCCATAAATAAAGAATAGGGTAGTAGAAATTGCCTTCTCAGACAAAATCTTCTGAGGCATATATTGCTGATAAAGGAGGAACCTAAAGGCGTCAGAAAGCATAATTAGTCATTAATTAGTAATGGTAGTTATCAAATTAAGGTAATGATTTGGACAACATACTTTGGCCCTTTGGTTCCAAGCTTTCAAAACAAGTTTGAATAGCCTTTCAGTAATAAGTGTCATAAATATTATTCAAAGTGTGCATCATTTTACAAATAATCCTATGGTTACATTTGGCAACATGAACATGGAACGCCTTCAAATGTTCCATCGATTCTAAAAACACAATGGTTTGAATCATGTTTGACAGTACAGCAATGAGTAATGCACACTTCTCGAGATGGCCATTTTAAGCATTGTTTTAATGCTATTTCTGTCTTGATGCACACACCACATTTGAAGAGGCCCAATGGCTCGTTGTAAATAGCATATTGAACCCAGGGAAAGAGTGCTCTGGTCACAGTAAAGGATCCTCTGCCCACACAGAAAAGAACGAGCCATAATGCACTCCTAGCAGAGGATACTAGAATTCCACATCACCTGATTTACTACAAGAGGTTTCCTTGTGAATCAAAAGCAGGATTTACAAATTGAAGAACTCCCCACACTTACCATTATGGTACAGTATGTTTGTATAAATGAAGGTGTTGCATGGATATACAGATGCATACATACATGAGATGAAATTGTGTAGCAACGTGATCAAGCTACATGGGATAACTGGGTTCGCAATGTCTCTAGTGTGATCTGCGATGCTATAATTAGTTATAAAGTCCTTGCATAACATTCAATGGGAGGATGTGCATAAATCAAAGTCAGAGGCTGCTAATCCTCGTTTAACTTCCACAAAGGAGAGACCATTTTCTCTGAAACTGCCAAAAAGTCAAAAATAGTTTGATGTTCATCCTTTTGTTGCCAACAAGCATCAGCCTTTAATTTATCACTCAATGAATCAGCTGACAAGTATTAACATCCAATCCCAATCCATGAGTCATTAGGGCAGCCTATATGAACTAATGGGATAGTTATACTATCCGTTATAATGGTATAACGATGGTTACACTATTAGTTATAAACGAATGGTATGGATTTATGTGGGATAGAGTCAGTGTTATGGCTTGACGTTGTGTTTACTTTGTAGCAGGAGGGTGGACTGTGTAAAATCATTGTAGAAAAATATAATTTGTTTTCACACTGTTACAACATGACATTGCTGAGATGGAAGTGGCAACTGATCTTGTCTCACTGGGCTTTATATACCAGCCGCCACCTTTGCACAAAGGCGTCATCGTTGGACAAAAACCTCTGTGTTAAGGGTCTATTAATAAAATGACACAGTCAGCAACCAATTAACAAATCGACTCACAGGATCAAACAACAGAGACACCAAAACCGACAGGACAGGTGGATTAACTCAAATGGTTAGAACAAAACGTCTGAGAACAAAAGCAAACCAAGCTAATTTGTGTATGTTACGACCATAGAGATAGGGAACTGAAGAGTAATGGTGGGTGAGTGGGCAAGAGGGAGCTTTTATAGATGTGTATGAATGTTCACATTCTTTTTAACAGGTCCCTGTGTTTTTCGATTGTGTTCGTGTGTCCCTCAGACCATGTTAGAAAAGGGGATGGTTCATCTAAAGGGGGGATTTCAACAGATTGACCAACCTGTCGTAGTCCTGACAGATCTCTCCCACTGCTATCAGAGCCTTAAGGTACTCATTGGGCTGGTAGGGGTTGATGTAGTGCAGTGAGCAACTGTTCCGGGGGTCCCCATTGGAGGCTGTGAAATCAATGGCTACCTGAAAACCCATGTTTTTATAAAAATAAATGAATACATACTTTACCGTTTACAATATTCACCACATTGACAGCCAATATATATTGACATTATTTAATTGTGCAAATAATAATAATAATATTATAATAGTAACAACATTATTATTCGTTAATAATACAATATTTTATTCACATTTAAATGGTATACAAAAGTAGTAAACACACTTTCTATTCAATATTGTTATCATTAAATATATTATTATTAATAAACAATACCAATACAACACCAATTAAATTGTATCCATGGATAAACCTTTGCAAAAAGGAAGTACAGTATACAGTAAGCACAGTATATGATGCAAAAGCGTATCCTTCAATTAAGTTCGGTTGAAGTTCAGTTATATTCCAATGTATCATATTATATTAATATATTCATTCTTTAAACATATATCTGCTGATGTTCTAGTTAAGAGATGTTCAATCTGTTTCCACACCTACACAGACCCATATCTGCAGCACCCACATACATGCAGGCAGCAAACTGCAAGGAAAAGCAAGTGTGTTCCTGGAACCATGTGGTCCACTTGATTAATATTCATTGCCTCTGAAATTCAGCAAGAGAGAGGTATCGCCATGGAGGGCACAGTAAAGGGCCAGAGTTGGAAAACATCTCTGTGTTCATTCCAATTGATTGCCTCCAGCAGGATAGCTATCATCAAAACATTATGCAGAAATACACTGGAAATACCCTTCGGGAGGAATACTCTGTAAATGTAATATTTAATGAAAATACACCTCTGGGTGTGACTGTTTCCGACCTGTTAACGGTCCAGCGGTGTATATATGACAGACATGTCGAGTTTTATTCTACCTCCTGTAACGTAACTGAAAGATGGGGCATATACCCTACTGTGTTGCTCCCACCTACTAATCAAAGGTGACGTGTTGCAGAAACTAGCTAGTGTGATTTACCGTAAAATGGATCTGGCATCCTCCCATGATGTAGTCCAAGAAGGAGTACACTCTGTGGAGCTGATGGGAAAGAAAGCACAAACAACGCACCGTTGTCAGGCACATCAAGCAGTCACTGTGGCTGTGTTGAGCACAATGAACAATCATCATTCAATGGGACTTGTTCATCAATTGTCTGGACGGAAATCATTTGAGAACTGCATAGTGGTGTTCATTCCATACGGCCATTGGTGGTGTTTCCGACCAAAATTGGACAGGCTGTTTTATGAGCCAACATGAGCGATGAGCGGGTGTCTCTGCGTTGCCGTGCTAATGTGGCATCGACCTGCTGTGTATGAAGTAAAGGAAACAGCAGCACAGTCAAGTGTGAATGGTTCGGTCCTCACTTTAAGGTCGCTGAGGATGACAACACCAGAGTTCTTGTAGTTCCTTTTCTTTTGCTTGTACTTTGGATTTACACAATCCCACGACACCTTGAAGATTGACATTGACAAAGAAAAAAGAAAACTGTACATTTAATATTTCTCTTAATCATGTATATATATATATATATGTATATATATACATATATGTGATTAACTGTATATATATATATATATATATATATATATAATATGCTATGTATGCATCATGATGTTTGAATAATGAATCATGATACGAAGTATAAATATGAATGATTTTTTTTTTAAGTACCTTGTTCCCACTGGATATTTTCTGCATGTCCCTGAAAGTTGCATAGAACTCTCCAATGAAGTCATGCTTTCCTCTGGAGTCATAATCCCAGACAAGGCACTGTTGCACACATACACACAGAGAATACATCACTGCACTCTCTTCACAGTATAAACACTCACTCACACACACACACAAACACACGTATACATAACATCTTGTAGACTGTGTGTGTGATAAAGGATGTGAGTGCCTTTTTGCTGGCCGTTCTTCCTAATCCGTCATATTGCCCTTAAGGCTGGTAGTGATCCCAGAGGTCTAGCAGTGCATTGGAACAGAGCGCTCCTACAAGCCTTGCCTTGAGTTTCCTGTCCTCATCGCAACTGCACAGGGATATGAGGGACACTTTAAAGGGCTCCCAAACCGGGTTCAAGTTGTTTTTGATCACCTATTAGAACAAGGACAATAAAATATGTGGAGTGAAATTGGTGCAACCAAAAACAAACTACGTGTATACCGTGGCTGAAACGTATTGTATACACTTAGAATAGGAGCATTTTCAGATAAGAAGACATGGTAGCCCTACCTCAGTCCTGTGCACCAGCTGTTCAGTTCCGTCGTCGTTCATCCGATAAATTTCCAGAAATGGGTCAGACTTACTGAAGAGATCCTGCAAAGATGTGTCATTTCGTCAGTTACATGAAACAAAACAAGCATTAAATCATTGATGTCACTGTGAATACAAATAAAATGGTGTGAAAGTAAAGAGCAATCTATTAAAGTTCAAAATAAAGGAATAAACATGCATGTATTAAGATAATTGTTAGAATAGCTCTGTGTGCACCTTTGTCCAAAATGACTTATAATTAAGTGCATTCAACAATGAAGATAAACCCCCAAAAAGTGCAAGAATCATTTAAGTGTGTACAACTTCCAAAAAGAAGCAAAGCAACTGCTTTTAAGTCCTACGATATAGAAACAAGAGAGAGACAGAGAGAGAGAGACATTTTCTTATTTTTTGTTTGTTTTGTTTTTTGCCCAAATTCTCAAAATGTATATTGATTTACACTGTAGTAGTTCCCCTAGTAGCCGTGCTCACATTGTGTCCAAACAACAAGGAGACTGTTGAAGGAGCTACCCAGTTTAATGGCTATGAGTTCAGTGAATGTGTATCACTCAACCATATCAAGAGCTCTGCATAAAACCGGTCGTTATACAAGGATGGCAAGAAGGAAGCCATTCATTAATTAAACCAGGTCAAATCATGTCCGGAGTTAGCATGCTTGTGAGTGACCCATCTTAGTTGTGGGACTTGATTCTTTGATCTGATAAAACTAATTTTTTCAAAGCATTATATATGGTGAAAACCCTAAAAAGGTCAATGCCTCCCAAACTCCCATTGCTACAGTGAAGTAGGCTGTTGACAACATCAACTTCTGGGGATGTTTTTCATCAGCAGCCAACGGGCCTCTTGTTACAACTGATGGAATAGTGGATAGAGCAAATAAGTCGTGCAAATCATTAAGGGCAGATTTAATAACAAAAATCCATTTGTGGCACTGATTGAAAATCCACTCCAGTTCACAATTGCGTCTAATCAACAAACACAACCTGGTGCCTGTCTGTTAAGTCACTCCACAATCACTCCAAACTCTGCAAAGCTGCTCGATACTTAACCCACATTTTTATTATTTAATTTAACATAATGCATATTGGGCTTTTGCTGCAATGACTCAGGAGGTTGGTTGAAATATGCAAACAGCTTTCTGAAATGTGCTGCAGACAAATATTTTGCTGTTGGAGCTATGAGTTTGCAGTAAAGACACTGACTCAAAAAAGGTGTGTGATTATAATTTGTAAGCCAGACAAATCGGATTACTTTCAAAGAGGGTGAACACATTCAAAAGGCACTTTTGATTGTTATTTTCCAATTCATTACACATTCATCGTTATTGTTATGAACAGCTGCCTACAATAGCCTTCACTAACCAAAGGTGAAATACATAGAGGCGTTATACTGATACTGACACACAGCTTGTCCACTACTAATCTGGCACCTGTGTTTACTACCATAATGAATCGAATTAGCAAAAGGAAGTCTTTCTGACATGACGTCTCAAGTACAGGACTTGGGAGAAGAGCAGCCACTGATTGTTAGGTCAATTGATTCTTCAGGGCAGAAAATATATAATTACTGAATGTGAGTGTGTGTGAGTGTGTGTGTGTGTGTGTGTGTGTGTGTGTGTGTGTGTGTGTGTGTGTGTGTGTGTGTGTGTGTGCGTGCATGCGTGTGTGTACTCTTGTTTGTTCGAGAAGGTCAAAGAATGACACGGTTAATGCCACATTTCTCGCCACATTAGCAAGAGACATCACCACAGGGACGGACGCAAGAAGAGAGATAGCACCCCCCCCCCCCCCCACCCCCCTCTTTGTTGTCATGACAACCGCTAGCCAGTGGTGGCAGCAGGGACTGATGTGAATCAGCAGTTAATCTCACTCAAACATAATCAAGAGTTATTTATTACATTTCTTACAAACCCTGTCTACTTAACTACTGAACATAAGACAATATACATAAGATGAAGGAAAGTTTCAGAGTCAATCGATTTTTACAATATACAATTGGTTCATTGATTTTCTATTATGAAGAATGACTGAATTCATGTCAGTATGTTTAAATACCAATCCTGATTTCCAAGTGTGTATCTTCTACTTTATTAATTCCTTAAAGGTTGATTCCTTAAAGGTTCCTTAAAATAGCGGCAGAAAGGTTAGAACGGAAAGACGATACAAGCTGTTGACGTCATCAATGTCTCATACACCCCATTAACTCACTATTTATGGGTGTCTGTGTGTGTGCGTGTGTGTATGTGTGTGTGTGTGTGGGTGGGTGTGTGTGGGGGGGTGTGGGTGTATGTCTGTGTGTACTTGTGTGTGTGTACTTGTGTGTGTGTGTGTGTGTGTGTGTGTGTGTGTGTGTGTGTGTGTGTGTGTGTGTGTGTGTGTGTGTGTGTGTGTGTGTGTGTGTGTGTGTGTGTGTGTGTGTGTGTAAATTGGGGGAGGGGGATGTTATTCCATTAGACAGTTGCTAATTTTGTGCCAACAACTGCCACCTACTGCACGTTGGCAATCACATCCTATTGAGAGTCAAAGGTGTGTAGATTGAATTTATTATAAACCCTTTCCCTGATCACTAATGTGTGTAATTTCAACCTAAAGAGGAAGTTAAATATTATTTAAATCAGCTAATGTATTGTTTGGTATTTCAGTGTAACCACTTGGTGGAAAAAATATTACATGGCCTGCAAAGGTTGTTTTTTGACATGTGATGACACACTGTTATCTATATGTTTTGGTATTGTGAAATTCGTTTTTTACTATGATTCTGTTCTTTCTTTTTTACATAGAATTACATAGGCAATGATTTACAGGCCATTCATGTTTTGCCAAACAATATAAGTGCAATCCTCAGGAGAGCCAAGAGAGGCTTGCGATCATCTGTGATCACAGATGCAACTGAAGCCCTGTAGCTGACTGAAATATGAAGCCTTTGCCTTAAGCCATTCTGTGGATGCCGCCTCAAAGGTCATTTATTATGTAGTCAACACATTAGCTGTTTATTTCACTACATTAATGGTCGTTTTGTTTGTTTTCTTTTCTTTTGGCTTTACTGCCGGATCCGGCTAGACCATATGGTGGTACTATATATACTGGTCTCTCGCTATAAGTCTGTAGGTTGCGCATTTGGATGGAGATGCAGATGGTTTGCGGATGCAGAGCATATCCAACAGGAAACAGTAGGATTAAGAACCCAAGGTGAGGGTCAATGGTGAGATGCTGAATATTTTGTATTTAAAAACACAGCATATTTGAAGAGTTACAGGCATGAGCAGAGCAGCGGGGGCGTTTGAGTATCTGTTTTGTTTCAGCCGTGAAAAGAAAATAAATACAAATGTGCCAGTGGGGGATTGTGGCGGGATCACATTCCTGCTAACACCACTAAATAAAGGCAATGAAATGCTAAACAGTGTTGAATAACTATTTATCAATGTATGGAACACGCTACATTTCTAAAAACAAGTCTTTAACTGTTTTACCTTATCATCCAGCTTCTTAGCACAGAAGGAAAGCTCAAGGTATCCATTGTTTCCGGAAATCTCCTCTGCATGCACCTGAAAATAAACCAGTTTGTGTTTTGTTAAGCGTAACATGAAAAGTTAGCCCGTTATGTCCAAGAATCATTATCAGAAACCAATAAATGTCACTATGTATCTTCTATAGAATAGAGTAATATGAACATGAAAAAATAAATAAAACCCACCATTTAGTTATACCTCTGTTTTGTCTTCATTTTAAAGTTATTTAAAATAAAAAAATGACTTGTTCTGCTTCTCTCACTGGATAGCAACTGCAACCCATAGAATGTTGCAGCATTCCTAACAGTTATCTTAGCTGAGTTGACTACACATTTGAAAAGGACTGCAGACTGTGATTGGAACATGCATATATGCCCATTGGGGAAACATGGCTGTCAATGTGTTAACATATGACGGTCAACAGTTAGTTATACCCTTTCAAATCAGTTACTAGAACAAAATACGAGAACACAACATGGGTCCGACAAGGTCTAGTCAATTGTCGTATTATCATTAGCATTTCATGAACATTTCCCTGCAATTTCCTCATACTTCCAGAGTAAAAGGTTAACACACATTTGATTGACTAGTGTTCATAGCAGTAGGGCTAATTTATTCTTTAGATGATTACTACCTTCAGATGAGATAAGACTAATTTGGTTTCACGGACCAGCGCCTTTCAATTCCACTGTTGCCCGTGTAAGAATTACTCTCCAAATGACTACTCTAATTACTTTCAAAACAAGACTTATCAAAACACTGTTCCTCATTTTGTATCATCCAATTGATCGGCCTAATCAATCAAATACAGTTTTTTTCAGTGAAAATCTACTCGGATTGCATAACAAAGCTTTAGGGCGATGGCCAAATAAAGTAGTTAATTTGTTTTGGTGAGTCTCTTGCATTGTCGGTTGTCTGGTTGGTTCATTTCCCAAAACAGCCGCCATGCATTACTGTCTCCCTTATTTAATACTGTGGAAGTGAAGAACACGTTTCACTGATTAGCACAAACTGAAGTATTAAGGCAGAGTATCATGAGTACTATATGAAAGCTGTTATTTTAACAAACATTAACCTTAACATTAACATTCCCAAAATCCATTGGATGTCCATACAACATGTTCACTAGGAAGCTCTTCTACATGTCTGATGCAGTCAGGGCAAATAGGTTCTACTGCTGGGGACCCACCGTGATCGTTGACTTCCCAGCATATTTGCCATACTTTAACAACAAGGCCTTTACCATCTTCTTTTGGGCCACAATCTAAAGGGGGCAGAATATGACAGTACAATTATGGCCATATCAAGAAGTGTTGGATGAAGCATATAAGCCCCCATGACACTGGTTCCATGCATACTAAATACTTTCAAGAATCTAGCAGTCGCAAATGGATGTACTGATTCCCTATTAAATTAAATGCACAGATTCCACCACATTCTAACTCAAAGCATATGGTTTATAACATGACAGGTAACCTGGCCAAGGGTACACTCCACTCCCCCAAGGAAGTCATCGTCGCGGGTCCCAATGCTGTGTGTGCCGTGGATGTCGTACACCTCAAACCGCAATTTCTGGACCTCCTCAAAGTAGTAGTCCACCATGAAGACCTTGGCAAAAACTGGATGCAGGTTGCTTTTGATGACCTCTGTTCTGTCCAGCTGGAAAAGCAGAAGAGAAAATATGCTGCTTGTATATTTATAGGACTATATTAATATGATGTGGCTAATGGGGCTAACTCCCCATAGTGCCCACGCACTATGGGGAGTGGGCACTATTATTTATTAGCCCACGCCAAAACACATGTCAGTTTTAGTTAAGGACTCATTTCACTAATTGGGCTTATTCACCTCACAGGTACATACGTAATGTGTGCCCATCCGCTATGCTACACGTGATGTCAAATGTATGTGTCCTCTGAGACGGTGGAACAAGGAGCAGCACAAATACAGCAAATGTTTTCTGACAAGGCCCTGCCTCATCTGCGCCACTTAGTGTTACAGAGCACCAAAATGGTACAGCTAAATGTATTGATTGATGATCATCAACAATTAGATAGATAATCAACAATTCAGGTCTCTTTCGTAACTCCATTTTATATTTGCATTCATAAACAGATTGCCAGCTGCATGGATATCATATCATTTTCTCCCCTATACATTGTCTTTCACACTGTCTTGCTCGCACCATCTGGATGGACAGAATTGGAATGAGCGTGTGGAATGTGTTGTGTTGATAGAGTCTGAACAGAGCAACGGAGGGATTAGTGAGTGTTCATGCCGGTCACACACACACACACACACACACACAAACACACACATTCACACACACACAAACACACACACACATACACACATACACACAAACACACACACACGCACACACAGAAACCACGAAAAGGGAGATATCCCCCAAGTAGGATATTAATATATATAGGGTGTTGTCTTGCTATCATCACAGGTTTGCGTTAAAATAGCATTATAAATTTTGCAATTTCAATGAAGTCGTTATCACCAGAGGCGTTTCTTTCTCTTTCTCTCTCTTTCTCTCTCTCACACACACACACACACACACACTCACACGTGTGTGTGTGTGTGTGTGTGTGTGTGTGTGTGTGTGTGTGTGTGTGTGTGTGTGAGAGAGAGAGAGAGAGAGAGAGAGAGAGAGAGAGAGAGAGAGAGAGAGAGAGAAAGAGAAAGAAAGAGGGAGAGTGAGCAAGAGAGAGAGAGAGTGAAAGAAAGAAAGAATGAAAGAGTGGGAGAATTAAACAAGGAAAGTGTAGGTGAGTCAGTTTTGTTGTACATGCATATGTATGCCGTGTGACAGATGCTACACGGCATTTGTGTACAATATGTCCGTAATTACATCTTGTTCTGTCTTTATAAATGTGTATGGTAATAATGTAACTAAGCATTTGCCCGATGGGAGCTAAAATCATTAAAATGCAGTTGCAGCTGATCAAACCTGATGCATCCGCAAGGTTATCTCCCTCCCCTCCTGAATCATCATTGAGCGTGCAAAAGTGTGTGAATAAACCCCACAGAAAACACATTCTAGGAAAAATGGACACATAGTAAAGTATTATGGTGTAAATACAAAAACAGGGTCCTCTAAAATAACATTTTTACATTCAACCAATAAGACTTGATAGATTTGATATAATCATGATAGCACATATTCTCGGTATTGGTCTGTGTTTTGTTTTCCCCACCCACCTGTAAGATTTAATTAAAAAGGAAACAGCTACTGCCAACACACAAGGTCAGCCTGGGACTAATTCGAGAAAATAAATGTTTTATTCATAATTAGAGCAGGGCAACAGTAACAAACTGCTCCATCCCACATACTGTGATACAAGTGGCAACCTTGATTGTGTATTTTGGCAAAATCCTTGGATTTCTAACTGTTGAGCCCTACATCCATCTCTTTTATCTTTCTTTTTCTTTCTTCTGAAATGCAAACATTTTGAAAATGTACACACTATACAAGCAATGAGCTTCTTTAAAACTCTCCACTACATTTCTTCCAATGGACATGAATCATTTCTTGTTCACGGATATACAGTATACATATGTTTCTATAAATGGCGGATCTCATCAACATTTATGTAAGCTACTATTTGAAGGAATTCTTACACTACAAAACCCATGAAAGGCTCCAACTATTTCAAAATTAACAATTAATAAGGTAGGGGGGAAAAAAGCTGAAATACGAATCACCAGAGCCTTACCTCTGTCCATTGCCCTTGAGCTTGCACCATAATAATGACACAGGGATCGGACTTATTCAGTGTGTCTCTATCCAGCAAAGCTTTGCAGGAGACGCGGAGTTCCACTTTAGAGACACAGGTAACAGGCCCACCCATGCTGGCTGCTGGAGATGTGGCCTCCTGAATGTCATTCATCCTGGCTGGGGGCGAGAGGATCTGTAGCAGTCAGACCGCCAACACACCGTTGAAGACGCAAGGAGAAGCAAAAAAAAAAAAAGGCTGGTTGATCGTTGAGACTTCTGAGCGAAGAGGAGAGCTAACTCAAAAGCGACGGATGCTTTGCTTTGGTACAGATGTCCTAATAAGAACACAAGAGGTCTTGTGTAACGGGCTTTGCCTCAAGGGAATACAACGAACAGCAATCAGTGCCTGTTAAGCTCTCTCCTTAAGAATACCATCCTCCTCATGTAGCCTACATCATATCTATATAGGTGTTATGAAACCAAAAATGGTGCGCTGGCTCCTTGGCTGAAATCGCAATTGGATAGCTGAAAAAAGTTATAGGAAATAGTGAAATTATACAACTTTATTTTTAATTGCACTGCAAACTCAGTTAGCAGGGGTGATAGTAATTTCTTTAATTTTGTAGTACTGTCACGTCCATTGAAATCCCTTAAGGAACACTACTCATAGTACATGTGCAGTTATTTTGGTTGAGGAGATGTTGTGTGTTATTATAGGCTGTCAGGGAAGACGATATGTTGACTTCATAATGCTTTTAGTACCACGGACAGCGCCCAGGATCACAACCCAGAATTGTAGGGTTGTTTTAAATGGCTTGACAATAGCAGTAAAAAATCGCACATCTTCGTTGTAGAAGTAAAAGTTATAAGCTTAATATATACAGAAAACAAATCAAACGATTTTGCACAAGGCTACTCGTTTGAATAAATCAGGAAATATCTTAAAATTAGGTCATTATTACAAAATAAATAATCTACAAATGGTTTCATTTACACTTAGTAAAATAGTTAGTTAGTAGAAATACGCAAAATCGATTACATCCTTACATAGCGTTAAAGATGGAAACGATGGATCACTGGATTTAATATGTTAGTAGACAACCGCTACTTTCAAATGGACTGTTTCTTGCATGCAATCAAACAGTTTTAGTCAATTCAAAACTAACGATCAATGAAGAAATGTGTTGCTAACGTGTCGTTATGATTAATACTTACTCACTTGTTTAATCCTCTTCCAAAACAAAAAGCATGTTTTCTTCCCCGAAACTCGCCGCTGAATCTGGTGATAGGCTTGGTTTAGTCCGATGGGGAGTGAATCTGGTGGTAGGCTTGGCTTAGTCCAATGGGGAGTGAATCTGGTGGTTGGCTTGGTTTAGTCAGATGGGGAGTGAATCTGGTTGTAGGCTTGGTTTGTGCGGATGGGGAGTGAATCTGGTGGTAGGCTTGGTTTGTGCAGATGGGGAGTGAATCTGGTGGTAGGCTTGGTTTAGTCATATGGGGAGTGGATAGATCAGCAGCGAGTCATGCAGGCTACATTACGGCAAGGACATACTTTTTCCAAACAAAGCGAAACAGCATAAAGACTTCATGACTAGCCGAAAACAATCAATCAAGACCATTTAACGATTAACCAAAATAATATAGTTCCGGTCGGAATATTTGATCGTTTTAGGTAAAAGTCGAAAATAAGCCTTTTATAAAGAAAAATGTAGTACCCAATGATCAAATCTCCCTGCTATTCTATAAGGGTAGGCTACTATATTGTCATAGAGATGTATGCCTACATGCCAGTAAAACATTGGATCAGTTACATATGTTGGGAGTTATCTTGCCTTACAGACTGCACCTCAACACATCTCAAAAGGTTTCAATTTAAGAATGTGTTAATTCTGTCTGTGTTATTGGTCATAAATAAGGATCGACATGGACAGTTGCAGGGGCTGGTGGATCTGAGATGGAGGCACCTGCATGTGACTCCTTCACCACACACATTTAAAATACCATGTGAAATATCACATGGTATTTAATAAATGTATTTGACAATTTTGCTTAAACCTCTTCCATTCAATGTACGCTGCCATGACATGTCATAAAAGGTATGCATAGAATACATGCTCAATACAGTAACCATTTTAATGTTCATTAACTTCAGTCGGCAGCACGGTGAGTAAAAACTATTAACCTAATTCAATTAGTGTCACCTCAATCTGTGTTCATTTCATCGTTCCCATTTGAGATTCAGTCGACAGTTCTTCAAGGGGTCTATACTTTTGTTTAACTAGTATGCCTATTGTTTGGTGCTGCTCGGTGAAACCGTATCACTTAATACGTTACTTTAGGGTACTAATTGTGTTTTATTTAGAATTCTAACAGTGTGGCCAGTTTAATCAATGCTCAAGGATCTTTCACTTCAGGGAAAGCCAATGTATGAAAGATCTGCATTCTTCCTTTGCTTCATTTTGAGAAATGGAATGGGGTCACCTACTGTAGAAACCGATAAGATAGATGGGGGTTGCATATCACCTCACATACCAGTAATTATTGTACTCTCCCCTCTACAAAAACAAGTTGTCAATTTAAATTAGGGTTATTTAGAGTAGATATGGTAGTCATCATTTAAACATGTTATCTTAGTTCTTGCTCATCTGAGACAAGTGTAGGACTCCTGTATATTCGTCTGAAGGACACTTATGTGGATCAAGATACAACTTGACAAGACTTGCACTGAACTAACCCTCAACATTCTGTGTAGAATAGGTTTCTACTTTGCCTCGTCCAAAAAAATGTTTGCAGGTATCTTATTTACAAGTGCTGCCCCTCACCCAGTTCTTTAATAACAAGCCATTTGGAGTGCAGGTTTGTCGATCATTGAAAACGTAGCATCTAAAAATAGAGCCACAATGGAATAGACATACAAATAATGGTGCAATTGACGCCTTTGGGTATAGAGCCACCTAGAGCTTTTAGGGGGAACTGCAGCACACTAAAGCCAACTCATGCAACTCCTTTGGCTAGATGGCATTTGCGTTCCCCAATTTACCCCAGGAACAACATGGTTCAGTAAACTGCCACAATGTTGGGTTTTGGGTGACTCACTTAAAAATCCTACTTTTAGTTTGTCCCTGACAATGTTATCAACACCAAGCTGGTTCTTAGAATAGCGTTTGTTTAGAAGATTTCCCCAACATGTTTTAATGCAAGTGACAAATTCAACCACACATTAGCTATTATCCAAGCTGCCTAAACAATACCACACGGTTAAAGTGGAGAATAGAGGAGCTGGTGGATTCCTGATCTTTAAAAATGAAACCCCGTACCCTGACAGTAAATAACGACAAATCTTTTGTACATTTTATTTTGCAACGTTCCATAGCAAGATTTTTACTTTTTCTTCTCCACATCCTGCTCTGCAGCCTCCTTTGCTTTCTTGGCACGAATGCCGAAAAGACGGGCGTTGGAACGAGCCATACGCAGGCTGGCGAAGGCCTTGAAGTTCTTTTCATCCTCAGAGATGACGCGTGCCTTCTCCTTCTTGTGAGCCTTAAGCGGAAGGAACGAGAAAACTGTTAACACAATACATACAAATGACACGCTATCCGTCAAAATGGTTGATGGAAAAGATGTTCAGAGCTTGGAAACATTTAACATTTTAGTTTGTTTCAGTCAGTCAATCAGCGAGTCCTGAATGACAGCATTAATTATTACTGATCACTTAAGTAACATAACAGGCAGTCATCAGATAAAAAGGTTCAAAAGATTATCATCACTGAAGTACAGAGATTCCGGAGAATTTGTCATCATTTGACTGCTGCAATGCACAAGACGAGGGCAACAAAGAAAAGGGTGGGGTGGTGTAGCATCCTTACAGTTTTGATGGGCATAAGTACACCCATGTGCTGAGTGGCCATCTTGACTTCCTCCGCCTGAGGAAAAAAAAAAACACCAGTTTATTAGAAAGTGCAAGTTCTTACACAGCTTACTGCTATAGTTTAATATAACTCTACTCAGCCATAGGGTTCATCCGCTGCTCTTCATTAACCCTTTGGCTGTTGCAAACATTGACTATGATAAAGCATGGTCTTCAAGCATGGTTTCAATGCCATCAACAATACATTATAATATATACAATCAATACACATTCCCCATTACAATTTCTTTGGCAGCAGGATTTAGTCATCTGGCTTGTGAGCATGACAATGGGTTACAACAAAGGGGCTGCATTGACATTTTAATGAATGAAAAATGAAAGCAAGTCTTCAGGATTCTCTAGTTCAGTAGTTCATCTTTGGGTCCAAGTGAAAAAGGGAATTAGTTGTAAAGACTTTAGTTAACCTTTAACAAGGACGGTAGATTGATACAAAATCCTTCTAAAGGACGTTAATGCAGAGTAAACAGCAATATATGTCAAAGTTTACTCACTTATAATAGGAAAAGTCATGCATTTGAGCCTGCTTTACTTGTTTTGAACAGTTGTACATTGTTAGCAGAATGTTAAAAACTGATTTGTTACTTGCATTGCTATGTACGAGAAAATGTGGTTGAAATGGTTATTATTTTGTTATATGTTGGGGTAAAGAGAAGTGCTGCACGTGTGTCTATTAATTAGAGAAAATATGGAAGTTGTTTGGTCTTGAGATTCTGATTAAACCAATTAATGAGATTAATGGGCAGGCCAACAGTTTAAAGTTGACATTGTGTTTCAAGGCTACATTTTCTGCAAAGACGTGTCGCCGAATCATAGATTGATGATACGCATAATTATTCACAATAATCAACGTTTTCTCTTAAAAGACAGATGAACACTTACAGTGCTGTCTCCCTTCTTGGGGGCAGATGACTTCCTGGGGAACAGGACAAGTTTGGAGCGGTAGATCTTCAAGCGCTGGACATTAGCCTGTAGAGACTCGGTGGATTTGTTTCGGCGGCGGTGATCCACTGCAATGCCAATGGTGCGGGCAGTCATCTTGTGAATGCCAGCGGCCTAAAAG
The DNA here is from genome assembly GCA_026745465.1 of Lota lota. NCBI lineage: Eukaryota > Metazoa > Chordata > Actinopteri > Gadiformes > Lotidae > Lota > Lota lota. Next base: position 13,461,272 of record JACYXH010000659.1, on the reverse strand, counting down.
TGGAAAAACAAGATTATATATTCTGGTAAATATCCTTTCCTGAATGACAGCGTTCATTTGATCACTTATCGCTTCGGTGACATTAACGGTCATCAGATAATAGGTTCAAAAGATTTTCATCAAAGAAGTACAGAGATTCCGGAGAATTTGTCATCATTTGACCGCTGCAATGCACTAGACATGGGGAGGGGGGGTCACAGAAGGACACACGATTTGTAAAGACATCAATGTCCAATCATTACCTTAGCATCCATTGTGTGACAGTGTCAGACACACATTGAGGCAAGAAAGGGTTGTGTGAGATTCTTTACCCATAGAATGTATATTACCTTGATCTCCTCCAGTGTGAAGCCACGTCCAGCACGAACTTTGGTGTGGTATCTGATGGTTGGACACCTGACAATCGGCCTCAGAGGTCCAGCAACAGGCCGTGGGGCAACGCGGCGGGCCTTTGCCTGACGGGCCTTTCGTCTGCCAGGGTTAAGATTTAGGTTTTCAGCAAATGGCAATCAAGCACACATAGGGCTTCCTGACCAAATATACGTTCATGTTCTGTGAAATTTAAGATTTAAAATAAACCAGGATATAACCAAGTGACCAAGTGATACAGGGCTAGCGGTGGGCACGCTGTGTAGCAGCTTGTTACCTGCGGAGTTTCCTGGCTGGCTGGTTGAACCAGGTCTGTACCCTCCTCTGCCAGTCTTTGTGGAAGTGGGGGTTCAGAATCATTCCATTACGGCTGGGCGCCATGGTTGCCTACTTTCCTGCAACACATTGAAAAACCGTTCATTGGCACACGCAGGAATGGGATTTGACCTGCTAGCCGAAAGCAACCGCGCTAGCTATAAGTCGTTGCCACAACGTCTTTACCCAAAAAAAATGGACATGTAACGAAGTAAATACTGTTTTGAGTCTTTCAAAAATAAAAAAAAGGCATAGAATAATGTTGCCAACTTAAACGCCACGACTAAGCATGATAGTGCTACTGGTGTGTACAGTCACAAGTTAACCCTCGAAAAAGGCTTTACCTAGTACTTAGCTGTGAAAATATTCACCCTATTTTAATGACGACAGTGTATACTGTCGGATGAACTGCATGAAATTAGTCAACATAAAGTGAAACAAGAGGATTGTTGGTGATTATTTGTAAAATAGTAGAGATTATATGGACATACCGTCTGGGGCGGAAAATGGCCGAAAAGAAAAGGAAGTAGCAGAGCAGTGTATTATGGGAAATACATCAACCAGCCAATCGTAAGACGTCAGAGTTTTTACACAATTATTAGTTATTATAAACGAATAACCCACTTAAACCTTCGTCATAAAACCACACAAGCTGGTAGTAAAATTGATTAAATTTTTTATTTGATCTCAAAATAAAGTATTGCGCGTCTTAATTCCGTGACTAAACTGCGCATGTGTGAACTACTTTTTGTGTAAAATGATTGCCAAATATGCTATATATTGCCTTTCTTCTAGTATCTACACGAAATTTACTGAGCACATTTCATTCAAGAGGAGACTGAATGTTCCCAGGTAGCATATAAAGGTGGCTTATAATGCAAAGTATCCATGTTCCCCATTCTTTAAATTATACTGCTTCATTGTGAACTCGATGAATATGGATTATATATGATAATATTGTTTATTTATTGATTCATGTATTTATACATTCATTTATTTTTAAGTAGCATAGGTAAAAAGTGTGAACAAATGATCTTTATCAGCCAAATGCTAAATATTGCTTAATGTTCCAAAACGGTTTGACAGAATTCAATGGAATCAATAAGTCAAGTCAAGTCAACTTTATTTATAACACATTTCATACACAAGGCAAAATTTATGTAATGTGTTTTTGGTGTTTGTTAGAACTCTAGCAGCTGCATTCTGAACAAGTTGTAGCTGCCGAATAGCTTTTATTTGGAAGGCCTGCAAAGAGACTGTTACAATAATCTAACCTACTAAGTAATGCATGGACAAGTTTTTCTATGTCTTGTTTTGACATCCCAGAATAGATCTGAATCCATAATAACGGATTGGATTTTGGTTTTAAGAAGAGGCACCCAAGGTGTAGGCTAAATTTCAGTCTCTCATCTTTGGCACCGAAAACAATTATCTCTGTTTTGATCGTGATAGGGCTATACAGATTTGTGTGTCGTCCGCATAACAATGGTAAGCAATGTTGTTATTTTGCATGATTTGGCCTAGAAACCCCAACCCAATTTCCAATCCCTCCAAAAGTATAGAGTCTGTAATTCTCATTCAACAGCGTTGAATGCGGCACTAAGGTCCAATAGCATCAATAGTGACATTTTGTATTCAATAAATAAATAATGATCAATATCTAGATTCTTTGTTGTAAAAGGTCCAACATTTATCATATCAGCTTAAGATTTGTAGAGTAGTTAAATGGCTTATGTACTTTAATCAGTTACAAGCCTAAAAATAGCAAATTACAGATTGTTCTTATTTTTTACAAACTAAGAACATAAGTGGTTTGTATGGGTGATGACACTGTTCTTTTCTTCAACCCTCTACTGATTATGCCTATGCCTAAGGGGTTATGTGTATAGGCTGTGCTTGTGTTGTGATCTTTGTTCTAGATGGATGGAATCAAAAGCAAATAACTAACCAACTCAACACTCGGGATTGTTAATTGGGTATAATTACTATACCCAAGGAACAATTCATTATGAGTGCTGAGTTAGTATGCTCAGTGTACCTTTGATGGGGGGAAGTCATTCTGAAAGATTGTGCACAATCTTTTTTTACTCCACATAGAATAGTTTAACTTTGTTTCATAGAGATTTATCTGTCTGATTGATCTGACAAATTTGGCAACCTGTGAATCTGAAGTTCACTTGATGTTGTCTCTCACCACTTTAGCAGGTCCCTTGCCATGACCAGCTTCGAAATAATTCCAGTCCACAGCAGTAAATCCCATCTGAAATGGAATGGTGCTCATGAGATTACCATTCTTCTTGCCTCAATATTGCATCATCGGCTCATCACTGACAGAGATGCATGGATGGTCCGTCTTGAGGAATTTATTACAGTTGAGTCACAGTCACTACCAAAACGTTTCGGTTGTGACGGTGACCTGAAAATTTTTCTCTTATTTCGAACAGATCTACAAAATTCTAATCCGCACAATGCCAGTAAGCACAGGTTTGGACCGCTGACAACTCATACAAATTGGATGTTTCATTTTATACAAAATACAATTTGTGTTTCATTAGTGAGTGACATGAAAACGTTTTATAATTTTGCAAAGACAGATCTACATCATTATACTTCCGTAATGAAGTAATCTAAGAGCTTTAGTTTAAAATAATGCTGAGTACTATTTTTATAACTGAAATTTAGGAATCGGTAAGTAAAGCTATCGCCTTCCACAGCTATCCACAACAAGTGTCAACATACAGACTGGACGTTTTCAAAGTCAGATATTGCATGCATTTCTTTTAGGCTTATTTCAAGCATATTCCCTTCGTTTTCAAAACCACTGTCCCATTAATTATTGATCAACCTGGCGTTTGCAAAGTGTGTCTACCTTAACCCGAGGGCAAAGGTCAGATAAAAGATAAAATGGCAACAAGAGGCAGGTTGCTCAGCATTGCAACCCATACCCTTCTTTAGGGTGACATTCTCAATTACTACAACATCAAGCTGCTATATGTTCATATCATTTCACAGTTATGTGTTAAAGTAGGACAATTATATGAGTAATAAATCTGTATACTGTTTATGAGTCCTAGAGATGGTATGGTTTCATTTGTGACAAAAACAATCCAAAATGTTAAAGCGGGTGTAATTTAATGTATCTGATACAGAGCATTTACAATCCCTTTTTGTGCATCACACCAGCATTGTGCTATTTTAAGAACACAAACTTGACAAATAAACCTACAAGGTTGGATCACATGCCCCTGAGGTTGTGTCGTGGATAGAAAAGGCCTTACCATCTACATCAAAGTTATTAATGTGACATTATATGACAAAAATTTTGGTTATTTTGATTATTTAGCATAAATCCAGAATCAAAATAAATATCGTAAATGAGAAGTCTCAAATCAGATATTAGTCAACATGGCAGCAATTTGATTTTGATTTCATTACCAACCATGGCCTGTATGTCTATTGATATTTAGTCATATCCATTTTATTCAAGGGATTTAATAAACTTCTCATAGGCTGCATCGTCCATGAGGCCATCAAGTTCTGCAGGGTTTTCAATTGTCATTTTGATAAGCCACCCTGAAAGAAACAAAGTCATAATTAACCAACAAGTTTTCTGGCACAGACCACCAGGGGTTTGTGAGTAGAATAATAACAATAGTATACTGATTTGTTTAAGCGCATGTTTAAGTAAAAGTTATTGGTGATCACCACATCAAATATACTGTTAATATAATTACTTACCCTCTGTGTAGCAGGCCTTGTTCACAAGTGATGGATTATCCGCCAGGTCAGTATTGACATCAGTCACCTCCCCAGTCAGTGGAGAGTAAAGCTCACTAGCAGCTTTCACACTCTCTAAAGCTCCAAACTCCTCTGCAACACAAAGGTACAATTGTCACAATGTGACAATGCTGGCCCATCCTGTCTCATTGATCCACATAAATACTGTCTGCAACTCTCTTACCCATGTGTTCCAGCTTTTGACCAATTTCAGGTAGTCCACAGTACACCACATCCCCTAATGCTTCCTAATAACGAAACAAGAAGCACTCAGTATCAGGGTTCTCTCATTAATGAAATTCAGAGGAAATTGATGCTGTGAATGATGTTTAGTGTCAATTATTTGAATACAATATTTAATTGTGTTACTATACCATATACGACTTGTGGTACATATATTCACAATCAAATAAATAAAAATAAAGACGGAAGCATAAGGGATATATTAAGTGTGTAGGGATCGAAATACTATATCATCCATTTTTACATTGGTTTTGGAGTAATATCGATCTTAGTTTTAAATCGTGGTTTAAAAGAAAATTGCAGTTTAGTGTCTTATCATTTATGAGAGTAATGTTTGAAAAAGAAGATAAAAAGAATGGCCACTCGTGACATTTTATTTACAATTGTAACACTTAAGTATATTTATTTGTTTACATGCCACATGACAGACAAGCAGCTTCAAGATTGTTATGCCACTGATACAATGGTAGAGAAAGGGAAGACACTAAGATTTGCTATGAAATTCAGGAGTGACAACAAAGCAAGATCTCCTTAACAACAAAATGATTGTAAACTATTCATCAATAGCCTATATGTGCTGTATAAGTGTGCAATAAATCTTGCATCTTCTTTTGAAAGTCTGCACACCATTGAACCCTGGTGCAGTGGATCATAAAACAGTACATTTCCTTTCTACAGTTACTGTGGTAGTGGGCAAAGGGCATTAAATAGAAGCAAAGACTTCCATGTATTGAACAATAAATCAATTATTAATATAACTATGGATGCAATAGCCTACCTGAGCAAAGTTGCTGATGCCAACAGTGCCAACTTTACCATCTACTTGAACCCACTCGTGCTTATCTGTAAACTTTAGAGCTGCAAAAAAAGTTTGAAAGATGGTTCACAATCGAAAGGCTAAACAGCATATCGACAGCTTTAATTGGGTATTCACAGAGTACCTGATGATACCTAATGTATTTCTAGTTCATATTTTCTGTCTCGTCTAATGATAAAGATTACTTCGTTTTCCTTCATCTTTAATTAGAGGAAGCAACATTTCCACACATACATGTGCCAAATAACTATGCATAGTGGTGTTCGTCGGTCATCTTGTTCTGAAAGTATTAAATTGGGGTGGCATAATGTATGAATACATATACTGTATGCCTGTATATAGAAAATAAGGAAACCCATCAAATGATATACATTTGAAGAGCTGTCTTTATGATACCCAAGGGGAACAACACTAAACGCTTCCTGTAGTGGCAAAAGATTATGCAGAAAAATACAGGTTTGAACCAGATTGTGAATTGTGCAAGATGCTGAGGCATCGCCGGACAATATGAGAGGGACTCGGGAGAGCTCTCACTATGCCTAAAACATTCAACCGCTGTTTGCCTCTGTAACAAATCTGGCATGTTTTAGGTCTTCTGCTACGATTTCAACCTTGAACCGAAATGTGACTACTTTAGGAATTGCCATCTTCGCAATTCCTTAAGTGATCAATTACTGAATAACATACGATTTTTTTCTGCTACCGACTTACATGCCATGTTGTAGCCTAACTACTATCAGTCCCGACTGGCCAATGTCCAAGTTCCTGTTTTTTCCCTTCCTAATACTGACTTACGACATGGGGCACAAGATAACTGTCTGCTGACTACTTATAAGCTTCATTTTTTAATTTATTTATTAGACCAGCAGACTATTTGAGACACGAGATTCTGACTTTGGTTAGTTTTTCAATATTTCAAGATGAAAAAAAAGTAGCAACTATAACACAATTTCGTAAAACTCGGGACCGATTCATAAATTTCTTGTTATGCACCGTGGGAGACTGACCCACCACTGTCACTCGTCTTTTCTTACGCCCACTAAAATTAGGGAACGAGGGACCATCCCCAATGTAAAACACACGGCTTACTTAGAAAACATTCCAAAGATATTACCTGTGGACAGTCGTGAGGTGGTACTTAGCGTCCGTGTGATGTCCCTTCTCCTTAACTGCAGAGACGCTGAAATCTGTGCTAGTTGCGAGAAACGGGCTTGCTTGTGTGAAAAGTTGGCAGAAACGCACCGGAGTGCTACTCTCATCGCCATCTTCACTGAGTGACGATCAACCGACTGCACAAGCGCTTGACCGCGAGATGAACGCGCATCACTTCTGCGCACCACCCTATGACTGCAAAACTATAAATCGAACAATCTACCAGTGACTGGTTGCAGGTGTTGAACAGAGCATGGAAAGATTTCCAGTTCAGTTTACTTTAGTTCACTCAAATAAACCAGATAAATAACCAGACCATAAGGCAGGATTAATCTGTGAAAGAGATTATTCTTGTTGGTTGACAGGAAAATCAATATACTTAATATGCAAACAATAATATGTCCACTATATAAAATATATAAAGCTAAACAAAATCCACTGAACTAGACACCTAAAGGGGTTTGAGCCAGGGCGTAAGAAAATATCTAAGATTTGTAGCAAACAAAGCAACAATCACAAAACCATCTTCTGGGCTTTAACTAGACTTCAACCATAACTATAGATTGTATAACAAATCATGCACATGCACGATTTGTTATACAATCACAATACCGTCTTCTGGGATATAACTATAATTCCACCATTGATAACTATAGATTGTGCAACAAATCATGCACATATAACCAAATATTTTCATCAACTTTATTATGTTGTACCATTCTAATCTGGACAAAGTATCATTTGAGCACCATGATGAAAAATTGGACATTCATAGCAACCATAATATACCTTGTGCCACATGAAACATTTGCTCATTTTGTGAATGGTCATTTATTAATTGTTTTTTAAGAATCAAGCCAACCTCTTTTGCATATTTATTCCTATGTTCCACACTGTACTTCCAGCTCTTAATGTCACAAATAAACCAGTCTTTGCTGTAGATGAATAGGGTTTATGGGATAAAATGCTGCCGTACACTTCTGACAAAGATGGAGACAGTGTATGTGATCACAATTAAAAGAATAAAAATCAACAAATCACTGTTAATTAATTACAAAAGCGAATCGGACAGAAATTAAACTTCCCATTGTAAAACAGAGTATTCACTGAAAACAGGGTGACACAAGAACCCCGATCTATCCTGTTGACACTGATAATGGGAGTGCACAGATTAAACCCCATTCCAACTCCTGTATTTCTCAGAAGACAGTGAAGGTCAAACTTCACAGCACTAAACAGAGGTGCCCTCGGTGGGCGGAGCCGTCTTGTTGTCGTCAGGCTTCATGGCGGGGAAAAGGAGCACCTCCTGCAAAGCGACATGATTATGAACACGTCAAGGGTAAAACCAGCAGCACACTTTACCCAACGGCCGATCAGCGTTAAACGCAGTGTCTGATTAGCCTGCTTGAGTATGCATCAAATCCCTGTTTGAATGCTGCACCCTTTGAGACCGTCACTGTGATAAAGACCTCAGTGTTCTACTCAAAGGCCATTCTGCTCGCGTGTGACTAAAATTATAGGTTTGCTAATGCGAGAAAAAAAAAAGTAGATGTGAGAAACAATCTGTGATAACTTATTCTTCGCAGTGGTTTAGAAACACTGCTTTACCTTGATATTGTTGGAGTCTGTGAGGAACATGGTGACGCGGTCGATGCCCATGCCCCAGCCAGCAGTGGGTGGCAGACCGTACTCTAGCGCTGTACAAAAGGTCTCATCCACAAACATAGCCTCGTCATCACCCTCTGCTTTGGCCTGGTGACAAGCACACATTTCATATTCAAATTATACAACTTAATAACAAATAACACACAAAAAACACCACAAATAATAACATTGTCTATCACAGCATTTATATTAATTGGTTAGCATTAGTATCCACATTTGTTGGTGTACTTATCCTGCTATCCATGAATTTTGATTCATGAACATATGGGCAGCAGCGGCTCAGGGGGTAGAGCAGATTGCCAGGCAACCTGTAGATTGCTGGTTCGATCCCCTGATCCTCCTAGCTAAGGGTTGGAGTGGGACACCTAACCCTAACTGCTGCCAACGAGCTGGCTGATCCCTAGCATGGTGGACACCGCCTTCAGTGTATGAATGTGTGTAAGAACGGGGGACTGTGAGGATCTCTGTAGAGCGCTTTTAGTTGCCACAGGTTAGAAATGTGCTAACCAGTGAAAGTAGAAATACTTTCACTGGTTTATAGGGTGACACTATGACCCACCCAGATCTCTCAGGTCGTCCGGGACAGGTCTACTTGTTGTCCCCAGAGTCAGAACTAAACAGGGGGAAGCAGCGTTCAGTTTTTATGCTCCACATATTTGGAACAAACTCCCAGAAAAATGTAGGTCCGCTGCAACTCTCAGTTCTTTTAAATCTAAGCTAAAGACTTATCTTTTTGATGTTGCTTTTCTTTAAATAATCAATTTTGTTAACTTAATTTTCTTATATTGCACTGTACCTTTTATTCTTATATTGCACTATCAATTTTATTCTTGTTTTAATTTGTTTTACACTTGTTTTTAATTGTTTTCTAACTGCTCTATAATGTTTTATGTAAAGCACTTTGAATTGCCCTGTTGCTGAAATGTGCTATACAAATAAAGCTGCCTTGCCTTGCCTTGCCTATAAAAATGCAGTACATTTGCCCGTTTTACAAACAAGAAAACAGACCGGACGGTATGCGTGTTCCACTTGTTTCACAAACCATGGCTTGCTGCTCAAAGAGCGCTCGTTGTCTGACGGGATCGTTCAACTCGGTGTAGGCGTTGCAGATCTCCTTCTTCATCACAAAGAGCTCAAAACGCTCTGTCAGACCCTTCTGGGTTCTGTGCCTGTAGCCAAAGCAGAGCACAAGCAGTTGATACACACTTTGTTGTACAACTAGAGTTTAAGAGCAGGACTCTTTGATGACTTGACAAGCATTCAATGCTGGGCTGTACACGAATACAAAGAACATCTCAAAAAGCAGCTACTGAAGAAGAACAACCCAAGTTCCTTACCATTTAGCTAGTGGACTCATGATTTGTGGATGATCACAGATGAATGTAGGGTTTATACACTTGACTTCAAGGAAATCTCCCACCAACTGCAGGAACAAAACAATGACATTTGGAAAGAATATATACAATCAATTTTTTTTAAACTCAAGACAGTGAGAGCTAGATGCAGATATTTATCACCAACAGACCTTGTCAAGGAGACGGGCTGTGGTTCTGGGTGGAGGACATTCCACTCCCTTTTGCGCACACAGGTCATCAAAGAACTGACGCGTCTCTAGATAAAAAGGAAGAAGCTTTGAGCTACAACCAATACACAACATCAGGGAAACAAGATGATATACAACAAGATCTTAACAAAATGTGAAATGATTAGGCAAAAAAAAAAAGAAATTGAAGAAAGTCACTTTCTTGACTTTCTTCATCTCTGGTTGCCATAGTATGAAGTTTAATTACTAACACCATTTTCGAAGTTTGGATAGTTGCATAATTTTTTTTTTGTATTAACTGATGGCCATCTGTCTGAACTTCTTGTACATTATCTCTAAGTGAGAAAAGCAGGATTTGCAGCCATTCAAGGGTACAGATACACCAGTCTAAACATGAAGCAACCAATATGTCCACAAGTACAAATAAGTCTTCTAACGTCTATGACCCTTGGCATAAAGGTGCAGGAAATCTTTGGCTCTGAAGACTCAATGTTAATAGATCCTCTACATTAAGGTATATATGCCTAATGTTTGTGAATTGAAAAGTAGACCCAAACATTTTGCCGTAATGTTTTTTATTGTATATAAAGTATGCTATATCTTAAAAAGAGCCAATCGTCTGGGTTCAAAAACTTGAATTCGGCAATAATGGCAAACAATCCTGCACCTTAGAAAAAAAAGGAGCGATATAATAGTATTGGTTTCTTAAAATTAGAATTATATTCATTCTGCAACTTCTATTCATTATAAAATAAATGATAAATAATTTACCATAAACTTTAAAAAGTTATCTTAAACTAAAATACTAAACTGAAATGCTAAATACAAGAAATCTCAATTTGTTTAAAAAATATGGCATTTTTAATGAGATTACAAATGCCATATATTACCATAGTATGTAAGAAGACACCATTACTTTAATAGATTCACAGCTCTCAGATGAATTTACTGTACAACAAGTAAAAAATATCCTGCATCAACAGTAATCATTGTTCCTATTGATTAACAAACCTGCACACAAATGTGTGAAATGGGACTTGCCATACATTCACCATAAGGCTTACCATCACTGTCGTAGGTTTCCGGCAATGGGAACTTGACCCCCATTTCCTTCTCCAAGTCCCCCGTCATGCTGACTCTTCTGAAGGGAGGGGTGAAGTCGATTTCATAGGCCTGTCCCTCAGGTCCCTCCGGATGATAGGTGACCTTGTACCCTCCAGTGATGTGCTTCACCATCCCTAACGAGAAGCAGTACATACATAACCATTGAGTGGTTGAAAAACACTGAGCTTTTACTCGGTCCATGTATGAATTCGATTACTACAATGTATAATACAACAATTTCAATAAAGTCAAAGGGGAACCGTCACGCTCACTATTTTCTTATCTAAGAGAGCACTGCTTTATAATATGTGGTGTGCAACATAAACACAGTTACTGTGAAACAAAATGGCAACTGTTGTCCCGGATTTGCTCCATTGGTCTGATTGGGAATATTTACGTCAAAGGTCCAACTGTTCAGTCAACCGAGTTCATGTTGCAGACTGCAACAGCAAATGAAGCAGTACGCTCTCATATTATAAAATATGACTGCATGACTGTTACCCTTTAAAAAGGGGCTTTAAGTAAGATTTAAGAGCTATTATTGAAGTTATTTGTAAGAAATGCCAAAGACAGTGTCAAAAATTCATAAACTGATGATTCTTTCAAATAAAACTGTCTTATACTAAACAGATACAATACAGCCAGCCAACTACATATTTACCTGAGAGAAGTTTCTCTGTGATTTCCATCAAGTCGTAATAGTCTGCATACGCCATGTAGAATTCACAGGTGGTAAACTCAGGATTATGAGTGAGATCTATGCCCTCATTTCTGAACTGGCGCCCAATCTCATACACCCTATCTATTCCACCAACCACAAGCATCTGAAAAGGAAACATAGACATGTGAAATCTACTATCAAAATGAACAACAAAAACAGCTGCTGAGAATTGGCATCTCAGAGTCAGTTTGTATTAAACGATTAGAAACGAACAGGACTCGTTTTTCTAACGCAACATTCTCGCAACAAACGTAGACATGACGGAACATTGTACCCACTGTTCCAATTGTCACATTGCTGAAGCTGCTCGACAAGAAGCTCAATGGAATGGCGAATCAAGGACACATCAGTGTATCCCAACAGTAGTGCTGGGCATTACAGCCTAAATATTCACGGTATAAATAGATAGATAAATATAAAATGATCACAGTTACGGTATATAGCATGGTATGACACTGGGAGGTGCTAGAGCGCAGGGAAATTGCATATCAGAAACATTGACATCAGGACCACCGGATGTCAATGTTTAAACAATGTACCATCAACCTTGTTTCCAATAACAGCACTCACACCGGCGCCACGCTATAACTTCCAGCACTGTTTAAAACCTTGGTGCGCAAGGCAGCGCCATCCATTACAACCCATTATATTTAACACAGAAAAAGACCTCAAATCGAATCAGCCCTTTCGCAACTAGTGGGCCGTATTGTGTGCGGCCTGTTCTACATCGAAGCTGCGGACTTCATCCCCTCATTTTACTTGCGATATTGTCGTTAATTTATTTTGTGTTATAACCAAATGAACTCTGACCGCATCCCAAGTGAACACGCCTTCAATCCGCACAGATCAGTGATAAGCGCATACTTTCCCCCCCCCCTTCTTTCAATCAATGTATTGGATATCCCGGTTCAACGGTTTGGCCCAAATTCATACCGTAGGGAAAATTCATACCGGTGTACTTCTTTACCGTTTGCACCGTCCACCCCTACCTAACAGGAAGTGTTTTGGGGATTGTGTTTCCTATAAATGGATTTAATGTCAAGTAGGAGTTTTACTGATAAGCCTCCAGGGATTAAATGGTGTGTTTTACCTTGTGGTAAAGTTCAGGAGCAATTCTCATGTAGAGGTTCATGTCCAAATCATTGTGGTAGGTTACAAATGGACGAGCCACCGCTCCTCCAGGGATGAGGTTCATCATTGGAGTCTCAATCTTAAACAGAAAATGTGTTATTTGGCTTAAAACAAATGATAAATTGCGACTTTTTGCAATACATTCTTATCCTGGTTATGTCTGTTAACAACTTAATTTTTCACCTCCAAAAAGCCTTGCTGGTCCAGAAAGCTCCGCAGGTATGTAATGATTTTTGCACGGGTTAAAAACTTCTGCCTCACGTAGTCATTGAGGATCAGATCCAAATATCGCTGACGGAATCGTGTCTCCTTTAGAACATAGAGGATAGAATGTTAAAAGCGTAATTAAAACATACACATTTCCCACATTCGCCAGAATCACTGGGTAAAAAAAAGATGGTCGGAAATCTTGTAGTACTGACAGTGGGAGTATTTGTCATTATTTGGTGGTAGATATGGATACAATCAACATTCTGGATTTCTAAATCCTCTGGTACATCTTGATACCGCCCAAGCCTACTATTAGTATGTGTAGTATGTGAACAGATCATTGAGGGCTGTTGATGAAAACCTAATGCATCTAATTATTCTACTGTTTTCCTAGCAGATGGTTAACATAGAATGTTTCAATATTGAGTAATGCATCTTTTAGCAAGCGCTGAATTGCATGATGATGAACCGCTGCTAGAGCGACTAACCAAATGTAGATCCCAGCACATGTGGTTACCTTGTCTTTAAGCCCAAAGTGCAGGTGGGGCAGCATATGCAAACAAGGAGACAAAAGTGTCATCTCTATGGGAATGATGCTCAGCTCCCCCTTTTTGGTCTTCCCGGGGTTACCGCGGACACCAATGATGTCACCTCGGCGCAGCTTGTTGTTTATGGCCACAAAAGCCTCTTCAGACTTGTAAGTCCTGGGAAGGATATGATGAATAAACACAAGAAGAACTGCAATATGAGGTCTTTGAGGCATTTCATCCAATATCAAACCTGTACCTTGAGTTTGCCATAACCTGCAACTTGACACCTTCTCCACGCAGGTCATAGAACAGCAGCTTGGCACCAGACGCCCTCTTGGCATGAACACGGCCTGCATAAAACGTAATAGAATACATATTTTACTATGCGAGTGAATAAACAACTACATATAAAGTAGCAGACCAATTTCAGAAAACTGCTAAATCTTATAGTACCTGTTACATTGAGTTCGACATCTGTGAGTTGGTCTCCAGGCTGCAGATTGTTGTATTTCTCAATGAAGTCGGTGAGTGACAAGTCAACATGGTATTTGTGAGGATATGGGTCATCTGCTGTGCCCTTCAGGGCATTGATGGCCTGGGTGCGGATCTTGAAGTATTGCTACATACACAAGAAACATTGCACCAGAATCAACAATTCAACATGGGGTAGTCTTTACATTTAATTACAGTTTAAGTCAAATTGAGGTCTTCTTTATTTGAGAAACTGATTAGTCTAGATTCTTAAAAGGGATACGCAGAGATATCTGTAAATTGGCGTTTGCCTGTCTTACCCAGATTCAGACTCTGTTTACTTACATATTCATCATTATGCATCCAGAATGGGAGTTTGCTGGGTCCTGTTCATGTGAGGGGAATTGCTTTCCAAAGATTTCCAATGTGTTCTGAGTAGTTGCTTATTCAAAATGAGTGCAAGTTACAACACAACAAGATTGTAGTTTGTCTACAAACATAATTTGGCACTATTTTCAGCGCTGTGATTATAAAGCTACTGGTGATGTGCCACAGACAGGTTACTTCCATGTAGACTACCTAGCCAGAAGCAGCTGATAATATAATCGCGCCAGAGACGCATAACAGGTAGTCTAAATTGACAGGGCAGAAAATAGTGCCGAATTATCTGTATGACTGTAGACTAACTACAAACTTGTCGGGTTGATACTGGCACTCATTTTGAATAAGTGACTATTCAGAACACATTGGAAATCTTTGGCAAGTTATTAAAAGTGTATTCCCTGCACATGAACAGGTGATGAGCTACTGTATCTCTGCAAATCATTGCAGACGGCGAACAGAAAGCAAATTCTAACCCAGTGAATTCCCCTTCTGGACGCACAATGATGAATATGGAATTAAACAACTCATCTGAATCTGGGTATGAAAGGCAAACACTAATTTACAAATATCTCTGCATATCCCTTTCATTTAGATGAAGACAATGTTTAGTAACTACTTAGTAAGTACAACTTAAAGCCCAGCATTTAAAATCAATTAAGTCACAATATGGGAAGTAAAAAGGACAGAGACATGTTACAGTTACTGAAAAAGCTTACATTTGGATCCAGAGTCTCTTCATCTGCCCCATAGGCATTTTTGTCACCCTCGTCATTGGTTTCCTTCTTCTGCTCCACAGTCTCTTTAACCTTTGCCTCCTTCTCAGCTGCCTTCTTGTCAGCTTTCATTCGTCTTTTAAGCTCACTGAAAAAAGCAAATGCACAAATGTACATCTAATGAAAAGATGCGCTTAGCTATTTATAGGTAGCTTTGTGTAGACCTTGAGTGTTCTTTTTTTTAAATCAAATTCACATGACAATAAAACAAGGACATCTTAAATCCCAAATGTAAAAGATTTCTGACCAACAAATGCTAAAATGTGAGTTTGGATACAAGCATGCAGACCATGCAACTAACTAGACTGGATTGAGGGAGGGGTCATTTGGGATGGTGACAAAGGGTTGGTCGTTTTTCTCATTGGAATGGAAAAGCCACCAACCTTTTGTCACCTCTCCACCGATTGCCGTGAATTAGAGATGGGACTGAAGCTGAGCAGGGAAGTGCAAATCTAAACCCATTTCCCCTGACCCCAATGGCTTGGCACAACTGCTGCCTTGCAACTCTGACCAGTGAAAACAACATAGCGGCTACAGCAGTCAGTGGAGAGACCTAGAGAGACAGACACACACATTTACAGTAAATTGGGCCAATGACGTATGATGGATATGATAAAACAATATCGAAAGTGTTAGTATGGTGAAAGGACGTCATAACGGTCAAAAGTCCTATAGAGAACAACGGTTTGTAAAATGAATATTTATTTTTCATTCCGTCAAATTGTTATGTCTAAGAATTAAGATAGAATAAATGAATCCCTGTGCCAATCATACGTTTCACGAGTATTTCTGTCAGCATCTAGAAATGAAGCAGGAAAATAAACTAAGGGACAGAAACTAAAAAATGTCACGGGGGATTGAATGACACTATACCACTTAGATATAAGTGGTATGTGCATTGTTAAATCAATGCAATTTGAAATAGAAACGAATTGACTTGTAGAAACCACTACACAACTCCGAATTCCAGTCTCATGCTTTCACCTGATGCAATAGAGGATATGACGTTATTCAGTCCCGTTGCATATATCCTACCCATTCCAAGTGCCACTTGATTGATAGCACATGTGATAAGTTGTCGGAATTGTGTGTATAATTTATGTAGGGGAGTAAATAAACATACTTTTTGCTGAGTTTCTCTCCCTCCGCCGTGGTCACGTCAGCCATCTTCTTGATCATTCAGCATTCAGAAAGACCCGTACTCACGCTTCAAAGAAACGCGATGATTCGATGGGGCGTTCAAGTGCTCCCGGAAAACTATTCTTGTATTTATCTACATTTAAATATATGTATCTACAATTTATCTACATTTTATGGCATTTATTTTGCGCGCTGTTCTGGTGATTTTCTGAATACATCATGTGCGCTAGCAATGCTAAA
This sequence comes from Lota lota, assembly GCA_026745465.1. Classification (NCBI taxonomy): domain Eukaryota; kingdom Metazoa; phylum Chordata; class Actinopteri; order Gadiformes; family Lotidae; genus Lota; species Lota lota. The sequence goes on along the minus strand of JACYXH010000659.1, from coordinate 13,444,687 downwards.
TTAATCATTGGAAAAATATCTCTCTCTCTCTCTCTCTCTCTCTCTCTCTCTCTCTCTCTCTCTCTCTCTCTCTCTCTCTCTCTCTCTCTCTCTCTCTCTCTCTCTCTCTCTCTCTCTCTCTCTCTCTCTCTCTCTCTCTCTCTCTCTCTTCTCTCTCTCTCTCTCTCTCTCTCTCTCTCTCTCTCTCTCTCTCAGTGAAAAAGCAATTATAATATATAAAGCTACAATCATTAGACAGGTGAGTACACTGGGTTAAAATATCACATTGTCACAGTGTGCAACACACACCATCAGTCAGATCAAATTATATAATTAATTGTCTATTATCATTGAAACTTCTCAAAGAATGAGGTTGATTAACCAAACCTTTCCAATCGTTTAAAATTAACAGTCTATGGTGGTTTTATTAAGTAAATGAAGAAAAATCGGAAAGATAATTCATAAGAATGTATTTGTCACTCACAGTGTACACACGATTTTTCAATATCCATTTAGAAAAATATTTAGAGTTTTGACTGTTGCCATATAAATCACATTGCTAGTATCAAGTTAATACAAATATGATTGTGGAACACAATATATTTTTTACACAGCATGCAAATAGCTTGATGTCACATGTGTGACACCGATGGTCCTATTACACACTGAAAAAGAGAGCTCAAGAAATAGAGGTCAAAGTGGACAATGTGGTCAAACCATACCTAACCAGTCACATTAGCAAATGGATATTGCATCATCTTTATTAAAATGTTACTATTAAGAGTAAATTAAATTAGTTTAAAGTTTTTCCTACATAGAGCACTACAGAAATGTAGACCACTACAATGATACATTCTTGAACCATCATCACAGATCAGCTCCTTGTTACAGCACAAACAGTACATGGACTTGAAGTCTTGAACCATCCTCACAGATCCGCCCCTTGTTACAGCACAAACAGTATGGACTGGAAGTCTTGAACCATCCTCACAGATCCGCCCCTTGTTACAGCACAAACAGTACATGGACTGGAAGTCTTGAACCATCCTCACAGATCCACCCCTTGTTACAGCACAAACAGTACATGGACTGAAAGTGTTGAACCATCCTCACAGATCCGCCCCTTGTTACAGCACATACAGTACATGGATTAAAGGAAACACAAAAGGATTGGTTCCCATCCCACAATGTACTAATAACCAATTACAGTTAGCAGACATTTCCCACAATGAGAATCTTTTTACCGTTTTGTTTACACAGTCCAGAAAATCCTTAAAATAAAATAAAATAATACAGCAACAAATAAAGAAACATGCAAGCCATAAAACTGGCCTTAATCAAAATAAAGGTAAGGTCAACTTTTTCTTATCAAGGCCTATTCTGAATCGTGAAGTATAATACAATACATTTGTGGTGGGCACATTTGACCAGAAATATCTAACCAAACAACCTAAAGTAAATTTATAGAAACAAATCCAGAAGAGTATTATATTGATAAAAAAAAGTCTCAAGTAAATAGAATACTATTCCAGTTTTATGCATTCCTGACGCAGTATCATGAAACACAAACGAATGTTTAACAATGTGATATAACTTTGATATATAACTATTAACGTACAATAACCACATAAACAGTATCATTTTAAATACATTTACATCTATAAAGATATAGTTAGTTTAAACTTTTCGCTATATATTGACTAAGATTACATTACATTGTCTCCTCTGATATATGTTAATTTAGATCATTTCTAAAAAGGCTTTGTCATAAAATATTTTATATACTGTATATAAAATATTTATATATTATTGTAAATATTGGTGGGTAGTAGTTGGATTACAATTTCTTGCAGTAAGACTGCACTTTGAATTAAATCAAATGTATTATTTTAATAATTATGAACACGATCATCAAAGAGAGAAATGCAATTCAAAACAATAGCAAAATAGATCTGTAAAAATATGTCTTTCAAATCGATGTATTAAACATCTTTAACCTTTCTACAGCAGCTATTTACGCTATAAAAAATATTTGAAGTAGATATTTTCTCAAGAATAAGACGTGCAAACGAGTGAATCCATCCTGGGAATTTGTCTCTATAATTCTTTCTCTATTCAGGTCCCATTTCGCAAAACCTGAAATGGTAGGCTGTCTGAAAAATATAAAGCAATAATTGTAGCTTCAACTCAAGCCACTAGAAGCTGCTAAAAGGAAAACGTACATAGTGCAGGTTTAAGTTAAAATAATAGCGTTGTTTCATATTAATAAAAATATTTCTCAAAACCTACATTTTCACCTCAAAAAATACAATATACAGATATAGAACAGTAATTGTAGAGTAACTGCCATTGCGAATAGCACCATGATGCGCTTATTATGTACTCTACGTTTACATATTTTCATCTCAGTTTTGTAATCGTCAATGCAAATGTAGATTAATGTATAAACACAATATTCTAATCAGTAATAAAAGTATTTTGGAGATGTGTAGATGCTAGAACGTGTTAATAGGTATAGGTGTCCCAATTGCAGCAGGGAGGAACTATGAATGTTAGATATTTGAAGAATGGCAGCTGAAGAATGGAGGCTGAAAAGAAAAAGGCCCAGCCTAGCAATAGACCTGGGTCTAGTGTCACACATAGCCTATGAGAATCCTCCTTCGAAAGTTTCACAGCTTTTACCTGCCTCATAGAACCTAAGAAAGAAAAGAAGAAATCATCTTAGTGAGGAATACATACATTATTGCATACCATGCAAAGTGACAACACAATAGTTTGCGCAAAATGAAGGAAAATAATGTGAGCCACGGATTTGTTGAAAGTATGAATGAACCTGTATGTTAGTAGGAACGTGTTAAGTTGTTCCCTGGCTCCTGCTCCAAGCTGATCAAGAGATCCTCCATTTTCTCCATGTTCTGCGACGAGGCCATGGTATTCTGGATTGTCCCAGATTCTGACAATGACTGAATGAAAAGGGACTGGATGTGTGCTTCAGTCTCCCTCTGGTTCTGGCCAGACTGACTGATGGCTATGATGTGATCTGACAGTGAGGTCCCAGGGGCATTCATCATCTGGTTGCACTCTGTATGGGACAGACACAGGAGAAAGATTGGATCATTGTAGCACACATCTTCTCATTTCATTAACATCTCATTATCATGTTTCTGTCATCAAAGACTGGATCTTTCTTGTTCGGTTTTACCATTTTCAATTCCGAAGAGGAAAAGGCCGGGGGGCTGCTGAGAGCGATTGGGCTGACCCCGTGCACCACTGCCGACCGCGGTCTGGAACAGGGAGCCTGGCTGCTTCACGGGAGGAGACGAGCTGGTGGTCTGGAGGCCTGTGGCGCCGTTCTGGGAGGAGAAGATGGCGGCTGGAGGAAGCTCCTGAGCAGCCATGCCCCCTTGTAAGGAGGCCATGTTGGACTGTGGGATGAAGATGGAGACCAGTGGCTGTTGAGCGCTGTCAGAGCTGCGACCCAGCTGCATGGGCTGCTGCTGGGGGAATAGGACCTGCTGGTGCTGCTGGCTTGGGTTTCCCAGGGCCATTGGCTCTGAGCGGTCCTGCTGGCCGACCGGCACCATGCTGGCCTGCGAGAACAGCAGAGCGGGGTTCTGAGGTTGCTGGGTAGAGAGGCTGCTGCTGCTTAAGGGTGGCATTGGGCCCTGGCTGCTGAACAGGAGGCTGGAGGGCTGGTCCTGGTTGGACAGGTTGGGGTTAGTGTGGAACAGCAGCCCGGCCTGCTGCTGCTGGCCCGGGGAGAGGGTGTTCGCGGCTGGATGCGGGGGTATATTCTGGAAAGTCTGTTGGGGAGATTGCGTCTGGGGCTGGGCTGCGTGCTGCTGTTCCATAGGGGTTCCCTGCTGAATGGGAGCGAGCTGGGTCTGAGCCTGGAACACGGCCTGGGGCTCTGGGACAGAGGTCTGCAATGCGTTGAGGAAAGTCATCTGCTGCTGCTGGGGCTGGGATGGTAAGGACGTCTGGGGCAGGAAGGAGGTTGCAGGCTGCTGCTGCTGCTGTTGCTGCTGCTCCGGAGCCAGAGTGCTCCCGCTCAGCACGGCCAGGTTATTCGGGAAGAGAGTTGCCTGCAGTTGCTCCTGTGTGCAAGAGTTTTTCTGAGAGTGAAATACAGCACCGGGTGGATCGCGTGCCTCGGCCATGGAACTTTGTCTGTGGAACAGTGGCGGGGAAGGGAGCGAGGGGGTCTGCTGCAGGAAGTTGGTTTGAAGAGGGAGGAGCTGCTCACTGGTCTGCTGCTGCTGGAACAGGGATCCACGGTTAGTAACGGACCCCTGCGGGGAGCCCTGCTGTTCAGCGTTGTCCCCCCTTGAGGGGCCATGAAACATGTTACACTCCATGGGGATTTGTGACTGATACAGTTGCTGCAGTTGTTGTTGTTGTTGTTGTTGTTGTTGTTGTTGCTGCTGCTGCTGCTGTTGAATATGTTGTTTTTGGATCTGCTGCTGCTGTTGAATATGTTGTTTTTGGATTTGTTGTTGTTGGTGTTGTTGAATGTGTTGTTGACATTGCTGCTGTTCGGCCATTGAGTTGTCAGACTGCAGCGGGAGCCTATAGAATCCTGTGGCCTGAAGTTGCCTCACTGCCTGTTCGATCTCCTCCAAGGGCAAGAGGGGCAGCCGGTGCTGCTGTTGGGAAGCCGGTTCCCTACGCTGTCGGCCCACCGGCACGGGGCTGGGGCAGCGCCTCT